>JADLZK010011333.1:0-313880 GCA_015847255.1 Hyparrhenia diplandra | reverse complement strand
GTTGCTATACATATGAGCATTGTGCCTTCAAATTTTCCGCAAGAAGAAATGTGCCATCAATCGAGACTACGGGCTGCGAGTAGCTTGAATGCTTCTCGATGCTTTGTCCGAAAGCCCAAAACACCCTTCCAAAAACCTGGCCTCGACCGTTCCTTGATTCACCCTCCTTCGGTAAGTACTCAAAGTGCATGCCGGCATTTACAGCTCTCATCGCATTCAACATTACAGAAGGCGTTCGAAGCTCCTTCCCAATCTCCAAAGATAATTTCTAGGGCACGGGCCGCTTTTGCCCTCCATGCCTTACCGTGCTTGACGTAGTAATTCCAACGTAGGAAGATGACCTCAATCAACGCCGAAACGTAATGGTTGGCATATGCTTCACCACGGGCATAACTGCGCGGCAATGAACCTAGAATTCACCGCAAATGGCTCTTCCCGCCCTGCGACCGCACAAACATGTGGTTGCTTTATCGATGTAATCTTCCATTTGCCCGCCCTAGTCTTCCTACCGCATACTTGCCATGGACAGGTTGCCATTTCACATACAACAGTGTACCTCCTCTCCTTGTGAGAAGCTACAACCCTAAACGGACGGTTATGCACAATGGAGTACTCCTGCAACCATGTCTTCAAGTCATCCATCGTAGCAAACAATATGCCCTTCCTTATGATCTGCATCCACTTGCATCGTGCACCGCTTGTATCACTTGGCCCTCCATCCGCCACGCCCTGGTCCAAGGCTAAGGTCCTCAAAATCACCACCTTCTCGGATCAATATCGCGTAACCCTCATCAATATCTCCATCTCCCTTGGAGTGAGACGACGAATAGGGCGATCATCGTCAGAGTCTTCAGCAACATCTTCTGCAAAAACCTCAGCGTCACCAGCTACGTCTATGTCAAACCGGCTAGTAGCTCTTGTATCACCAAAGTCTTCCTCACCACTAAGGTCCTCTTCATCACTAAGGTCATCGTCTATCGAGTCATCTCCACTGGCCTCCTCCAAACCTAATTCTTCATCACCAACCTCATATGTTTCATCAGAATCTCCATCACTTTCACCAATATCATCCCTATCGACGCCCGTCCGTTGTCGCGCATTAACTCCATCACCAATAATACCTTCTTCATCTCGCCATCCCACCCTAACCCTTCACTACCAGGATATATTGGCTGGGTAAGGACTATCTCCTCCTCTTCTCTTAAAAGTACCCCTATCTAACGTAGGTTGGCTTCTTGGGCTACCTTCAACGATAGTGGTTGCTATGCCATCGACCTTTGCTTACAACCAGCATCCAAGGATCTAACTTCGCAGGCCAATACAATCCGCCTTGTAATCATTCCATTCACACTCGTTACTAATCTTGAGCAACCTCTTGATCCGTGGACCCTTACTCGACCCGACATCTATCACACCTTCAAATTGTACATCTCGGTCACTCCAACCTAGCTGTGCTTTCAATCGGTCCACTAATCTGCGTGAAAGAAGGAGACTCGGGAAAATATCATCAAATGCTCGGACATGTCCTCAAACTCCACACTATCCTTCCTTGTCCTAACAACACGTCCTCCATGTTGCAACCGCACTAACTTATCCATCTACAAGCATCATACAATGTCACACCAACACATGTTAATAGTCACATAGCATGATATCAAAAATAAATGAACTTTCAAACTATAGTTTTAAGTGCTATAGAAAAGCATCTACAAGCACCAAAGCATCTACAAGTCACACCATCTACAAGCATCATACAATGTCTCCAAACTAATAGTCACAGCGAGCATAGGGTTCATTCCGCTTAAGGCTCAAGACCAATGGCAAAGATGCGGTGACCACAAATTGTCTCAAAGAATAAGGTTGGGACACATTTCGTAGAGGACACCCAAAAAAGATGTTGTTCCAAGTGCCATAGGGGAAGAGATATTACCTCGCTGAAAAGCGCCCTTTTCGTCCACGGGCGGCGGGATGGGGTGCCGCGGGGGAGCGACACGCTGGTTGGCCGCGTCTGCCCACCCCGGGTGCGAACGACGCAGTGGAGGCTCGGTGGGGGCAAAGTCTTGGCGGGTGCGGGCGGAGTGCGGGGAGGGGTGGCGGCGGAGGCTTGGGAGGCGGAGGCGGGCGAGCCGAGCCGCGGCGGGTTGATGTGGAAAGTAGAAAAGTTAGGGCTGCTGCCTGCAGCGGTTGGGTTATAAGACCTCGGCGCGGGGTCGTCGCGCCGAGGTGCGGGCTGCCCGGCCGGGGAACGGGCGGACGGGCTGCCCAGCCGGGGAACGGGCTGCCCGGCCGGAGGAACGTTCCTCGGCGTAGTGTCCGCGATACGCCGAGCTACCCGTCGGCGTATGTTGGCTGGCGCCGACCCACCTGGCCCCACTCGCCACCACGGATGTCGCGACCGGTCGCCGCCCGACGTGGCGAATCTCGGCGTCGTGTCGATGCAAGCCCCATACCTCGGCGTGCGGTCCTAACGCGCCGAATGTTTGGCCTATTTTCGGTGAAAGTTTGGCCAGGGCCTATTTGTGAAAATTGTTTTCAAAAACGGGGCAAAATCGTAAAAATTCACGGTGCGGACGTCGACGTCGGATCCCGACGGTTAGCCGGCGTTGCTGGTGGAGATGCTGATGGGAATGGAGTTCATGATAGCCGGATTCTCCATCAGCATCCACGCGTAGTAGATATTGTTAAGGTTTCCTTACTTTGCATTACGGAGTTTCGGGGCCTAAGCGATGCTGGACGGGGAGTAACCGGGACTGTTGACCACCCCGATCTGCGGGCGGATCGGGGGCGCATATATGCCCCGAGGCAAAAATTCGCGTTCCGCCCGGGTGCTGGTGGTGTGCTCGGTGGTGATGGCGCTGTGGCTGCGCGGGCCCTCCGAGACCCACATGGGGAACCTAGTCGGGCAGGCCCTCTTCGGCGACGCCGCGGGCGCTGTCGTCGTCGGTGCCGACCCCGATGCCGGCCGCCGCCGGCGAGCGGGCCCTGTTCGAGATGGTGTCCGCGTCGCAGGATGTGATACCGGGGACGGAGGAGGCCGTGGTGTCGAAGCTGTACGAGGAGGGGGATCGAGTACACGCTGCACCGTGATGTGGCGCTGCACGTCTCGAGCTACGTCGAGCGGCTCGCCAAGGCGGCGTTGGAGACGATGAAGGCCATCACCATCGGCGGCGGCGGCGGCGGCGGCAAGGACACCGCCGGCGAGGAGGGAGGTCTTCTGGGTGGTGCGCCCGGGCGGGCGGGAGATACTGGCCGGGTGGAGAGCAGGCTCGGGCTCGGGAAGGAGAAGCTGGCGGCGTCGAGGGAGGTGATGAGGCAGTACGGCAACACACTGAGCTCCTGTGTCCTCCTCGTCCTGGACGAGATGCGGCGGAGTTCGGCGGAGCGTGGCCTGCGCACGGCGGGGAAGGGCTGGAGTGGGGCGTGCTCTTCGGCTTCGGCCCTGGCCTCACCGTCGAGACCATCCTCCTTCGCGCGCTGCAGCTGCCCAACCAAACCATCGCGTAAAGTATACATCTACTAGCACCTTGCAATAAGCTCGTGTGTGGATCGATCGATTCTGATCCGGACATACAGATGCAGTTTGTGTACTGTGTGTACCCGCGGCCATGCATATATGCATGCGCTCCTTTGTTTAATCTATATATATATATATATATATATATATATATATATATATATATATATATATATATGTTTAATCTACTTCAAATAGGAAGATTCAGATATGAAAGATACGCATAACATGTGTCGAGTTGCACTGAGTGAAATTGTAGTAAGTTGTTGAAATGAAAAGTAACAAGTTATTATGCATGCATCTTTCATATTTAAATTTGAATTTGAGCCACTGTTTTGCATGTATGAGGACTAGTGCAGAAAAAAAAAAAAATTGTGCGCCTAATGGAGGCCCATCCAGTTTGCCTCAAAAGATGACCATGAAGGGTGGAATTTCAGCATTTGTAGCATTTCACGTATTCTAATTCTTATAATATTTATAAAGGCTAAAATAAATGTATTATTTACATTTTCTATCCTGTTCTGTAAAGTGTATTCTTATTGTCCTACATTTTCTTGTTTCATTAGTGTTCCACTTGGAATGACAGGTGCAAAGCTATGGTTGGAGCTTAATTGTATTAAGACCTCAAGGATATTTCATTTGTTTTGCGTCTCCTGTCTGGCGTCAATAAAAATAGATAAAGATCACTGAACCATTTTAATTGTGGAATATCGTATATGGCATCACCAATTTTTTTCTGAATTTTTCATTTGGTCAATATTTTCCATGCTAATCCAAATGTTCGTTTCTGTATGTGTAGCAATGGTTACTCTGACTAAATCAATTTGCTAGAGAAATGGGTGAAATCTGACTAAATGAGCAAACTAGCAAGAGTTGAAGCAGCCAATTCAACTCTGAACATTCATACAGATCTGGTGCAGGCGGAGAGCAGGACCGTGATTCTGATGTGTTTCAAAGCACATCTAAACTGAATAACCTTCAGTTTATTGGTTTCCTTTGCAGGAGGTAAGGCTTGTAAATTGATTTTTTTTGGTGCAAAACTGATGTATAAAAAAAACAATCCCATTTGGCATGTGAAAGTTGTAGCCTAAAAATTAATCGAATAAGTTTTCTTTTATACTGATTCTGTTTGAAAATCATGTCTAACAAATAATAATGTAATGATCTATCCTGTTATCATGGTTTCTGGAATGCTAATTTGACTTTTGACTGTATTATATAGTAGCATATACCAGCTGGAATTTACTGAAGAAAAAACAATAGAGGTTTTTTCTTTCATGTTTGGAGTACAATCTTGGTTCAGAAAAGAAAATTGATCACTGTGGGTGAAGGAAGGCAAGAACTCCTCCAACAATGCAACCTGCATTTCTTAATTTCTCTGCTCGCTATTGTTTCTTTTGTTCTGTGTGTCACTGGTTTTGCCTGTTTGATCACTACAGGTGAAGGAAGACAAGAACTTCTCCATCGGTGCATCACTGTCGGGGCCAAAATAATGGGCCCCCCGAACATGCTCTACTAACAAGAAATGTAACGCCCACGACGACCATGACGGCCCTCGGACGACCGAGGCCTCTACCTAAGGCTTCTGCCTAGGACCTCTTCCTGTGGCCTCTTCCTAAGGCCTCTGACCGAGGCCTCTACCCAATGATAAGGTCCCCATGCAACCGATGGGACATATAACAACCCTTTGCTCGCCAACACACCACGTGCGGGGACAGGTGTCATGCTCCAACAAGAAGAGAAGGAAGCACAAGCCACCACACCACCGGGCACCAGCATGACGACCCACGCACGTCCCTCCTTCTTCACCAAGGATAAAACACCTGTACCCCTTGAGAGACATGCACACCAACATGTGTAATTTAGACACCCACCCGTGGCTATAAATAGAGGAAGGAAGCCACACACATGGGGGCTTCGATCTTCCTCTCTACGGGACTTCCCACAGGGGATCTCTCTGGACTCTTCTCTACTTCTCTCCATTCTATCGAGACTTGGGGCTGATTCCCTCTCTCACCAAGCTTGTAACCCCTACTATGAGCACTTCGGTGCAAGATAATACAAATCTCCTCCCCTCGCTGGGCGTAGGGCCTTCTTTTGCCCGAACCAGGATAAATCTTGTGTCCATCTTGCATCACCATCCGGTTTAAGGAGCTTGCAACACAAATTCACTAGTCGGTTGCCCGAGACACCCCGGTTTTCAAAACACCGACAATCACGCCATCAACCAGGTCACATTCAACGAGAGGCCAACCAAGCGGTAAAGGCCCCATATTACGGTTTGGTGATTCTTTAAATTCAGCGAAAAGAACAGAATTTTGATGACTTGACCGAATATTCATGTATGTAATCTTAAACATGATCACCATGTCCTTGCTTATGGATCAAGTGGATAGATGCATGCAGAACCGAACATTTTATTATCTGAAGTTCACAAGGTTATTTTCGTGTGCTAAATTTTTCTGAAGCTGATGATCTTCTTCGTGAGAAATAAGTGATAGTCCCGTGCCAAATTTCTTTCATGAAACTTGAAGTGCAAGGTTGTTAACTCCAATTCCAAATCACTGCATGGAGAACATTTCTTGTATTAGTCCGGCTAATTGTTATTGTTGGTGTTCATTTCTTTAGCTTCTTAGGCTTGTATTTGGCAACCTATCTGTATTTTTCATATGAAAGCTAAATGTTGAGTGAGAGGTAGAAGTGTCCAGCGTGACCTGCTTTGGTGCTAAGCCAGCTCCCATGTCCATCTTTAGCTTCAGTCTTGCTTCAATGGCGGATCACATCACACATGTTTTTTTTCTACAGTGTGTTCTTATATCAATCTACTGGATTCTGAACTGAATTCAGGACAAGGTTAATTGTACTGAGTGCTGAACTGTGTGCGCGCTTGTGTAGAGACAACTTTACTATGACGAGCTATAGAAAAATAGTTGGGGAAGCAATGAAACAAGGTATTAATGGGATTATGCTATTCTTTTTTTATGATGCTATCTTTTTTTCTTAATCAGTTGCTTTATGATTTTAGTTACGCTTTATTTATTTTTCTAGACATCACCGTAGCGTTAGCACCGACAATACACTAGTGCATCTACTGGACTACGAAGTACAAAGTTCGTAGTACGAACGCACCATGTATGTATGTGTGTAATATTGCAATAAGCTCGTGTGTGTGAGCGATCGATTGTGATCCGGACATACAGATGCAGTTTGTGTATTGTGTGTACTCCAGGCCATGCATATATGCATGCGCTCCTTTGTGTGTACTATAGCAAGCATGCACGACTAATGCACACACCTGTTTGTGTGTAAGTTGCACTTCAAATAGGAAGATTCAGATATGAAAGATACAAGCATAACATGTGTCGTGTAGTGTAAGTTGCTCTAAGTGAAATTGTAATAAGTTGTTGAAATGAAAAATAACAAGTTATTATGCATGCATCTTTCATATTTAAATTTGAATTCGAGCCACTGTTTTGCATGTATGAGGGCTCGTGCAGGAAAAAAATTATTGTGCGCCTAATGGAGGCCCATCCAGTTTGGCGCTTCATGGGTTGGCCTGTTAGGCCTGTTTGGGGCCTTGTTGTCCATGGTCTTTTTCTTATTTTGGAGGGAAACTTGTTATCCATGGTCGTCAATTGGAGCGGGAGCGTCGCAGCATCCTACCAGTGAGGACCTGCAAGTCTCAAGGGAAGGTTTAGAAGAAATGGCTGGTGCCGAGAGATATAGTCTTGCTATTTTCCCCACAATATGCCCTTAGTAGTATGTTGGGGTGCATAATTGATTTGGAGAGCTAGTTTTTATATTTTTATATTTTAAATTCTGTACATAGTCTCGAGTTGTGACCTGAACATAGCTTTAGCTAGTTAGATTCCTTGTAGAGGAAAATGTCCACCTAGATTTAAGTCATAAAAAAATCTAAATATTATAAAATTAAGTCATACAACATCCCCCGCCGAAATAGGTCGGGTTGGGCCAAATTGAATAATGTTGGGCCATGGGTACTGTAGCCACGAGTACTATTTACCTGAGGCCCGACTAACTTGAAAACTAGAGCTACAGACGCGCCATAACCTTTCGTTAACCGATTTGCACGGCGATGATGAAAGCGCAAGCATTGCCACGCAGGCGGTCCACCCGCTCGGTAGAGTGTGCCTGGGCGTGCTCCGGGCCTGGGTGTTACAATATTGGCATGGTAACGTCTCACATAAATCATATAGTTGCATATATGAGCACATATTGAATGCGAGTTTTCTTATAATACAAACTACACATCCACAATCCAGTCTTAGTATAATAAATTGAGCTCTTGTTATCGCCAAACTTCTAAAAAATCTCACATAAATCACAGAGGAGTACATATAAATTTATAGCATGACACAACGAGTTCTCTTGCAAACAATACATCAACAATATATAATTTTAAAACAACTTTTGAGGAGCGATTGAGAGGTCAGAACAGCTGTCAACACCTTATACCCACAATGCATGCCGGCTCTATGGATAGACCTCAATGAGTGACCGAGATCCCAAGGCCGGGATAATCTTGTAGCCATTAAACCCTGCAGCTAGAAAAATCTTGTGCCATGCCTCCTCTTCTCTCTGCTTTCCTGTGGTTACCATCATCATACACATATCTAACAAAAGCTGGGATTCTGATGCCTGATTAGAAGGGTACCCTATCACGACATCCACGATTATCACCTTTCCCTTTGGTTCTCGAGTAGAGACAGCCACTTTTGCTTGTTTCAAGATTCTGATGCATTCCTCGTCACTCCAGTTATGTAGCACATGCTGTATTCACGGATCAAGTAATGATGAAGTTGATCAACAAAAAAGTCAAAGCTATTTATACTTTGGAACAAAGGGAGTAGTACACTTGAAAATTAAATGAGACAACTCTTAGCTCAAACTTAAACATGGGTAGAATCTTATTATTTGTATTATTATTTTACTAATTAGAGGCTTCAAGGAAGCCTCCATGTTAATTCTAATTAAAACGTGCTAGAAGAAAAAAGATAAATCATAGAAATTTCTGAAACATCTATCGATCTTAACTTTAAAATGTGCTAGAAGGAAATATAATTATATGATTTGACAAATCAATATGTTGAGTGGTGCAAGCTAAAAAAAGTTTTAATACCCTTATATAAATTAAGTAGGTAGACTAAGATCTTTAATATGTTTTAATAAAATAAAAAAATAAATTATTAGTAAAAGATACCATAAGCAATAAAGTTTTAACTTAACATACGGATAAAAATTGCAACAACTAGATTAAAAGTTGAATTCTATAGATACATGATGTTACAAAAGTAGGACACAACGGGAATACGTAAGCTTGGGTTTCAACTAAATACATACCATTTTAAGAAGAAAAGGTAGTTCCTAGAAATATATTTGAACCAATGACGGAGCCAACGGGGGGACCGGGCTCAAGCCCCCTACGGCTCCTGGGCACGTGGAGCCCCCTCTAAGCCCCACCTTCATATTTCAAGTATAAAATGAACTAGATCCTTTATTTTTCATGGTGTATTTCATGAATTTTATCATTAATGTATGAATAAACTACACCCTTTGTGACTTTTTTTTTTTTTTCTCGCTTCGTCCCCATTCGAACCAAAGATCCCTAGTGGGGCCTCCTGTTAATCCTCATGAGTCATGTTAGAGAAAAAAGATGTCCTAGTAATCTATATCTCCTATAAAGATAAACTTCACTACCCTAATTCTCTAACATCTCCTCGTGCCATGTCATCCACGAGGCCCTACTATTTTAAGTAATTACCCACCTTTTTATAATTGTGTAAAATAGTATAAAGTAACTTATACCTTGCAAATGACCCTTTAAAGGTAAAATAACTAGACTGCCCTTGTTTTAAAGTCCAATTCCTCATTTGCACTCATTATTTTTTAACTTTGCATGTTTGCCCCTTTGTTTTTAGTCTTCCAATTGCATAGTTGCCCCCTATTTTCCCCTATTTTGAGCTCGAATTGCACGTTTTGAGGGGGCAATCATACAACCATTCAATCTATATATGATCTCACTTCAAGCTCGGCAATAATCTGAAGTAACATGGTACAAGTTTTAAATGTTTGATTATAACATGGCATACCTTATTAAGAGTGCAATGTAACCACAAATCCCAATTCTTATATTCTAACAAAGTATAAATTAGATTTAATACAACATCTATTAAACACAAGAGATTTAACTTAACTTGAGGATAAAGATAGCATGCAATAATTAATTAGATGAAATTTAAAATCAAAATTTAGATTTATGAGGTCATAGGATATGGATTGCAATGGGACGTACCATGATTCATAATAAGGTTTCAACTAAAGATAGCATTGCAATTGGAGGCATTTTCCTGGATTTATTCTAGGATTTAACGGCATAGCATTCAGTGATAGACAACGTCCTCGTCGACCATGAGGCCCCCTGTGATGACTTCATGAATTTCAAGATCTACATGCCCAAAGGCGCTATAGGGTAGGATTTTATGCACATGTGTTCAATTCATAGGGATGAGTATGCGTGTATGTTGTGGATGTCTACATTGTACTGTGTAATTCTAAAAATACAAAATTTATATTGAAGATACACATAGATATCATACAAAGTTAAAATATATGGATAAAAACATATAGAAGCAATTGATTAGTTTATCATAATATGATAGCGACTAATAAACAGTACCAGAGTATTATGTCTAGAGTTTGGGTGGAGCATTAAACAATAACTAGCCCTTGCAAGGACACGGCCGGGTTGATTGACTAGTATAAGGGCACTCCCAATGGTGTATTAATGATAGTTTCTATCTCTATTAAATGGCTCGCCAACTAAGCAAAATGATGATGTGGCAGCCTAATTAATGAGGAAAGAGAGCAAAAATCATAGAAATGGTTTCTTCATGGAGAAACCATGTCTACTCTTGACCCAATGCACAAGAAACCATGAATTTGCCATTGGGGAGAAACCACTAGTTTCTATGGGGTTAATGCAACTCTCCCCATTGGTGAAATTGGGAGAGAGAAAGAGAAAATAATTATTACTCGAAGAAACTACCACTGTGAAGAATGGTTTCTATAGGTGATTTCTTTTGCTATGGAAAACGTGTCAGTTTCTTCCATTGGGACTGCCCTAAGTAATCTGAGGTTCTGAGCTTCGTTCCATGTATTAAACAATCTGTAATTACTCATAAGTCATACCTTGAAGAACACAGCATCAGCCGGAGGGATGAACTCCATCATGTCTCCTGCAACGAACTCAATCGGGCTGTCACTATCAGCACGCGCGGCGTCCACCACATAGGGCAACTCCAGAACCGAGCACCTCACGTGAGGGAAGGCCTTGGCAATGGCCCTCGCCGTTACCCCGTTGCCGCCTCCGACGTCCACCAGGGTCGTGACCCCCGCCAACACCTGGCTGTCTATGCACTCACGGACGATGATGTCGGCTGCGAAGCTGCTGTCGGACTCCATGGCCTTCTCAAAACACGCGCCGAACGAGGCGTCGCGGCCGACGAAACCATAGACGCCCTCGCCGTGCGCCACCGCGAATGGTGTCTCTCCTGCCCGGTCGCCGCCACCGCGCCGTCCTCTTTCCGGAGCCAATCGGCGATGCTCTGAGACGCCGCGAAATGGAAAGGCGAGGTTGCAAAACCATGAGCGGCGACAAGCATCGGTGGCTATGGCTGGCATCGTCGACGAGCAGGCCAGACGCCGTGGTTTGGCGGTAGTACGGACCTGCCGTGTCGCCGCCGCTGTCAGCCGCGGTTTCCTCTACGAGGATACCAGACGTGGCCAAGAACCTCAGCAGGCGAGACAGGCATGGCCGTTTGCTTGCAGCGACGGGAACAGCGGCATGCAGCTCCGACAGAGAGGCCACGCCACCGAGGCGATGAATGGCGTTGGGGATCCCAAGCTTGATAGCAGGCTGCAGGGCCATGGATTTGAGGTAGCTGAGGGCGTGGCACCAAAGCATAAAATGCGTCCCACAAAACGTCTACAAACCAGGGCTGGGGTTGGGTACTTAGTAGGCACTCGCTAGTGTGCAAGCCATGTCCAAATAAAATGGGTCCCACAACAAGAAAAACACGCATAATTAGTACAAAGTCGTAGTGAGTGAAATCACAAGCATGGCTGCTATCTTGAGTGCTGAGCACCTAGGGGAATAAAAAAAAAAAAAGCACGGGTGGCCAACAAAAGTAGTAGTGAGAAGTAGGTAGCTTGCTCCCGTAGGATTTTTCATCTCCACTATAGAAATATAGAATAAGTAGTGTGTTTAGGTAGTTTGTAAAAATTGCTCTTATAAATTTGGCGGCATTTACTAGTCCTCGTTCTAGAAACAATGTCTTGTTGATAGAACTTGTTAAAATTGAACTAGCTAGATTTATCAAAACACTATTATCAACACTAGTTCATCAACCCGTGCTCCCTTGCGGCTAAAAGTCATATAAGGGATACCAACATTAGCTATTATTATTGTCTCTGATAATAAGTTTTTATTCAATGTTAGCACAATAGGCATAATAGATACTATGCAGTCTTTGTGATGAACATATCTATTACAGATCTATTTGTTTTTCATCCATAACTTACTATATAAAAAATCTAAATTTTGAATTTCCACTATACTACTATAGATTTTTAGCCCTCAATTTAAGTTGAAACTCGCATACGGGAGACATAAGCATGAGTTATTTACTACTTTTAGCTAATAAAAATGTACTTGTATTTATTTCTTGTGTTTTTACTTTTTTTTTTTTTTTTCTAATACAATAGATACTGTGTAGTCTCTATTCAGTTGTCATAGCCGTGTCAATTCTTGATCTATACTTTTTCATCCGTATCATAGTTTTTTTTTTTTATATAGCACCTGATACTGATAACAATGAGAACAATGATAATTCAGATGCAGATTTCAGTGGTTGCATAGATTATATATCATGATAGTTGGTAAATAATTAGATGTAAGTTTTAGTTTAACTTCAGATCAGTGGCGAAATTAAATTTAGATTCACGACTTAAACCTTATTCTATTTTACATAATACCAAAGATGGATAATATATCCAGTGGCTATTATTCTTAGTGACATTAGAGTCTAATAAAAAGAGACAGCCATAAGATTGTATTTTTTGTGAGAAACGCTTTACAGACCACATGTTGTAATATCCGGTGCCTATTATTATCTGGCTAGCTAGCTCTATAATTTGTCTTTTTTATTTGATCTTGTAGTGATTAATGTGAACGCTCCACTGCATATTTCTAGTTAGAATGTCTAGGATTTATCCTTTTTCTAGCTTGATTACTTAGTTGGAACCTAACCCTAAGTTATATAAAAAATATTGAATTGCTTTATTATAACATTATAAATCAAATCTTATACCCACGATGAGTTGTAAATATTTCGTTCAAATATTGATGTTTCTATGTTACTGAAGAAAGGTTCTAGGGTCTCTCCTTTATTAGTTTACAATGCCACATCATTAGTTTACAATGCGACACTAAAGATGTAGATCTTTATTATATTATATCAAAGAGTGTACTTTCTGTATGTTTGATTATAGTTTGCAATATATATGTATTTTTTTTATTATTTAAAGGTAGATTTAAGATATTTTAATTTACCTTGTATAATGGTCCGAGGTGGGTAACTTTATATGTTGTCACATAACGACATATGTTTGTAATTTCAATTTAAACTTAGAGGTTACATTGTTTATAGTCTTGCATAATGGTAGATGTGGGTAATTTATAAAAGATGTTAGTAGTTCTTTTAAAATATCTTTTGTAATGGCCCACATGTAGGTTTAGTTATAAATTTAGAGGGTTATTTTATATGCATTCATAATAGCCCAAGTAGGTTAATTTTGAGAAAACTTTCGGAGTTACTTTGAGTTATCTACATTCATAATTTTTATGCAAATTTAGGAGTTATTTTGGAGTATCTTTGAATCGTTGACCTATAAAAAAAACAACAGAATGGTTGTCAAACATATGGATTCCTTGTTCAAAATCTTTTATTTAATGGGCAGGTGTTTCTGTTTATTGTGAAAGTTTCTAGTATTTTTTTCTAGCATGTCTAGTGATATACAATGTAGAGACTACCTACAAATAAGTAATACACCCTCCATTCTCCCCTATAAGATACAATTTAACCTGATATGGTATCCATGACACCTATTTATTTTATTTTATACTATTTCTAATTTGTTGATGATAATTGGATAGTAAATTTAGTTACAAAATCATTTTCTTCACCCAAGTCAGCAATGGAACCTCAGCCCATTTTTTAAATTTTTAATAATTGTTGACGGTCACCAACGACATATTTTTTTCCGTCAACTTTCTACCATAAAGGGAGTAAAACTATACCTTTTTATACTCATATGCATTTATCACTAATAAAATTCCACTTGTAGTATGTAGTATTTTATTTTGCAGATTTATAATAAAAGCAAGTGGAAAATCGACCAAAGTACGCCATCCGGGAAAGCGTATTATTGCAAAACACAAGCTCGATAGTGTATGTCAGGGTTTCCTACTGCGAAAAAAACTTCATCTCCGATCCGAGGCACTCCTAAGGAAGAACAGGTCTCGTGTGCGCTTCTTCTTCGGCCGGACCCCGACGGTCGAGACCGACATCCCCGCACCAACCGCATCTCAAGCCATGGCCCGAAGTCGCCGCTACGATTTCTCTCTCCCCATTGTCACCAACGTGCCCACCGGGCGGTGGTGAATGTGGCGACAAAAACTTTGAGCTGCGCGACTTTGGGCCGATCACCATGGTGCGGCCGGTCCATTCTCGTGGACTGCCTAGCGAGGACGCCAACGCTCATCTCCAACACTTCCTTGAGCTATGCGACACAATAGTCATCAAGGACGTCGAACCCGACATTATCAGGCTCCGCCTGTTTCCTTTCTCCCTCGTGGGGAAGGCGAAACAGTGGTTCTACAAGGACAAGGAAGTAGTCAGCACGTGGGCCAAGTGCTCCGCGACGTTCCTGGCTAAGTTCTTCCCCATGGGCAAAACCAATACCCTGAGGGGGAGGATCGCCAATTTCCTGCAGACATCAATGGAACCCATTCCGGAGGCCTGGGAGAGGCTGCAAGAATACATTCTAGCATGCCCGCACCATGGAATGGAGAATTGGCTGATGCTCCAGAACTTCTACAATGGTCTCACGGCCATATCGGGGGCACCTCGACGCCGCCGGGTGGCGCATTCCTATCGCTCACCATCGATCAGGCAACAGCCCTGATCGATAAAATGGTGGCAAATCAGAGCTGGGGAGAAGACAGAACCCTGGCCAAAACACAAAAAGGCATGCATACCGTGAAGGAGGCGGATATGCTTGCCGCAAAAATGGATCTTCTGCTGAAGAAGCTGGAGGAGCGCAGCACCGACTCAGTTATCCAGCAGCGCCCAGTTTACGCCACAGATGCTCACATGACGTGTGAGACGTGTGGTGGAGTTGGCCACTCAGGGGATAACTGCCCTGAGACCCGTGAAGAAGCTGCCTTCATCAACAACAGCAACGGGTATCGCCAACCTCAGCAGGGCTGGAACAACCAGTCCAGGCCACCATTCCAAGGCAACCAGGGGTACAACTTCAACTACAACTCTGGTCAGCCATCATTGAAGGACCTGGTACTGGGTCAAGCAAAGATTAACGAAAATCTCACCAACAAGATGAGCCAGACTGATAACATCTTAGAAGGAGTCAGCAGCAAGCTGGATGGACTCAACTCTACTATGACAAATCAGTTGAATTTCAACAAGAAGATTGAAGCACAAATATCCCAGCTAGGTGCTCGTCTCCCAGTAATAGTTGGAGAAAAAGCCTCAAGACAATCTGAATCCCCCCAGGAGAGCATAAATGCAGTAACTACCAGAGGGGGAAGGTCTACTCGTGACCCTCCAAATCCCAACTCTGCGGTGAGGAAACAGAAAGAGAAGCTACCTGAAGAGGTAACCCCACAGGTAGCAGAAGAGCCAGAAGTGGAGGAGGTACCATTGGAATATACAGACACAACGTACCTACCCTTCACCACAAGAACAAGAAAGCAAACACTGGATGAACAGTTCACTCGGTTCATGGAGATGATCCAGAAAGTACATGTAAGTGTGCCACTCCTAGACATGCTCCATGTGCCGTCATATGCCAAGTACATAAAGGATATCATCCGAAACAAGCGGCCACTACCAACAACGAAAGTTGTGAAGCTAACCAAAGAATGCGGTGCCGCTATCCTCGAATCGTCTGCACTCAAAAAGAAGAAAGATCCAGGATGCCCTACAATTCTCTGCTCAATTGGAACACAAACATTCAACCACGCCTTATGTGATTTGGGCGCCAGCGTTAGTGTCATGCCAAAATCAGTCTTCGACAAGCTCAAACATACAAATCTAGAGCCAACATCTATGACACTACAGCTGGCAGACTCATCTATAAGGCATCCAGCATGGATTGCAGAAGACATACCTGTGAAAATCCGAGGGTATTTTGTCCCAGTTGACTTTGTGGTGTTGGACATGGAATTCACTAAGGATACACCACTCATCCTTGGACGACCATTCTTGAGCACCGCGGCACAAATTGATGTTGGGGCGCAGAGAAATCCGCTTCAATATCAATGGCAATGAAGAAAAAAATTTGAATTCAGGCCCCGAGTCTCGAAAGAGTGCAAAATGATCCGGATAAAATATGGGGAGCAAGGCATTAAAGAAATAGAAATCCAGCCCCCAAAGACCGGCAAAGACTTCCAAGGCAGTCAGCAAAAATAAAAGATGGGAACAAAAGAAAAAGACAGCTCCTAAACCAAAGAAGAAAAAGGTCCCCATCTTTACAAAAGGTCAAAAGGCCCCGGAAGGTAGCTCCATACCAAAAGAAGAATCAAAACAAAAGAAACAATCAAAATACGCTCCTCCTCAAAAGGTGTGGAAGCTAAAAGAAGTGCAGCCCTCCGTATCTCCAGGAGCAGGTGCACCATCAAACAACAAAACTGGAGAAAGTCCTGATCCACGGACTCAAAAGAGTGGGCCCTCCGCCAAAGGTAAAACGGCAGTTATCTCAAAAGAACAAAAATAAATAAAGATACCCACGGGCCTCCGTGATAGCTTGGGGAGGACCCCGCAGTATCATTGCATTGCATATTTACTTCCATCAAATTTTATTTTATTTTAGCATGTTTAAATTTCAGCAATCTTGCATTGAAAAAAAAAAGAGATAACTAAAACTAAAAAAAAAAAAAAAAAAATAGAATAAGTAGCTCTTCTATGTGCCTTAATGTTTATATATATGAGCTATAAAAATGTTTAGTCTTAGTCCCTTGTTGAAATGATGAATAGTTGCTCTGTCTTATGTTTTGCCTGTGCCTAGTTTATAATTCGAATTTCTCTAAAGTTTGGATTTAGCGGCTAAGTCTAAAAACTCATCCTGAAAAACCTGATTCAAGTGGGTTGCATAGGCTCTATCTAGTCTAAGTTGTTGCCAAGTATGATATGGTATAAATGGATTTGCTATGATTTCGTCCCGAAAAGAGAAACTTGACATCCGGGAATCTACTTTGAAAGAAAAGAGAAATGATATGGGCTATGCTAAAAAAAAAGAAAAATGAGATGAAAAAATGGACAAGTGTCCGAGGGCGAGTAGAGCCCACATCTCTAAAAAAAAAAGAAAAAGAGAGGAAATAAAAGACAAAAGTCTAGGGCGTAGTAGAGCCCACCTCTCCAATATATATATATATATATATATATATATATATATATATATATATATATATAATAAAGCCCATACTTTCTCGAAAAATAAATATTATCTAAATAAATAAACCCCGGATAAAAAGTTGATCAAAAGGATGAATGATAAGCATCTCTCAAGTTATAACCGTTCTATCCGCCAACCGCCCAAGACTTTGAGAAAAGCTAGAAAGCACCGCTACGATGAAAGGTAATAAAGGGTGGAAAAAAAAAAATGTGCCATTTTATTCAAACTCTAGTAGAAAATCTTATTATAACCCCGGCACTTGTGAAATGTAATCGGCATAGTAGCAACTCCTGATCAACAACCAAGTACTTATCTCTTTTTGCTCGAGGACGCCGCAAAGGGTAAGCTTGGGGAGTTTGTTGACGGTCACCAATGACATATTTTTTTTCCGTCAACTTTCTACCATAAAGGGAGTAAAACTATACCTTTTATACTCATATGCATTTATCACTAATAAAATTCCACTTGTAGTGTGTAGTATTTTATTTTGCAGATTTATAATAAAAAAAGCAAGTGGAAAATCGACCAAAGTACGCCATCCGGGAAAGCGTATTATTGCAAAACACAAGCCCGTGAGCAAATCGACCCAAAACATCAAAATTGGGCGAGCCAAGCCCGCCCACAACTTTTCAAGACGAAGGACGACACCCCACCGAGACCCGTGCCGGGCCGAGCCCGGGGGGATCTTGTACAAGCACCACCTGCGCGGCCGCACCCTCCCTGAGGCGGTTTCGGCCCAACCTCGGGGAGGCGGTTCATGCACCTGCCAAATGGGGGTTACCGCCGTGGGATGGTCGGTTTGCTCTGATTAGGAAGGTTTACCAGGTCGGTTTTGGTGTAAATTAGCACTTAGGCCCCTCCTCCAAGTGTATAAGTAGTCCCCCTCTCCTCCTCTCTCAACACACACCACTTGGAGTCCAGCAAACCAGCAATCTTCCTCTCTCTACCACCTCTACCTCTCTCTCTTCTTCTACTTCTTCTTTCTTCTTCTTCTTAGTTCTTGGTTAGCACTTGGAGTAGAAGAGCTACAAGGAGGGCTTGTCTCCTAGAAGAAAGTGCCTTGGTAATATATCTTCTCAATGGAGCATTCTTCTATTTGCAAGTCTTATATCTATGTTCTTGGCCTAACTTATGAACTAGAGTATAGTCTTGTTCATGTTCTTGTGTTGGTATATGAACTAGTATATAGTTTGCATATCATAATCTTGACATGTTCATCTCAGTTCATCATCGATCATCATATGCCTAACTTGATTAGAGGTGGGATATCGGTTCGTTGTTCCTTCGGGTTTGCTCTTGTTCTAGTCCGTCCATTCGACGAGTGGGGATCCTGGGGGACAAGAGTAGTGCTCTGATATGCGGGCATGGTGCCCGGGTATTACGACACCTGCGAATATGAGTGCATGCCACGGTTGAGGGGGTAGGCGGCTTGGTCGTGACAAGCCTTGACCGTCCCTTGAAATCCCCCCACGTTCGTATGTGCTGTAGGAGTTCGTAAATGCTTCCCATCGGGCCGTATGGTATCCGGGGAGTCTCCCTGTTATCCTAGACCTAACCATGCCTAAATCAGTTTGCATATGATCCTAGCTATTCATTTGTATGGCCATGACTAGATACATTAGAATTACTCCATTAGGTTATTCATTTATCCTTTTTTCTTTATCCTTTTGCTGGTGGATTCTTAAGTGTGTGTCACACTATCCATAAACCATTATTGCTTACCCCTGTTATGAACAATTTGGTCTAAGCAAACACATGTTCCTCTATTCAGATGCCATGCTAGCTTATTAATCACATGCCTTCCTTTGGGAAAATATAAATAACGATACCCTGAATACTTCCGGGTGAAATGCTACAATGATAGATCCGTGCGCTTGCGGATGAAATATCTAAGATGGCAAGATCTATCCCGTTGACAATCCCTTTCGGATCACCGACATGGTGGTTTTACTTGGGAATGTCAGCGGCGCATTTCTGGCGCTGTTATTGGGGATGGGTTTTATACCTGTTTCCTTTGATTGCGCTAAGAAATGTCAACAATAATGCATCCCTGTTTCAATTTGCTCCAACGGGAGTCGAATCCAAGCCTCCCAGGTGCTACTTAGATGCTCTAGAAAGTTACAAAATCTGACTATTTAAAGTTTGTGTTATAACAATTAGAAATTGTTACTCAAATTGTTTGTCAAAAAAATTAAGTTTAAACCTTAATATGCATGTGCGCCTTACAAAGTGGATAGATTAAGAAGTATGGGTGGATAGATGATTTCTTTGTTTCGTGTAGTTGAATAAAATTGTTTTGATTTTCTAGACTTCTACGTCGTAATTGTATGGACTACAATTCACGTTCGTTATATATTAATAATTAAGAAAAGCAAATGAGCTGTGTACATAACCTTAACTTTTGGTTAATAGTATTTTAATAAAAACTCAAATAGAATCTTAATAATCTATTTATATGACATCATTTTATTTATAATCAATCAACCTCAGCATTTAAGATCGTAAAAGAAAACCATATGTGCTAGACTGCCTCTAAAGGAGCATTGACGGTCTAGAAGTCTAGAAAATCAAAACAATTTTCCTCAACTACACCAAACAAAGAAATCATCTATCCACCCATACTAATTTCATCTATCCTCTTTTTTATCAGGACCACACGCATATTAAGTTTTAAACCTCACTTTTTAATAATCTAATCCAAATTAAAGATGCCTACCTATTTGCTTGATGAAAGAGAGACTCATGCATCCACACACCCTGATCTTGCATGCGGAGAGGTGATTCTATTGCCGCATGCTCTCGTGCTCCATGTATCTTGATCGGCCACGTGCTCTCGTGCTCCCTGTATCTTGATCCGCCGCATGCTCTTGTGCTCCTTGTGTCTTGATCTGGTTGCCCGACTCCTTGGGTGAATTGAGATTGATTTAGATGGGTTAAGTGGAGGAGCCGTCATTGTGCTTCACGTGAGTTGTTGCGTCTTTGGAATTAAGATTGTTTAGATGGGTTACGGGTTAAGTGGCGTCATTGTGTTTTTTTTTTGTTATAGTGACTTCTCTTTAGAAAATATATTTTATTTACTAATGGCAGAGGTGGGTAATTTTGTACAAAATAGAATAGATCCAATGGTTAAAAATGGCTAATTCTTCTGATTTGATGGCGGATGTTTCTGATTAACGTGAGATTTTTCTTGCATTTATCTATTTTTGTAGCGCCTGTCTGGTGAGGATTAATGTGAAGCCTTCATTGGAGCCTCCAATTAGTAATAGTAAGATTTGTATATATGTTTGGTTAACTATAGGTGGTAGACTACATAACCCCCAACATTTGTCCAATAATACAAACTATGCACCTTTAATAATTTCTTATATGTTTGGTTAAAGTGGAAAATGTTTGACTTCTTACAAGGTGAGATTGATACTCCTTGTGAGACGGAGAAAGTATGCCATGCTGACCTAAGGTTTTAGGTAACGTGGTGCTTAATTAACTGCAAGATATGGTTCCTTTAAGAAAACTAGTCCATTTAAGTAATTTATAGATAGAGATGGTTATTTAAGGGTGTCTAGTGTAAATTTCCCCAAAATCCCCGGAGAAGCCCACAATTCAAGCATAGGCTACATAAATTCATAAATCATGCGATCCACGTACGCTTCCAGCCGTTACAGCATCAAAGACGGTTCCAGCCGTTACCGTATCAATGATGGCATCTGAAATTAAGAAAAAACGAAACAACCAAACAGAAACCCCTTCACTCTGAATCTAAACCACCAGGCTTAACTGACAAGCTGAAACAGGAAACACATACACCATCGCAGCTACCACTAGCCTTGAGAGACACTTGTGCGCCGCCTAAAAAAAAAAGGGTCCACCAGTAAAACCGAAGCCTTTCTTCTCCTGAACTGTCTTAGATTTGAGGAAAGCCTCTACTCTTGCATTAGTCCAGGAGCCACAACACCACATGATTACCCAACTCACTCTGCGCCACAGCCGCCACCTTTGTGCAACCAGATTTCTGGAAGGCATCTCCAACCTGTTTTTCTGTCATCACTACTAGACCGACAAAAAAAAGTTATCGTGATTCTAATAACTGGCACATGAACACCATCTGTTGACGAGATCGAGGAGAGGAGAATCAATTCCGAATCAACATTAATTATGTCTGACAAGAGGAGAACCGAATCCGAGTCAACACTATTATATACTCCCTCTGTCCCACGGCGATCGTCGTTCTAGCCATGGGAGCTTGTCCCAGTAAGTCTGTCGTTTTAGCTACTGCACAGCTACGCCTGCCAACTCTCTGCACCCTTTGTCTGCGCCATGGGAGCTTCTCCTCTGCGATTGGGCGGGCAGGGGAGAGTACTACTCTGTGAGTGGATGAACGAGGGAGAGAGAGCATTGAATGGAGAGAGAGAGCAACAGATTGAGCTGAACGACAGAAACTGCCCATGGCTTGCAGGCTCGATGCCTAGCTCCTTGATCCCAGTGCCGTTTCCTAGAACGACGGACTCCGTGGGACGGAGGGAGTATGTGCTGGCGAGAGGAGAATTAATTAACCAAATCCTGAGCGCGTCCATGATCCCTTCTGTAGGATCATTGAATGAGAAATAAAATACTAAGGGCTCCTTTGGTTTGCAGGTGAAACGTAGGAAAAATGTAGGAAACGATTCATGAGGATTCGTTCACTCACGAGACCACAGAAAATGAAAAATCCGGTACGAGCCCATGGAAAACGTAGGAATCTCAGCTGCGGCGCCTGCGCCCTTGGTCCCTGTGTAGCACCGATGCAGGCATTAGCTCCGCTCAGTCCTCCGAGACAGGCCATCATCGCGACGCAGCGCCGCCATGCCAGCCATCCGCCGCCGTCGGCCCGGGCGGAGACGGGCGCGACGCCGCTTCGGGACCGGCGGCGGTGGGACGGAGCTGCAGGACCGGTCGACCTTCTCCCCGCCCGAGCCGCCGGCTAGGGGCCGCGGGCGATCACCGAGCGCAGCGGGGCAACGGCATGGGAGTCCCACAACGCAGGAGCACGGGCAGGTCACGCCGCCAGGGCCTAGCCTCGCCGTGGTCGAGCCACCGGGCCAGAGCACCACCGCCGGAGATCGCCTCGGGGCAGGGTCGGCGGGGCGGGCCGGCAGGGCACGCGATGGGGTGTTGGCACCGGCCCCTTCCTAGCCCCCTTTCTCATCGGGCATGGCCGTGCCGCCGCCGGAGCCCTTCCTAGGCGCCGTGCTGCCCGCGCCGGCTGGTCGGGCTGGCCGTGTCGCTTCCGGGTCCGCAGGAAAGGCCCGGCACGCCGCGCCCCCTTTCCTGCCCTCGATTCCGTTTTTCCTATAGTTTCCTGTGAGCCAAAGGGGGCTCGTGAAGTTTTTTTGGAATGACACAGCCGAGGAGGGGCCACTCACCCCTATGAAAGGAAAATTTCCACCTCCGAGGAAAGAGGGAAAGGAAAGTTTCGGTCACCATAGGCGCCTTCGAAAGACAACGTGCTTCCTTTCCTACGCCAGTAAATCCTTGGGATTCCTATGTTTTTCCTATAGTTTTGAACTCGTGAGCCAAAGGGGGCCTTAATCGTGCAGATGATAGAGGGAGCGAAGAAGCGGGGGCCCTGAGAAGACACCTTCTGGAGCTGCAGCCCCGAGCAACGACAGAGGGCCCAAGAAGCTGAATCCCCGTTTCATTGATCCCGAGTGGGCCTAGTTACTCTCGGCCCTGCGTGGCCCAAATCAGGAACAGCTTGTCGGCTACCTTGTAACTGCCGTGGAGGAGGACTCGAACTTGAACAGCTTGCTGAGCCGAGCTGGTGGCTTTGGCGTCGGCGACGATCGCGGCGCTCAGTTGACGGCCGGCGGCGTTGGCCGGGGTTTTTCTCGTTCCATTTATCGTTGCTAACAGAACCTTTAGTAGAGCTGCGGTAACATCATCTTTGCTGGATCCTGCATCACACTTTCCTGTATTAAACGGTTCTGAACTTCTTATTTTGATTGTTTGGTGGATTTTGTTTTGAACACTGATAGTAGATTAAGACTTGTCAAGCCACCATTGAAGTTAATATTGAGTGAGCGAGAATATTTCTGTTGAAACACTAGTACTGATTTGATTTTGCGAGCACTGGCACAATCTTTTCCGTGGCGGGCACTTTTTTTGCCCGTCGCTGAAAATACCCCACCACATCCAGTTTTAATTTACGTGGCAGGCGTGTTTTTGCCCGCCATGGAAAATTTATTTTGCGTGGCGGGCACCTTAACACGCCCGCCATGCAAAATAAACTATTTTGCGTGGCAGGCGTGTTAAGGTGCCCGTCACGCAAAATAAATTTTTCCGTGGCGGGCATCCTAAATGGACCGTCACGGTAAAGGCCTAGCCCAACAGGCCCAACAAGGCCCGATTTCAATCTTCGACTATAAATATGACAAGTTAGGGTTTCCTTCTCAGTCTCCTCACTCTCTCCCCTTCTCTCCACTCCTCTCCTCTCTCCATCGTGCTGGATCCAGGGCGCGCAGCCCTTCCTCTCCACTCTCTCCCCTTCTCTCTCCACCCCCGGCCCTTCCTTGTCTCGTCAACGGTAGCGCGCGGGATCGATCCAGGCGGCGGCGACGGCGCCTCACCTATCCCTCGCGTGGGTCTAGGCACCCCCTTCCTCCTCCCCGGATTCGGTGGGAGGCACGACCGGTCGGCGGCGGCGACGGCCGGATCTGGATCCAGCGGCGGCATCCAGCGCGCGGGCCCAGAGGTGGCGCCAGCGCCGGCGGCGGCGCGGATCGATCCAGCGCGGCATCCAGCGGCTGCCAGCGGCGACGCCGCCTGTGGCGGCGCCGAGCGGCCGGATTCGGCGGCGAGGTGGCGGAGTACATCTTCCTCGAGCGGATCCCCGGCGGAGGACGCCTTCCTCGAGCGGATCCGGCGACGAGGTGGCGGATCCCGGCGGCGAGGTGGCGGATCCGCGACGGCGGGTCCGGCAAATGGTGGCGGATCCAACGACGACGACGACGCCAAGATCCGCGGCGCTTAGGGTTTCGAACGACGGCGGCGGATCTGGGCTCGTGTCGGGGCCATATGGGCCGCATTGGGCTTGGGTCTTTTTTTTTTTTATTTCGATTGCGTAGCGTGCACAAACGCCGCCACGTTCCTCCTCATTAACCGTGACCTTGGGCGGGTGACGGGCGCGTGCCCGCCACCCAAAATCATTTATGCCCGCCACAAAAAGTATTCGGTACTAGTGAAACTATCAAAGCTATGCCGTATGACTATTCGTAGCAATTGATATTTGGCAGATGCCTGCATGATGCTATGTCATTGTCTCACCATTGTGGTTTAGATGCATCTGATCTGCAGTTCTCGTTTTTACTGGAGCCAGTGAAGGCAGGTTGATATTCTTAGAGCAAGTATTATAATACAGCCAGCAAGCCGGCTGTAAGGTTTCTTACAACCTTTTCCCAGCCCACCCATACAGTAGTTAGCTCTTTTTAATTAATACAAGACCCACTTGTCTATCTCACATATTGTCTTGGTTCTTGTGCCCAAGCCGGCCGTAAGCTTACAAATAAGACTTCTCCTCTCTCTCCCCTCCTCCTCCTCTCCACATCAGCATTCACTAGTAACGAAATGATTTTGCGTGACTCGGAAATCTTTTTGCGTGGCGGGCGTTGAGTTTGCCGCCCACGGTTAATGGTCCGATTAACCGTGGCGGGCGTTTTTTTTTTTTTGCGTGACGGGCACGATTGCCGCCACGGTTAATCGATTAACCGTGACGGGCATTTTATTTGGCCCGCCATGTAAATTCGTCCACGCCCAATAAGCCCGGTAGGGCCCGATAACCGTCATCCTTGTATAAATAAGAAGTGTTAGGGTTTCCCCAACTCACTCCTCTCCCCAACCTCAGCGGCGGTTCTCTCCTCTCGCACACGGAAAATCTCTCCTCTCTCGCACTTCTCTCGCACACGGCGGTTCCTCCCCTCTCCTATTCATGGCAGCGGCAGCCCTTCCCTCTCCTCTCTCCTCCCCCAGGCGACGGCGGCCCCTCACAGCGGTGCTCCTCCCCACGGCCCCTCCCAGCGGTGCTCCCGACGGACGGCGAGGTAGCCCTTGCCGGGCGGGGAACCCTATCTCCATGGACGGCGAGGTGGATCCGGCAGGGTGGTCTCCCCCGCGCGGCGGATCCGGCGATCGCGCCTCCACCACGGCGGCGGATCCGCGCGCCGCGCACGGTGGAGCTCGACGGCGGCGCTTTTGGGGCGGATCCGCGGCGACATGTGGATCCGCGGAGTTGGCCTCCACCGCGGCGGATCTGGGCGGCCGCAGCCTCCCACCACGGCGGATCCGGTGCCGGCGGCGGCCTCCACCACGGGCGGGAGCTCGATGGCGACGCTTGGGGCGGATCCGGCGGAGTTGGCCTCCCACCACGGCGGATCCGGCGCCGGCGGCGACGCCTCCACCACGTAGGCGCTCGGGGCGGTGGCGCTTTGGGGCGGATCCAGCGGCGCATCGCGTGGGATCTCGTGGGCTCAACGACGGCGACGGCGGCCACCACAGCAGCTCGACGGCGGCGGCGGGCGGCGGCGGCGTCCACAGCAGCTCGACGGCGGCGGCAGATCCACCACGGCCCAGATCCTAGCCCGCTTGGGCTTTTTTTTTCTCTTTTTTTTTTTTTTTTGATTAACCGTGGCGGGCACTTTCTGCCCGCCATGGTAAAAAAAAATATTTTATGCGTGACCTTTGCAGGGTGACGGGCACACTTGCCCGCCACCTAAAATGAATTTGGCCCGTCACGGTTAAATAATTCGGTACTAGTGATTTAGCCGGCTTACAGCCTACCATAATACTTGCTCTTAGAGCCAATGAAGGCAGGTTGATACTCTTAGTGTTTTGATATTGATAGATATCTATTGTACCTCGCTATTTCCTGGTTGTATCTTTTTCTAGGGGTTCCTGGTTGTATTTTCTGAAAGACTGAAACCTAAACAATAATGGACCTGATTTTGCAGGTGCGTTCCTTGCTGTTTCTTCCAACACACGGTACCAGATATACTTAATGGCCGGATTAGGGCCGGAGAGAAACGAACGAGGGGATAGGGTTGTTGGGCTTGGCGGTACGTCCACTGCATGAAAGGCACCCGTTTTATTGTAAAGAAAAGATTAGTTTTTGTGTTTGTTCACTTCATTTATAAGTAAGCACCAGATGCATAAAAGCTCAGTGCACTGGACAAATTTAAATATAGTTTTGAAGCCATTTAAACTGAGAAGGCGATATCACCAAATTTGATCGTCCCCCTTTATAACAGAGTCTCCACCTTGCTCTCCAGGTCTTGATCGAATTGAATCGAATCGAATCAAATAACATATGGCCTTGCCTCATGGTTCATAGAGCGAATCGAATCGAATTTCTAATCAGTAACGTTAAGACAGCTTATCTGTTTGATGCATGCACGTGCATGATCCATACTTGACGGCTTATTCACATGCGCATTAATTACGACCTGGTAGGGGATGATAATGGTAAAGATGAGCTTTCAGTCAAAGTCCAGCCTCCCTTGTGGTTGAGCCGGCTGGCCTGCCCCTGCCTGCAGTGCGCCTATATATGCAAGGCAAAGCCAAGTAGAAAGAACCAAGCTCTGCTGGCACTCGATCATCTATACACACAAAGAGAGAGAGAGAGAGAGAGAGCGCACGCTGCAGCTATAGCCTGAAGTCCGGCCAGGCTTGGGGGAATGGCGACCAGCGTGAAGATGGCTGTAATGATGGCCGTGCTGCTGCTGATGGCAGCAGGTGGAGAGTCCACCACGACGACGACGACATCGTTCGCATCATCCACTAGCAACCTACCACTGGGGGCAAGAAAGCTACTGCAGGATGAAGAAGAAGGTTCGTCTGCTGCTGGGTCCATGGTGCCGCTGCTGATGCCAACAGCTCGGGACGAGTCGTCTTCGGTGACGGCATCAGCAGCCACCGGCAACTCTTACTCGTCATCATCCAATACCGACCTGCAGGAGGTATCGGATTTTGGTTGCCAGAAAATAGGAGAGCTTTGCGTTGTGGATAGTGCTTGCTGCAGCGGCAAGTGTTGCCCTTTTGGCGAAGACTATAGTGTGTGTGCACAACCGCATGCACCTTGTGTGCCCCGTTTTACTAGATCATAATAATAATCATCTTTCTTATATGTACTTACCGATCGGGGAGTATATGTAACTAGGTACGTGAGGGATCCATGCTTGTTTAATTTGTGTTCTGCTAACAGCTGGCAGCGTGTGGTTTCCTTTGCTTTACCTTTCTAAGTTCATCACCATTTTATTTCGATATAATAAAGTCGTTATTGTACGCCTTTCCTTGTTGCTGCCTTTTTTATATATATGAATGAATGTTCCATTTAATGCAATGTGCGTAGTATATATACATATGCTGCATGTGTGTTCCTAACTGAGTTAATTAATATTCTGTTGAACTGACCGACAAGCCAGCTGAGCGAGGAAAATATATCAGAGCATTTCAACAATATTTCTACTTTAATAAATTACTATTTTCACTTAAACAATCCATATTATTATAGAATTAATTTACAAAAAAATAATGAGCCCTTTTTATGATGCATGGAAATACTTTCCAATGCTTCCCAACGCCTCCGGATGCCACTATAAAATAATTATTTTTGTTGATTTATTTTCCTAATGGCGTTTTGGACATTGTGCACCTCCCTCGCACTCCCAACCCCACCGCAGCCCAACCCCCACGCCGGCACGTACCTGCCGAGAAATAAATTAAAGGAGATGGTCTTTTATGCAGTGTAAGGGTGTTGCCGGGACGGTCACCGGTGGCTGCGGCTAGGGCAGCAAGGAGGCAACGTCGGGCGACGATGGCGTGTGGCTGAAGAGGGGCGACGACGTGCAGCTAGAGTAGAGCATAGGGGGGCGGCACACGTGGAGAGAAAGGGAGGGCAAGGAATGGAGCTTTTTCTCTTCTATTACTTGACTTGAGCGATTATATCTCCATTTGTATTTATAGTCCTGCTTGACTCCTAAACAAAATACGAGCTTACCGAATCCGGATTCTCCTTCATATCATAATAGACTCAACTTTTCTATCTTATCCGACTTATTTTCTAAACCGACGAGGACTCCATATGGTAGATGCTGGCAGTGGTGGGGTGGCGGCGATGGCCAGCACGGCCTCCTCCCTTCCTAGCGCAGGCGGGCGTGCGCGGTGGGTGGTGCCTCCTTCTTGGCCCCAGTCAGCCTGTTGTTTCTACCGGACGGGAAGTAAGGCTGGCCTCGCCTCGCCACATCTCCGCTCCCCATGCCTCGCGCTGCGTCTCACTCCTCCTCGACCTGCCGCCCTCTTCACCCCAGCCGCAGTGCTGCTAAGCGAGGCCGAGCACGTCTTGCCACTCCACGTCGTCTCCTACTCCAGCGCTGCCGGAAGCACCGGAGGAGAAGGCCCAAGGACTGGCGCGTCCTCTTGGCATGGCATGCTAATTCGATTCTGCGCTCTGTACTTCTCTTCTCTGCAGTGGCCCTTGGGTGCTGCTCCCTGACACGCAATTCAGAATCCAAGTGTACACAAATTTCAAATTGCGCTTGTGCATTGTGACAGGTACCTGATGTGTCTAGTTAAGAACCCGATTGCCACTACGGCTATTGAACTCTTGGTTCAGCAGGGTGAGTTGTCTCCACTCGGGCGGTGCTCCAAGGGAGAAGTAGTGAGAAATGGCCAAGTCTAGAGGAGCATTGAGTAGATAGAGAATAGGTTGCCTTGTATTCTTGAACTCACCAACCCCTTACATACAGATCAATGCTGCCTATTTATAGCCTTTGGTAACAGCCAAAGCTATTTTACAATACTATCCCTCGAATATTCCTAGGATATTCTCTACCTCTGATATAGCCCACAAGGGTACAATTGCCTTTTCACCCTAGAAACCACCTTAGCTTATGGGCTTTTGGTCGGCCAACTAAACGCGCAACCCATGGTGGGGAGCCATGTCAAATCCTTCTTCCATGCCCGTCCTCTCAGCTTGACACATCTGGTCTTGTGCCTTTGTCGCTGGTATGTTCTCTTCAGATATCTCCGGCTCTTGCAGAGTATGCTTCGAGAACCTTTGTCTGGTCCCCCGGCCATGAGAGGATTGCACCCTTTGAGTGTAGATCCGAACAGAGGAGATGATCTTCTCCTACGACGACGACGGGCCGCATCTGGTCCTGCAAAGAGTATCTTAGTGCCAGGCTAATTTGTTAGTTTCCCAGGGTCAGCAAAAACCTCTGCCGACTGTTGGGAGCGCGTTGGCAAAAACCTCCGCCAAACCTCCGCCGTCTGCTGCGAGCGCGTTGGCAAAAACCTCCGCCGACTTCTAGTAGCACGCTGGCAAAAATCTCCGCCAAACCTCCGCCGATTGTTGGGAGCGTGTTGGCAGAAACCTCCGCCAACTGCTGGGAAAATCTCCGCCAACTCTGGGAAAATCTCCGCCAACTGCTGGGAAAATCTCCGCCAACTCCTGGGGCGTATCCCAACAGTTAGCAACAAATGTCTTAATATTGGGCTAACTTGAGAGTTTTGTGAGAACGGAAGGAACCTCCGCCTATACTGTGGGGACCATGTCCCAACAAAGGCGGTCACGTCTGTTGTCCTCACCCTGGCCGGGGACCTCATCTGCCAGGTATACTTGCAGCGTTTCCCTTCGGTCTTTAGGCAAATGCAGCAATCAATTGGCTTCTGTCTTTATGCAATGCAGCGCGGATTTCTTAGTCAGTAATGGCTTTCTGGAAGTCTAGTACTACTATGTTACTGTTTGGTTTGGAGACTATGAAACTATTGCCAAAGTTATGGTTCATTTGATTGAAGGACTGGAATGGAATCCAAACGCTTTGTTCAACCTAATTATCTTAGATTTATTTTCAAGTGCAAATCAGTTGTGTCACTCCTCAGTAAATCTACGTTGGCTCTGAAATTGAATTCATTCCCAAGCACAATGTGCCCTGAAGTATGTGAAATTATTTTCTGTAACAATAGTACTATATGTCGCTATCTCTGGACTTTGATGAATTCTCAGACAACCAAAGTATTATAGACTTCTAAACTAATTACAAAATTAATTTACCCAAAAAATATCACACAATTAATTCCACCCCTATATATAGACTGCGGCTCCGTTCCTAGCCAGCCGCTAGCTAGCTAGTTCCTACAAACATATCAGTAAAGACGACTCGCATTATCAGCCGCCCACAAAAATGGGTCCGTTTTCAAGGGCAGCCATAATACCAGGCACCCTCGACGGAAGAAAATACCACTGGCCACGATGAAAGAATATCAGCGGTGTCCTAGAGTCACTGTCCTCATAGGAGGCTCCCACATCTCCCCTTGCTAGAGGTGTAGCTCACAATCGAATTTCTGCACCATGAGCACTACGAGGTGGCCATGCATTGTGACTTGAAGAACCCAGCAATGTGCCATTATCACTGACCCACTGTTTGTTAGAGAACTCAACATTACTCAGTAGGTTCATCAGGCATTTCCAACCGATCTTGCCTCCATGCATTCTTGACGGCCAGAAGCTTACTCTTGTGCCCCTGTCCGTGACCTCAACGACTTTTGCAAATATTTGAGCTGGGTTTGCTCTGCTCAAGCGATTGATTCACTAGACAGAAGATATCGCGATGTGGTACACAATTAATGAACAAGATAAAAAAAAAAAAAGGTTAGGCCAGGCCGTCGCAAGCCCACAGGGGCTGCCTGACAACCACCTCGTTTGGGCCGGCTAGCCAAGTCTCACAAATGGGCCGGCTGCAAAGGCATTAATGCTCAAATGATTTCTCCTAAGAGGAAACGTCTCCGCAAAAACCCCGAAATCCCCTCTCCCGAACCCTGTGACACTGTCATCCACTGCAGCAGGAGCCATGGCCATGGCGTCCGCGCTTCGGCTTCGCCTCCTCATGTCGTGTACCATCACCATCTCCACCTCCACCTCCGTAAGGCTGGCCTCGCCTCATCTCCGCTCCCCGCGCCTCGCGCTGCGTCTCCCTCCTGCACCCCGACCTGCCGCCCTCTCCGCCCCAGCTACCGTGCTGCCGCGTGAGAGGCCAGGCGCGTCCAGCGGCCTCACGCCACCTCCTACTCCAGGGCTGCTGGAAGTACAGGAGGAGGGCCCAAGGACTAGCGTGTCTTCCTAGCACGGTATGGTATTTCGATTCCACGCTCTGTACTTCTCTGCTCTGTCTGGCCCGTGGGTGCTGCTCCCGGTTGATATTGTCCATTGTGGTGTCAAATGGATGGATTCATCATCAATTTGATGTATAGAATGTATTTCTTCATGGCATTCTAGAGGAAGAAATATATATGAAACAACCTCCCAGGTATCAAGTTATGTTACATCCTATTTAAATTTTGTAAACTTGATAAAGCACTTTATGGACTTAAACAAGCACCTGTGTGGTATCATTGGTTAAGTATGAAGCTTCAAACCCTTGGGTTTAAAACCGTCAGAGGGTGAAACCTCTCTTTTTCTACAAATAGGAGACTTGACCATGTATGTTCTTGTTTATGTTCATCGCATTATATTGGCAAGTTCATCTCCTGAAGGAACCAAGGTTGTTCTTCAAGCACTTGTCTAAACTTTGCACTGAAAGAAATAGGGGAGCTTCATTATTTCCTTGGCATTGAAGTTTCCAAGGTACAAGACGAAATAGTTGTCTCAAACAAAATATGCAAGCAATATACTAACACACCAATGTCAGCGTCTGAAAAATTATCTGCATATGAAGGAACTCCTCTTCGTGTAGAGGATGCCACAAGGTACAAAAGTGTTGTTGGTGCTTTGCAATATTTAACCTTGACAAGGCTGAATATCTCCTGTGTGCAGTTAATAAGGTGTGTCAATATTTGCATTCTCCATTGCTAGTTCATTGAACAACACAATGGTAAAGCAAATTCTGAGGTATTTAAGGAACAACACAAGTTTGGGGATTAGAATAACAAAGTCACCATCAAGACTTGTCAGGATGAGTTGATGATCGACGCTCTAGAGGAGGCTTTGTTGTCTTCTTTTGGTCAAACCTTATGTCATGGAGTGCAAGAAAGCAAGCTACAGTCTCACGTTCCAAAGACTGAAGCGGAGTGCAAGGCTATGGCAAATGCAACTGCTAAGATCATTTGGATTCAGCCTCTTTACGAGAACTTGTTGTCCATACCTCACCAATTGCTAGACTATAGGATCACTGCCGAATCCGAGGCTTTGCCGAGTGCCCACCTCTTTGCCGAGTGGTTTTTTTTTTTTCCAAGCACTCAGTAAAGAGGCTTTGCCGAGAGCCAAACAAAACACGCGCAAAAAACAACTCTCGGCAAAGATGGCTTTGCCGAGTGCAAGCACTAAAAAAAGGCACACGGCAAAGAGAGTCGAGTGCCTTTTTGGCACTTTCGCAAAGAGGGCAAAACAATTTTTAATTCATTTAGGGCCTCAAAAAACTGGTTTGAAAAATTGTTTTGCCCTCTTTGCTGAAAGTGCCAAAAGAAAACTAGCTCTCGGTAAAGACGTTTTTCAAATCAGTTTTTGAGGCAATAAACAAATTCAAATAAAAAGTTGTCAACTACAAAGTCTCATAACTTTTTGAGATCTTCAGTTTTATTTAGGAAGTTTTTCCATCCAAGGTCGTTTAAAAGTCAAATTTCAATCAAATTTGAAATTCAAATTTTTGAAACGACCTTGGATGGAAAACTTTCTAAATGAAAAGTGTAGATCTCGAAAAGTTATGAAACTTTGTAGTTGACAACTTTTTTATTTTTTGAATTAGGAGGCTTCAAACAAGTAATTTAGACTTGATTTAGTATAGTATATGAGGAACTAATACGGAATACAAACACAAGTGACGACATAGTATAGTGGTAAGGCACGAGGTGTGTGATTGAGAGGTTGAGGGTTTGACTCCCCCTAGCCCCACATTCGTGGAAAATGGTGGAAAAGATAGAGTTTGATGCTGGTCGGATGTGGCTAGCTGGTGGGCTGCTCCCCTGATTTTTTTGCTATTATTTTTGGATTTTTTTTCGCATTTTCTCTTTGCCGAAAGTGCTTTTCTTGAGTGTTTTCAGACACTCGGCAAAGCATTTGCCGAGTGCCCGCTAGAAAACACTCGGCAAAGAGGCCCTTTGCCGAGTAAACTTTGCCGTGTGCTATTTGCCGAGTGTTACACTCGGCAAAGGCTTTCCGAGTGTTTTTGACACTCGACAAAGAGCCTGAGTCCGGTAGTGTGTGACAATATTGGTGCAAAATATTTGTCTGCAAATCGTGTCTTCCATGCTCATAATAATAATATAGAGATTGACTATCATTTTATGAGAGAAAGAGTGGCACAAAAGTTATTTGACATCAAGTTGATCGGTACCGATGGTGCGGATGGGTTTAACAAGCCACTTCAGTGTTCAAGCTACAAGAATTCAAGCGCAATCATCTCAACCTTGGTGTACCAAGTTTAGATTGAGGCTGGGAGGATGTTAGCAAACGTGTATCACGAGAGTCTTGAGTTAGTTGAGATAAGGATACACGGTCTGCAAATGATGCACATGAATGGTTCCAACTTCCACGTACAAGCACCGGTGATCTCAGGTGCAGTATATATGCCCACGTTTTTTTCGAAGAAGCGAGTCAAACGGATGCTTTTAATGTTTACTATTTTGATTCTCGCGGCTATTAATTAATTTCTGATGATATGCATGGGCCTTGATAGGGGATGATAATGATAAATATGCGCAGAGGGATGACAATGATAAAATACTGAACGGCTTGACATGCATGTTACCCGGGAGCAGGGGATGATAATAATAAATATTTGACATGCGTGTTACGCGAGAATAAGAAAGAATAGCTAATTGGCTTTGCTTATTATTTTGCAGGTCATTATCCACTTACATTGATGACTTCCCCAATGGTATATGGCCATGCTGACAATTGCTGATTGGCTGACCTCAACTAAAACGGGTGTATGCATCTTCTAATTAATTATACTATTTTACTCAAAATATGACCACACATATGACGTACTATAATTTGGGCTTGGGGAGATCCTTTTTACGATGCTTAGAAATACTTTTCAACGCTTCCCAACCTCCGGATACCACAATAAAATAACTATTTTTGTTGATTTAATTTGCTCAATGGCGTTTTGGTCATTGCACACCTCCCTCGCACTCCCAACCTCACCACAGCCAAACCCCCACGCCGGCACGTACGTCCCGATAAATACATTAAACGAGGTGGTCTTTTATGCAGTGTAAAGGTGTTGTCGGGACGGTCACTAGTGGCTGCGGCTAGGGCAGCAGGGAGGCAACGTTTAGGGGGTGGCACACGTGGAGAGAAAGAGAGGGCAAGGGAATGGAGCTTTTGCTCTTCTATTACTTGACTTGAGCTATTACATCTCGATTTGTATTTATAATCCTACTTGACTCCTATGCAAAATACGAGATGCTTATCGAATCCGAATCTTCTTCATATATATCATAATAGACTCAACTATATGATTACTTGACTCTTGCATCTATCTTCTTCTTTATAATGAAGATAGATGCAAGAGTCCCGAGACGGGGTTACCGTATATGCATGCGTGCTTCGGTATCTCAACATGTAGCAGTGAACAAGGCTAGACACGTACACCGTATATATGATTACACCTCATAGGGAATACGCACGGTCTTCAACTTGTGATGTTCAAGAGAACGGTTCAAGAATTAACTCCCGTGTAACAGTCATACGCATACTATTTTGGGTCTCCTCGGGTATTATATTAATTCATTCCTAATGATATGCATGGGCCTGCATAATAGGGGGAGATGATAATGATAATGATATATGGACAGCTTGACGTGCACGTTACAGAGGCCAGGAGACGATAATGATAAATATACGAGCATTCTGCCATTAATGTCCGGTTCATCGCAATCGCAATAATACATATAATTAATGTTAACTCTTGTCGGCAACAAATCTGTTTAATTAATGTGTTGGCAGGCAAACCATGCATGCATGAGCGCCGAGCCATTAGCTAGCTAGGATGTCGAAATATTCCTCTGGTATTGCCGCCGAATTGTTGCCAAAAACAACCATATTTGATTAGATAATCCAGCTTTTGGTAGAACCCGTCTTATCGGCTTTAGGTGCCGGAGCGACTTACCTTTGATTGCCGCTGTATATAAAGCTTGATTATCATAAAAAAACGAAGGCATGGCTTATTTATATTGTTGAGGAGCAGATGCAACATCCCATTGATCTAGGACAGTTGTTTTCCCTTGTAACTTATCAAATCTAGTCATAATCATATTCACTGTAGCAGTTAAATTATGGTCATTAACTTGTTTATGACCATCCATCATAGCAGCATAATCAACATGAGTAGTATATGAATCATCACCAAACTTGGGCTGGATATTAGAGATTAAAAAGAGAATTTAGAGTTCGACGGGAATGTATCAGTGTCGGTTCGTGGTTAAAACTAACAGTGACAGTATGAGTGTTAGTTCGTGGCTAAAACCAACAGTGAAAACCTGAATATCATTGTCGGTTCTTCCTATCACTGTCAGTTTAAGCTAAAAACTAGCAGTCGGAAGACACTATCACGGTAGATATTATAAATCCGGTAATGATAATGCCAGCAGTGAAGACCGGTAGTAGTGTGGTGCCAACTTCCACTTGCACCGGTGGGTCAGACCTCAGGTGCTCTACCTTTTTTAGAGAAGGGATGAGTCACACGATGCTTTTCACTATTTTGCTTCTCTTTGGGTATTAATTAATTTCCGATGATATGGTCTTGCTTAGGCCGGTGGGGTAATTAATTAAGTGTTGCACAGATTCTGTCCCTCCAACACTATTAGGCCGACAAATAACTTGGATCGCGCCAGGGCATGGTACTTGGAAGCTTACTTGTTACTACCTCCGTTCCAAATTGTAGTTCACTTTGGCTTTTCTAGATGCATTGATTTTGCTATATATCTAGACATAGTGTATAACTAGGTGCATAGCAAAATCAATGTATCTAGAAAAGCCAAAGTGAACTATAATTTGAAACGGAGGGAATAATAATTATGTCTTTTGGATCCAAACAAGCATACACTATAGAGTAGCTTATTGGTAGCTTGAGCTTTAAGTAGATAACAGTTATCTCACTAGCTAAACCAGAAAAGTATTATCCGATAATGAATTGAAACAAGGCCTTATATTAGAATAAAACATGACCTTTTTTTAGAAAAGAAGGTATCCCAAATTTATTGATAAAGCGTTTTCAGAACTCCGCACAGGTTTATATAGTGCAACTGCGGAGATTACAGCACAAGGTTCACAAAAAACATAGCCTAGAGGCCTAAGTTCTGACTCCTTTCTTGCATACCTTCAGGCTGAGTCACACCGTCGGAGTCCTGTTCCAAAAAATGAGAAGCCTAAATCTCCAAATTTGACCGTGTCCCCCCATCCCAGCAGAACCTTGGTGGTTGGTTCGCTCTTCCCTCTAGCCCTTGTATCACAGAGTGCACCTTGCTCTCGAGGTCTTGATCGAATCGAATCAAATGAAATAAAACATGGCCTTGCTTCGCGGTTCATAGATCGAATCGAATCCAATCTCTAAACAGTAACGTTAATAAGATAGCTTATCTCTGTACTGTAGCTTTGTGTTTGATGCATGCACGTGCATGATCACAGGGAACATGACGAACAAGCTAGAAACCACACGCTTTTCGCCCCAACCCAGGACGCGGTAGTTTCTTCAGCATCAATGCCCTTGAAGACGTCGTTTCTACATTAGACTTGGCTTCTTCGATCTCTCTCTCTCTCTATTAACTGTGTTGCCGCATCAGCAAAATGTTTATGTAGAAGTTTAAGTCTTGGACTCTATGATAGAGTCTGTATTGTGAGTGTCCTTACATCCTCTGTTGCAAAAAGAATGTAATTATGAAAATCGTGTCAGCCAAATTTGCTAAAGTTTGACCAAGTTTATACCGATTAGTATTAACATTTATGTCTCTACCAAGATTTAGGGTTTACCTCGGTCTCTGTACGTAGATCAGTACGTAGATGTAGTAGTTGTAACATCACCGTCGGTATGTAGTAGCGTGGGTGTGTGGTTGAACCAGCCTGCAGGGCGCCTATATATGCAAGGCAAAGTCAAGCAGAAAGAAGCAAGCTCGATCAGGTGAGAGAGAGAGAGAGAGAGAGAGAGAGAGAGAGAGAGAGGCACAGGACAGCTAGGGAATGGCGACCAGCCTGAAGATGGGTGTGATGGTGGCTGTGCTGCTGCTGATGGCAGCAGCTGGAGAGTCTACGACGACGACATCCACTACCAGCCTGCCGCTTGGGGCAAGAAAGCTACTGCAGGATGAAGAAGAAGGTTCGTCAGCTGGGTCCGTGCAGCCGCTGCTGATGCCAATAGCTCGGGAGTCGTCTTCGTCGACGGCATCAGCAGCCACCGGCAACTCCTACACGTCATTCAGTACCGACCAGCTGGAGGCAACAAATCTTGGTTGCCTAGCCCTAGGAGCCCCTTGCCTTCAGAATTCTAGCTGTTGCAGCGGCAAGTGTTGGTTCCAACCTGGGACGGCTCTACTGATGATTTGCATGAGATAATTAAGTTTCCAGTGCATGCACCTTAATTGTGGCCGGCCGGGTACGCCACAAGAAGGATCGGAATTAAGTTTCGTTGTTGATGTCCTGTTTTACTACATACCCAGCACGCGTTACGACCATAATAATAATAATCTTTCTTATGTACCTTACCGAGAGTAGGTAGGTACGTGAGGGGATCCATGCATGTTTAATTTGTGTGTTGTGCTACCTGGCAGCGTGGTTTGCTTTGCTTTACCTTTTATGTTCATCACCATCTTGCTTCCATATATAATAAAATCGTTGTTATTGTACCTTGCTTGTTGTTACTTTTTTTTATATATAAACATTTTCCATCTAATGTAATGTACGTGTGTGAGTATATCACACTGCCTGTGTGTGTGTTCCCAACTGAGTTAATATTATTCCGTTGTGTGCTCAAAAGGAACTGACCGACAAGTGAGCTGAGCGAGGAAAATATATATCAGAGCACTTCAACAGTATTTTGTACTTTGATAAGTCATCTTCACGTAAACAATCAATATTATTACAGAATTAATTTACCCAAAACAAATATTACACGATTAATTCCGCCCCTCCGATCCTAGCCAGTCGCTACTGTTGTATAACTACGTATCGGTGAGTTCGGCGAGAACAAAAGTAAATACTGAGAAGACAATATATGTGGAGACTGCTTTTCTTTATTGCAATGATCAACTTGTAATTACAATGAGGGTCTCCGTATCTATATATATGGGGAAGTACCTACTTCTAGTAGGACTCCAAGTTTTGGTAAAGTTGCCCATATAGAAACTAGGACTCTATCTTCTAGACATATTCCATATGTATCCTAGTCCAAATAGAGTTTTACAACACTCTCCCTTGGGCTCTTTACCACGATATATATGTCTCATTAAAAACTCCCAAAAACCCAGTGAGAAAAATGGAGAAAAGAGCACATACTACCGTTACTTATATTGCATACATTGCCTCATCAAAAACTTTTATATGAGAAAACTTCAGGAAAAGACTCATTAAAAGAAAAGAGTACAATGTTTAATCTTCAACGATTAATTTTACTATTATCTTCTAGATAATTGGTTAATCAAGATTGTGATATACTTAGGGATATTCTCCCCTTGTTCTATGCACTTCTCTATGTCTTCTCGTGCCTATGCCTTCTCTGCACTTTACAAAAGAGCTTGTAGGCAAGGCCTTAGTGAACATATCTGCTAGATTATCACAAGACCTTACATGAGTCACTAAAATTTCTCCATTCTTTTGCATTTCATGCGTTGAGAAAAATTTAGGTGAAATATGTTTCGTTACATTTGACTTTATATATCCTGATTGTATTTGTGCAATACAAGCTTTATTATCTTCAAAAATAATTGTAGGGGAAGGAGCAACCGTCATACCACATGTATTCAATACGTGACTTGACATTCTCCTAAGCCAGGTGCACTCCTTAGCTGCCTCAAATAATGCTATTATTTCAGAGTAATTCGTTGACGTAGCAACGATAGACTGCTTCGTTGATTTCCAAGAAATTGCAGTTCCACCAAATAGAAACACATATCCAGTCTGCGAGATTGCATTATGTGGATCAGACAAATACCCCGCATCGAAGATAACCTACTATGGTCATATCTCCATTCTTCTTGAAAAATAATCCGAGATCTTCAGTTCCTCTGAGGTATCTGAGAATATGCTTAATGCCATTCCAGTGACGTTTGGTTGGAGCTGAGCTAAATCTTGCTAATAGATTAACAGCAAAGGCTATATCAGGCCTAGTACCATTTGCTAGGTACATTAATGCTCCAATAGCACTAAGATAAGGATATTCTGGTCCTAATAATTTCTCATCCTCCTCTTTTGGTCTAAATGGATCTTTCTCTACATCGAGTGATCTCACGACCATTGGAGTTGTAAGTGGGTACGCATCCTTCATATTAAATTTCTTTAATACTTTCCGAGTATAGTTTGACCGGTGCATTAATATCCCTTCGTGAGTATGCTCAAGCCGCAAGCCTAAACAATATGTAGTCTTACCTAAATCCTTCATTTCAAATTCAGATTTTAGTTAAGAGCTAGCTTCCTCGATAGCTTGTGAAGTGCCAATAATATTCGGATCATCAACGTATACAGAGATTATACAATAACCTTTTTCGATTTTTTAATAAAAACACAAGGACAATCATCATTCTTCAAGAATCCTTTATCCATAAAAAAATTGCTAAGCCTGTTATACCACATTCTTCCAGATTGCTTTAAACCATATAGTGATTTCTACGATTTAACACTATATATACTGCGTTCTTCTTCATTTGGGACTTTAATTCCTTGAGGGGACTTTCATATAGATTTACGTATCTAATGACCCATATAAATATGCGGTCACAACATCCATTAGTTTTATCTGCAAATTCATATTTACCGCCATTGCAATTAAGTACCGAAAGTAATTCCATCCATTACGGAGAGTAGGTTTCTTCGTAGTCTACTCCCGGTCTCTCAAGCGTGAAACCTTGAGCTACGAGCCTCGCTTTGTATCTAACCACTTCATTTTTCTCATTCCTCTTGCGGACAAATACCCATTTGTGTCCTCTGGGATTGATACCTTCAGTGTAAGGTCTCTGAGAACCAAACACTTGTCGTTTCTTAAAGCGAGTTTAACTCTTGCAGATTGCTTCTTTCCATTTTGGCCAATCGAACGCTTCTTGCATTCCTTCATTGATTTTGGTTCTAGTTCCAAGTCAATGATTTGTGCAATCTGTTCAGCAAAGAATATGTCGACATTTATTGTTTTCCTATCATATACTACTCCCGTCTCAACATAATTTGTTGAGTTTTCTTCTATTATTTCATATCCTAGATCTTCATCACTTACGGGTGCATTTAGATCTGGAATTTCCGGGCTCTCAACGTGAGTCTCTATAGTGCGCCGCATTCTCACTTTGAGTTTGTACTTCACGCACATCCACTCTAGGTGGTTGACTTTCACCTTCTATGTTTTTCTTATGAGTAGTTCGCATAGGCTTCTTCTCCATAGGGCGTCTCCTAGGATCTTTAGCTTTAGCTTGTACTCGGGCTTTTTCTACCCGTGCAACCGGTTCACTCCCCTCTTCCTAGCATTCATTGCTTTAGGGGTGAGAGTTCGAATTCCTTTAAATTATCCTCTTCAAATGGAATTTCTATTCTTTTCCTATGCGTTTCTCTGCTGGTATATGAGATTTGATAATCTCTTTAGTGTTGGTGAAAGCCTCTGGCAGTTCATTAGCAATTCTTTGTAAATGTAAAATATTCTGAACTTCTAATTCAGTTTCACTAGTACGTGGATCCATTCCATGGATTCCTGTAGTTTCCCAATTTATTTCACGGCATTCGTCCCCTAGATAGGTACTTGCCTCCCCCTAATGCGGGGAAATGATCTTCATTGAAAATACAAATTGAATCGAGCCGTATGCAAATCTCCAAAGTGGAGGGCTCTAAATATTTAATTATTGATGGGCTTTCATATCCTCACGTAAACTCCTAGTTTTCGTTGAGCACCCATTGTAGTTATTTGTGGAGGCGAGATTGGGCGTTATCTGCACATCCAAATCTCTTTAAATGGGAAATATTTGGTATTGTACCACGTACTCTTGCTAATGGTGATTCTACACTTGTGGCGGATGGTCTCAATTGGATTAGTGCTTTGCTGCATGTAGCACGGCATGCCCCCCAACAGGATGTGGGCAATAAGCGATTCTTTAATAATGGTCGCGCTATTAACTTGATCCTCTTTATTAATGATTACGCTAGACCATTTTGTGTATGCACGCGTGTGGTACAGAGTGTTCCACTTTAATTCCCATTGTCATACAATAATCATTAAATACCTTCGAGGTAAATTCTCTGCATTATCCATTCGATGGATTTAATTCTATTATCACGGGAAATTATTTTTCAATTGTATGATCTCGAGACATTAAACGTGCAAATGCGTGGTTTTACGGTAGATAATAGACATACTTGACTCCACTTCGAGGAAGCATCTATTAATATCATAAAATATAGAAAAGGCTCGACCGGGGACTAATCGGTCCACATATATCACCACCCGATTCGTTCCAGAATGAAATTGATTCTGCTTGAATTTTTAGTTTTGAGGGTCTTAGTTATTAATTTCCCTTTTGCACATGCTATGCACAAAAAAATCTTCTTGATTTGGAAAATCTTTAGTTAGCAATTTATGACCATTTGAATTCTTCACGATTATTTTGCATCATATTGAGTCCGGGATGTCCAAGTCTATCATGCCATATTCTATATGACTCTTGGTTGCTAAAAATTGTTTTGAACACAGCTATATTACTTTGTGGTTTAACATACGTGTAGTATAGGCTTTCTTTAATGGATGGGAAACTTTTACGCAACAGTCTTTTGATCACCATGCTTTCTAATCATAATGAGGCGTTCTTCACCATCATCATCATTTGTTTCTACGTGAAATCCATTAGCACGGATATCTTTGAAGCTTAACAACGTTCTAGTTGAGTCCGGATAAAGTAATGCTTCATTGATTACTAAAATTGTCCCATTCGGTAGGATAACAAAGTGGCTCTACCAAATACCGACTATTTTATTATCATTTCCAATGACGGTCGTTATACTTCCTTCATACTTTCTAAGTGTTTGGAAGTAGCGGGTATCCCTAAGGACGGTTCCAGGTTATGCAAGCTGTCGATAAGACACATTTCCTCACCCGAGCCATAGTACTTCACGTTCTATAATAAAGCAATACATATAATTACAAATATAGCAGATGCAATAAATGAAGTGTGATAAAATACCAATAGTATAATAATAATAATATTCTCTACAAGAGATTATTTCAAACCATTAAATTCATTACAGAATTTAAAACTTAACGCATCACTATTACTAATACTAGTACTGTAGCTAACTTATTATAATATAGAGAACTAATACTGTAGCTAACTTATTATAATATGGAGAACTACTCAAGATCTCCGTGCACATCTTCATCGATAAGGAGATCATCCTCATCCATGAGGTCATCGTCCAAGATCTACATCTCCGCAATGCTTGCTTGACTCTTCTAGATCCTTGCTTTGTTGTCTTCATTGTCTTTAGAGCTTTTAGCTTCTCGCTATCCATGAAATGAGCTTCATGCTTAGCTTGCTTCGATTCTTTTTCTCGCCATGGAGTTCTTGATACAATTCCACGATGTGTTTGGGAGTGCGACAAATACGAGACCAATGGCCCCTCATGCCACATCTAAAACAATCCCGATCTTGTTCACCGTACTCTCCCCCCAAGGCGTCTTCTTAGACTTTTCTTTCTTATTCTTCTTGAATTTCTTGCCTTTAGCCTTCCATGGTGCTTTCTCGAACACCTTTCCCCTTTTATCATTCTCCTTGAATGATGTGGCATTTGTTTCAGATGGTGCCACGGTGCCAGTAGGACGAGACAAGTGATTCTGCATGATTGTCTCATCTTCTCCCCGATCTTCTTTGCAAGGCATTACTCGGGGCGACATATGTTTTATAATTGTCCTTTTTGTAATCGGCGACTCACATAAGTGAGCTTGGGGTGAAAGGTTGACAGGGTTTTGTTTATGAGATCTTTATCTTCAAGATTATGTCCACATAGCTTCATGCCTGTGACAATCCCATACAAGGCAGTATTGTAATCCTCAACGGTCTTGTAGTCTTGGAAGCGATGGTTCTGCCATTCACGCTCCACTTTAGGCAATAAGATAGATTCAATCTTCTCAAAGCGCTCATGCAAAGAGTCCCACAAGACCTTGGGATTCCTTTTTCGATCATGTACTCATTCTTCGAGGGTTGTACTTAAATGATGCCTTATAAAATGCAATGCTTGAGCATTCTCCATGTTCGATGAAGATTCACCCGATTTGGGTTTAATCGTCTTCAAGAGATTTTTCCCAAATCGGGAGAATTTCGCATCAAGTGACCAAGATAGGTAGTTAGTCCCATTCGGGTAAGCATATCAAACTCCCTCTTCACGAGGTCGGAAGACATCTACAAGATTTAAATAAATGTGCAAAAATAAATTTACTTCATGTAAACTAGTAATAGGATGCATAAGTAATGGTAAATAAAATCCTAAAAACATGTTGCTATGATTTCAGGAGAATATAATAACATGAACCCAAAGAATAAGTTACTGCAGGTTATATTCTGAAAGATGTTATTCTACAAACATAACATACTAGAACAGCAAAAACTTCAGATTTCTATCAATTTTCAGAATTTTATTTGCAATTATAAGCCTACTTGGGTCTCTACTAATTGGCTGCTCTAGCCCAACCTGCTTTACGGAAGCCCAACCTGCTATACGGTCAAAATAATAATCCCCAATCGCACAACATCAGCATCTCCTATGGTTGGCCACCACTCCCCATCGGCAGGATGTACAGCGGCGGCACCTTCTTGGCGTGATTCACGGCGGTGGACGCCTACTGTGGCAGATCCCCTCGCCTTCCTGGCGGGCTTGATGGTGAGCCGGCACTTCTGTTGCCTGCATCTAGTGCGGGTGCTCTCGCGACGGCAGAATAGGTGGCGGCTGCTAGCCGGCGTGCCGAGGTAAGTGGTCTGGAGCCTTGCATGGCTCTTGTGTGCAGATATCGGTGATTTCAGATCACCGAAACCAGATTAGGATTAGATTGGGCTGTGGTTCATGTTCCTTTCGATCTATTCTTCTACTAAAGATTCTTGATTCATGGGGAAAATAAATCAAGATCTGGCATCACACGATTTGTGTACCTTTTTGCTTGATGAAGGATTCGAGATGCCGTGCAGTGCCGAATCTGCCAACAGCGTAGTCGATGCCGGCGTCTTGCTCCTGTTGGACGCTCCTGGATCTCGGCAAAGATTTCCTGGAAGTCGCCGGGTCCTGATGTCGTCCGTCAGCAAGGGTCGGCTCGGTGTAGAGTAGTGCTGATAACGTGTTGTATAACTACGTATCGGCGAGTTCGGCGAGAACAAAAGTAAATACTGAGAAGACAATATATGTGGAGACTGCTTTTCTTTATTGCAATGATCAACTTGTAATTACAATGAGGGTCTCCGTATCTATATATATGGGGAAGTACCTACTTCTAGTAGGACTCCAAGTTTTGGTAAAGTTGCCCATATAGAAACTAGGACTCTATCTTCTAGACATATTCCATATGTATCCTAGTCCAAATAGAGTTTTACAACAGCTACTTCCTACAGATGTATTTACTAGGGACAACTAGCATTATCGGCCCGCCACCAAAAAAATGCCTGGGTCCCATTTCAAGGCCGGCTGATAATATAATAATGTCTCCCTCTTCTAAAACAAGGAAATTCGCTTGGGAGATCATCTAATCTAATCTAATTATTGTAGCTATGCAACCATGGCTCACGTACTACAAGAGAAACCCCTCTTTGTTTTCATCCGGACGTGCTGTCTGTTAATCTATACCTACTAATGATCTATATCTATTCTAAGGATGTGATGTGAAGGTCCTCGCTATCTCCTCAATGTCATCCAATATATATAATTTTTAGCTTCTGAGTGCTGGTTCATTCAACACCTAGAGCAAGCGTCTTTTTATGTAAAAAATATTAAAAAAAAATACTAAATAACCCTTTTGTTTTTCTTATTTTATGTTTACGATTTTCATCGCGGGAGTCCAAGTTCATATTTTTTTATTCGGCGTGTGTGGATGTCTGATTTGATTTTTCATATTTGTCGGTCTCACAATAGGTGGATGTAATAATCTTGTGTGAGGTTAATAGTTTATTTCACATATAATTATTGGCCTTGATATTATTAATGAAACAAATTTGGTGCGGTTAAAATCAACAAAGATGGCTAACTTTAGATGCCTCATCGTCGATTCCGGCTAGATTGGGCCGGAATTGACACCGATTGCTTGATCGTCGGGTGGTGAGGATGGCGGGGAGCCATGACGGGAGGGGGCGGCGGCGGCAAGAAGATTGCCGCGCCGGCGGCGGGCGCGTCGGCCGGGGAGGGCGGCGAGTTGGTGTAGATGAAGTAGGCCGACGTTGAACGGCGGCGGGTAGGAGACGATGTTGATGACGCATGCCAGCGGCGTGATGACGAACGAGGAGACGGGCGGAAGGGGATGGGGGCGCACGGCGGCGCCATGGGCGGCGCGGGCGGCGGCGAACAAATGCGGCGGCCGGGTCGGCGACGCGCACATGCGCCGGAGAGAGAGAGAGAGATTGAGAGCTGGAGAGTTTTTGGGTGTTATCCCTTTAATTTTTCTCGATTAAAATCCAAACGATTACAGCTCCCTTGTATTTATAGTCCGGGGAAGACTTGCACGCTAAGCAATCTCTAGGAGGTTTCCTTATAGATTGGAATACCTCTCTCACAAGCAACCTATTTATTCCCTATTTTATTCTTATATTTATTCCCTAAATATCTATTACTTAATGACGAAGCAAATAACGTGGCAAGTCATGGCGGATGATGGCGGCGGCCGGCCATGAGCAGCCATACAAGACGGGCCTTAGGCCTTATCGGCGGGCGGGTCATGACATTTCTCCCCCCCGACAAATGCGATCCTCGCTATTTGTCGTTCGCACCTTGTTGTCGTTGTTGATGAGTTGGGCGAAGATGGATATCCGGACCATTGCTGATTGGAGAATATCCCGTAGCCCCTTTGATAAGGCCATGACGTAGTAGCGATGGTTGTTGAGTAAGACAATCTCCATTCTTTGGGCGCCCAAGTTGTTGCCCCTAGGCGGGGCTTGATGGTTCCGTCAATGCGGCGTAGGTAGTTGCCAATACGAGTTGCCGTGATGAAGGATGGGAGCCTTCGAGGGTAGTGACGAAGCCGATGAGGTAATAGGTGGATATGGGTGGTATGTACCTCTTGTCGCCGCCGCCGAAGCTCACAAGTCGAGGCTTATCGAAGATGGAAGCGTCAAACTCTGGACGAGTTGTTTCGTAGTGCTCCCTATGTAAGGCGCCTCGGTGCGGTGCAGCCCACGGTATGTTGGCGTAGTCGCATGCGGGCGAGATGTCGTTGAGGAACATTGTGGCCCACCGGTTTAGTTCTCAGAGTCGTCCCGCCGCCATGGCCGAGTAGTTGACGTTGCGATAGTTGTTGGTGTCGCCGTTGAAGGACGTCCCAAAACCGCGAATGGGGCACCATGGTATGTTGTCTCCGTTCTCCGTGGGCGCCTTGGTAATGCAGGAGGAGCCAAAGAAAGAGGAGTGCCGTTGTCGTCGGTTTGGCGGTACCGTGTACGATGTTACGCTTGCGTGGTGCTTGATGATGATGCCTTTCTTTGGAGCTGCAATTTGATTGATGGTGTTCTCCACCGATTGTCGATGTCGGCGAATGTCCAGCGGGTGTAGTAGATCGTCGGTGAAGGTCGGCGAAGTGAACGACCGTCTCCTTGGTGGCGCCCGGGGGCGTCGGTGTTCTCATCGGCCGTGGGCGCCCATGTGTGGAACGTTGTGGTTGCCAATGTCGAGGTTGGCCGCGAGGATGTTGTCGTGGTTGATGCCCTTGTAGTTGTTGTCGATGGTAGGCATGGTGAGGACGTAGTCGACATCAGGGGGAACGTCATTGGCGATGGCATCCTTGAGGACGTCATTGCCGTTCATGGCGCCCATGGTAGTGTCCTTGTCGTTGTTCTCGCCGATGATGCCGGGGTCGAAGACGTCTTGGTTGACGACGTCGGCGACATCGTTGGAGCATGGGTGATAGAGGTAGAAGCTCCTTGTTGAATGGGATGGACTTGCCTGGTGACTGTGGAGCGTGTGATGTCCTGGTCGGTGAAGTTGTTGGCATTGTTGGTCATGTCGCCGTTGTTGTCCAGGATGTCGTGGACGTCGGGGTTGAGATTGGCGACGTCGGTGCTGACGTCAGGCGACGTCGTTGAGTCGTCCTTGTTGGCACTCCAGATGTTCCCAATGTCAAAGATGATGTTGGTAGTGACCGGAAACTTATCTCGTGCCATTGTAGTAGCCGTGAGACGTTGGCCTAATTGGGTAGGCTTTTCGTCGAACAGCTGGTGGACGTCGCTGGTAGCCTCCGGTTCTGATCTGATCTAGATAGCAACGGTGGGGGGCACCCATGGGGTGGGCGTGCTCGTTGCTTGCGGCGTCGATGATCTTGGAGGGGGTGGCGTGGCGGCGCCCGTGGGAGCGTCGTCACCGTCGGCGTCGCCCATGGCGAGGGGCGTCGTCGGTGGTGGCTGAGGTGGCGTCGTGAGGCGCGCGTCGTCGGACAGCAAGGCCGCGTCTTCGCGGTGTTCTTCTTTGTCGTGGGCCACCGGGTCGTCGTGGATGTCAATGGGAGCGTTGTTGATGTCGGGAGCGCCATGGCGGCGGGCGGCGTTGTTGGCGGTGCCCGTGGCGTGTCGCCGTTGTGCGTCGTCGGGCGGGCTGTTCATCCAACTTCTCCGGGAGGGCGGTGAAGGTGGCTGGATTTTCCTCCGATGATCACGAAACTCGCAAATCTCCATCCGGAGCTCGGCGATCTTGTGGCTGTCCATCGGATCTTGGCGTTGGTGGTGGTCGGAAGCCGTTGGTGGTGGGAATCGTCCCCGGTCTCCGGATACCGGTATCAAATTCGCTAGATTGGGCCGGAATTGACACCGATTGCCGATCGTCGGGTGGTGAGGATGGCGAGGGAGCCATGACGGAGGGGGCGGCGGCGGCAGCAGATTGCCGCGCCGGAAGCGGGCGCGTCGCCGGGCCGAGCGGGGAGGGCGGCGAAGTTGGTGTAGATGAAGTAGGCCGACGTTGAACGGCGAGGTAGGAGACGATCTTGATGACGCATGCCAGCGTGATGACGAAGACGAGCGGCGAGAGACGGCAGAAGGGGATGGGGGCGCACGGCGGCGCTGAGGGCGGCGGCGGCGCGGCGGCTGCGTGCCAGCGCTGGAGACGCCGGGCGGCGTGAACAGCGGCGGCGGCCGGGTCGACGGCGCACGTCGCGGAGAGAGAGAGAGAGAGAGAGAGATTGAGAGCTGGAGAGTTTTTGGGTGTTACCCCTTTAATTTTTCGATTAAAAATCCAAACGATTATAGCTCCCTTGTATTTATAGTCCAGGGGAAGACTTGCACGCTAAGCAATCTCTAGGAGGTTTCCTTATAGATTGGAATACCTCTCTCACAAGCAACCTATTTATTCCCTATTTTATTCTTATATTTATTCCCTAAATATCTATTACTTAATGACGAAGCAAATAACGTGGCAAGTCATGGCGGATGACGGCGGCGTCGGCCATGAGCCTTGGCAAAGACGGGCCTTAGGCCTTATGCGGCGGCGGGTCATGACACCCACACAATAATATGTCCTCTTCGGACACATAGACACATTACAAATCGACACAAGTACTCGCACCATGTTCGCTTTAATTTAACAGCTCTGCTTATCAGCCATGATATAGTGTTTTCTTCTCACAATAAAACATCATGAGTCAGCCTATTAGTCACAAAAAACCATCCGCCAAACACTCAATTATACCTTTTGGTGCAATGCACGTGTGTCCATTTGAGATGTATGAATATATTTAGTAGGCACATGTACCGGACAATAATTGTATGCGTCCCGGTGCAACGCACGGGACATGTTTTGCTAGTAATAACAACAATCCACAGAGACACGACCGTACTTTCGGTAACTTGGTAACTTTTTATTATTATAATATACATACGCAAGTTACACGTAATCAAACTGATTATACATAGATCATAGAATTAGTTATCATAACTGATTAATAAGCAACAATATATACTCCATCCGCTTTCGTTTGACTATTTTGACCACTCGTCTTATTTAAAAAACTTGTGCAAAAACCGTCAAATTTAAGTCATTCTTAAAGACCATTTGTTAATAAAGCATGCCACAACAAAAGAAGTGATATTTTACACGAATTATTAAATAAGGCAAGTAGTTAAAGTTAGGGTTGAAAAAGTCAAACGACCTATAATTTGGAATGGAGTAGTATATAATAAGCCTCTATCATTTATTGTTCAGCATAGCATAAATCTTGATAATGAGGTGGGTTACTACACTATTACCTCATGACGGTTGTATTTTGATGGATCGGTTTGAAAGGGAGGCGCCGGTGTTGGCATTGACATTGTTAATCCTTATAGTGTAGAAAATCCTATGTCGTGCCGATTAGAATTTCATTGTACTAACAATCAAAGCGGATACGAAGCTCTTTTGTTCGGGTTGATCATGTTAGAAACTTTGGGGGCTGATCATGTGGAAGCCTTTGGTGATTCATTGCTTGTGGTGCAACAAGTTGCCGGTGAATGTCTATGCTTAGATGGATCACTTCGTGCTCGCCTCGAATACGTACTCTGCAGCCCACTTGTTGTACTAAAAAAACACACACACACAGTACACACTGCCCCCCTGCTGAGCAGCACAATACACTGGTAACCCACACAGATACAGGTTGCATTTATACACATAATCAAATCAAAGTGATACAGAGATAACAGAATTTATCACTGACGTTTAGCGGTGGCGGTTGGACTTCACACCACTAGAGATGGCTTGGGAGCCGCCACCAAAAAAAAAAATGCATGGGTCCCATTTCAAGGCCGGCTGATAATATAATAATGTCTCCCTCTTCTAAAACAAGGTAATTCGCTTGGGAGATCATCTAATCTAATCTAATTATTGTAGCTATGCAACCATGGCTCACGTACTACAAGAGAAACCCCTCTTTGTTTTCATCCGGACGTGCTGTCTGTTAATCTATACCTACTAATAATCTATATCTATTCTATATCTATACCTACTAATAAAGAGAGAAAATTTCTTGTCCACCTTTTTAGGTCTGCCTGCCTGTCCGCCCCTAATACGATAAGATAGCAGGGTAGTCCTAACCAGTGTCGGACGGTTTTGCGAGGAGGATAATAAAAAGAAAAAAAATACTACGTTGAAACGAAGGAATCCGGCTCTTCTCTGCCCGTCCCAAACCTGCATGGCCCCGGCCCATGTTGTGGTAGTAAAAAAGCCCGTGCGTTTTTTTTTTTGAACTTAAAAGCCCATGCGGGTATTTACAAATGCCGACAAGCAATAAAGGCCCTCTTTGTTTTTTCAGTTTTAGGCCAAAATAAGATAACGCTCAAGCGAACAGGTTGGAATCTCATTAAAAATTATTTTTTGGTGATTATAATTCTGTTTATTTAAGATTTGTTTAAGCATTGTAATAATAAGTAATATTGACCAGAAGTAAGCCATATTCAAAGTTTAAGTTTATAATATTCTAGCCATATATTATACTTAATAAAGAGAGAAAATTTCTATTCCACTTTTTTTTCTACCTACCTGTTAAGACATACTCCTTCCGTCCATTGAAAATGTCGCCTAAAAAACATGCCCCCTTACGTACACTTTCATGGGACGGAGGGAGTACATATATAGGCTAGGGGCCCGACCCAATTAGGTGGGCTACACAAAGCGACACGAAAGTTTCATGGGACGGAGGGAGTACATATATAGGCTAAGGGCCCGGCCCAATTAGGGTGGGCTACACCTGGGCGACACCGAAAAGATGAGCACGGACGGCGGCGGACATGACCTGCGAAGAGGGAGGGCCCCGGAGAAGGCAGGCCTAGGTTGGCGGGGGCCCTCCTACGCCGAGGAGTAGGAGCAGCAACACAGGCGGCCGCGACCACACTTTTCTAAAAAAAAAAAAAAAAAGAAAGAAAAAGGCCTCTAACCTCTGTCCGATCCTCTCATAAAAAAAAACACTAAAACAATTTTGCTATTACATACTCCTTTTGACGAGGGCTACACTTTTGTCGTGTGTCAAATAATAAGAAATACCCACAACTTATCACGTCAAACTTCATGAAAAAAAATATTATTGGCCCTTGAAGTTTAAATCGATGGTACTCTTATATTTACCCAACATCCGTTTAAACGTCACGGGCACTTTTCCTAGTATATCTATATCTATATACCTACTAATAAAGAGAGAGAATTTCTGCCTCCCCCTCTTTTTTCTGCCTGCCTCCTCTCCGCTTCCCGCTCGACTCGGTTCCTTCCCTCTCCGTCCGTGGGCCGAACACTGCATCTGCCTGTTGATAAACATCAAGCCTCGCGTTTCGTCGCTGTGGGGACGTGTCCAATCCCACGAATTCATGTCCAACTCAACCCAAACCCAGATCCAATAGACAACCACGAGTCTCAATAGTTGACGCGCAACAACACCCGCCGAATCCACGATCCCCTCTTTTCCTCCCCAAATTCGCCTGCGGCGAGCGGATCTATCGGCGGCCGCAAATTAGGGCGGCGTGTGATGGCTGGTCAAAACCAGTGCCTCAACGCCGTGCCGACGGTGATGATGCTCGGCGCCAGTGATGATGCTCGGCGCCATGAAGGTCCGGCTTGTCGGCGCGACCCGCGGCGCTGCTGAAGAAGAAGTCTGACGCGCGACGGTCCAGTTCCGCGCCATCCTCAAGAATATCATCGCCGCCAAGGAGTCCATGGGCGAGACGATGCGCACATCCTCCTTCCGCCTCGCCGAGGCCAAGTACAGCGTCCGCCACGGCGTCCTCCAGCCCGTCTGCGCCGCGTCCGGTCCCACCAGAAGAACGTGGCCGGGGTCAAGCTCCCCAAGTTCACCCACTTCGTCCACCCCGTCGCGGAATCCGGGGGCATCCAACGTGTCCCCGATCCTGGCCCACGGCGGGCAGCAGGTCGCCGCTTGCTGCGCCACGCACATCAAGGCCATCGCTGCAGACATCCTTCCTCACGCTCGACGAGAACGTTGTCAAGCCCAGGATCGAGAACACCATCAGCTACATCAAAGGGGAGCTTGACGAGCTCGAGCGCAAGGACTTCTTCAGGCTCAAGAAGATCCAGGGCTACAAGAAGAGGGAGATCGAGCGCCAAATGGCTGCCGCCAAGCTGTTCGAGGAGGAACAGCTAGCCGAGGATCTCGAGCTCGAGGGGCATCTCCATGGGGGCTGCGGCAAATCTGCTTGTTGCTTGTGGGGAGACGATATCATCTTCTGATCACTCCTTCCATGGTCATCCAATCATTTAGTCGGTGGGTAGCATCATTCATCAACACATTGTCCTCTTAATCTGGATCTGCATAACTTGCTCGATATGTGTCTGCTGCGGTGGTTTCTTTCGTTCCGTGAATAATGCTGCTGTAGTTCCTTTGATTGTACATGCATCAGTTGGGCATTGCGATTAGTTTTTACATTTTTAGATGGATCCAAGGTTACCTTCCTAAATATGTACATATATAAGGTCCAAAAGTATTCTTGCCTGTGATAACCGATCTAACTAGAAAGTAGTTGTTGATTGATTTCAGCAAGATATGCTAATCACAATTACATTGCTCATATTTGTCATGCCGTTTTGTTTCATTTTACATCATATACACCCACGGACCAACCCGTAGCAACGCGACGGGCATTTTTCTAGTTATACTAATAAAGAGAGAAAATTTCAGTCCCACCTCTTTTTCCACCTTTTTTTTTTTTCTGCATACGGTTTCCTGCCCAGTCCCTTTTTGCCTGCCATACGGTATCCTGCCCAGTCCGTTTTTTTTTCTGTTGGTATCCTGCCCAGTCCGTATCCAAATCCAATTGTGGTCCAAATCCAAATGTCTGACAACACGATGATTGATACCGGTATTGTTTTTGGGCCGACAACATACGCTACGCTCAGGCTGTGCAAGTGCAACCAGGGTTGCAGCCGGCCAGAGCCTCGCGCGGGGCTGGCCTGCTGGCTTCTCCCTAAATAATACTACGTACGTACGCATTTCACACGAACTCCTTGTGTGGGTTCGAACAAAACATATATATGCCACACGCACGCACACGTACGTCGTCATCGATCGTTCGAAGATGTATAGATGGAAATAATGAATATATATAGCGGTGTGTGCGTACGTGATGTGAAATCTATACCTACTAATAAAGAGAGAAAATTTCTTGTTCACCTTTTATTCCACCTGCCTATATTCATACATGTAACCTTCGTTTCTTCCGCCCGTTTTCCTTCTGCCCTTTCGTCTAGAGTTGGACACGGGGACAGTTGCTTTTATTCAAGGTTCCTACACGTCTTTAGAGAGTTTTGGAGACCGACGGGTGAAGGAGTCTTCCAAATCGATACTGCAAGACGTCAAAACAAGAGCTCGATTGGAATTGAATCCAACGAGAACGAGAGAGAGAGATACATTAGAAATAGAAATTATGTGACAGCGTATAAAAATAAAAAGGACAACACGGGAGGTTGCGGGAGCGTAGCCGAGCGCAGTCAAAACGCTGAGGTCGCTGGGACCGTCAGCCGATTCGGTGTCGTCAGGACAGAGGCATGGAGCAGTGTTGGGGATAAGTTGATGTTTTGATTGTTTTTTTTTTTCCCGTGGCAACTCACGGGCATATTTCCTAGTAATAATTAATAAGTGACAAAGAAAGAATCACAGGTTCGAACCTGTGAAAGCATGCGTATACAAGGAAAGCATCCCCGCATAACCGTCCGGAGCCAGAACATATAGCTGTCCTTCGCTCCTATTATTATCTAGAACAAGGCCGAATTAGCACAGAGCAGTCTGACAGCCCAGCCAAAAACTCCGGTTTCCCTAGCTGCTTCCGCCTCCGCCGGCGGCGGCTTGTTCCATCCCCGACTCGAGCATTTTGGCATGTTGTAATTTTGTGTATTATTTTCAGTTTTTACTCTAGAAAAGTTTATTAAATGTCCAGTGTTTGACAGTTTTAGATTTGAGAATTCACAATATAATAGCATATGGTGTCACAAGTTGTATGGTGTCGGCAAAACAGAGATCACATTTGGAATTGAAGATTTCAGAATATGATTTTTTATATGTCAATCATAAATACGGTGGTAAGAGGCCCATCATCTCTGTCAGCAGGGCATATATTGGAAAAAAAAAAAAAATTAACACTGAACGTATAAGACTAAAATCAACGGCTTTCAAGATTTGAGTTGCAAAAACAAATAAAAAAACATGGCTTTCAAGATTTGATTTCTAAAAAAATAGAAATTTTGTTAGGATTGGAACCTACGACCCCTTCAAAACAAAAGTCTTTTCTCTACCTACACTACGAATTGATTTATGTTTACAGGTAGGACATTCACGTTTTTATCATATTTTAGAACCTTGTCATAGGCTGCGATAAAACTTTGAAACTTTCTTATATGATGAGCGATGAAGATGAACTTTATACCAAAGCGTAGTACTTTTTAAGATCTACAACATGCTTTAATTGTTTAGATTGGAGGTCGTTTGGATATCCAAATATGTATCATGAAAATTTGTAGAGTCAATACCCTCTACGTCTTTGCCATCCGGATTCAAATGCTGATATCTTTGTGGCTCTCAGTGAAGAAATTTGCAAAAAGGGAAATAAGTCTTTTGCGAAGAGCGCCCTGTAGCGGCTCCCGCAAAGACATTTGCAAAAAATTCAATCTTTGTCGAGCTGGCTAACGTGGCGCCGACAAAGAACTGTTGTAACTGCCGTCACTTGTAACTGTTGTAAACGGCTACTTGTTTTGCCGAGAGCAGGCGTGGGCCCCTCGGCAACGCCTTTGCCGAGTGTAAGTGTACATGCTTGGCAAAGGCTCTATGCCTGCGAAAAAAAATCCACGGAGGGTCTTTCCCAAGCACCACCCTCGGCAAAGCCTTCGCTGAGAGGGAAATGGCTTTTGCCGAGCACCCGTCGTGCTCGGCAAAGGACCAGTTTCCTGTAGTGCACATCCAGACCTCACCAACTGCTAGACTATGGTGTGATAATATTGGTGCAACATATTTGTCTGCAAATCCTGTCTTCCGTGCTCATAATAAAAATATAGAGATTGACTATCATTTTGTGAGACAAAGAGCAGGACAAAGGTTACTTGACATCAAGTTGATTGGTACTGATGGTGATCAGGTTGCAGATGGGTTTACCAAGCCAGTTCCAGTGTTCAAGCTACAAGAATTCAAGCGCAATCATCTCAACCTTCATGTACCAAGTTTAGATTGAAGCTCGGAGGATGTTAACAAACGTGTATCATGAGAGTCTGAGTTAGTTGAGATAAGGATACACGGTGTGCAACTTGTGTGATATTATAGAGAATGATGCACATGAATGGTGCCAATTTCCACGTACATGCACCGCTGGGTCAGATCTCAGGTGCAGTATATGCCTCCCTTTTTTAGGAGGAGCAACTCCAACGGATGCTTTTAATGTTCACGATTTTGCTTCGCTCGGGTATTAATGAATTTCTGATGATATGGGCCTAGACAATGATAAATACTGGACGGCTTGACATGCGTGTTACGCGAGAATAAGAAAGGATAGCTAAGCTCAATTTTCATATTATTTTGCACGTCCTTATCCACTTACATTGATGACTTCCCCAACGGTATATGGCCATGCTGACAATAGCTGATTGGCTAACCTCAACTAAATCAGGTATCCATTTTCTTTTTCTAGACAATACCCACAGCAATAATAACTATTAGGCCGATGGTTCTTACAATCACAGATCTTGTATTTCAAATGAGTCAACATGGTAACTCTGCTTACGCCTATAATTCACCCGCCGATGTTTTTACGACCGAGAGCCTGCCACGGGTGAACCGGGCAGTTTGTTCGGGCCTCGACGAACCTGAGCCCGGGCGGTTTGTTGCGCAGCCGACATGGAGAGCGGGGTTTTTATACTGGTTCGGGCCCTCGATCAAGGATCGAGTAAAGACCTTTACGTCCAGTCGGCGTGAGCCTGTTTTTGATTGATGGGGTTGGCCGGAAATCGGCCGTGAAGCTTACAGCGCTTGGTCGTGGCCAAGCTCGTGTTCTGTACGTGCGTACTCGCTCTCCTCTCTACGAGGTGTTCCTTGGCCGCCTTTTACAGTCCAAGGGGCCAAGGAACTCGCTACGATCCTAGTCGGATACAGAGAGGGTTGTCCGTAGAGGAACCGAACACCCGAACTCTTTACAAGGTAACCTGACTAGTGTTCTATCCTAGTTACAACAGAAGTCACCGTAGCTATGCTTCCATTGCCTTCTGGGAGTTGTTTGTGGCCGCAGGCTTGGATAGAACCCTGCGTACAACTCGGTAGAGTTCTTTGGTGATCCTGTATCCACAAGCCCCCGAGCATCTCAAGGTCGAGTCTTGAGGGTTGCCTTGCTCTTCTCTGGTGAGGCCTTGATATGGTCTTCAAGATCATCTTACGGAGTGCAATTTTGAAAAAAGTGCACCCGTAGGGTGTAGCCCCCGAGCTTCTTGCTTTTTGGCACAAAGAGCTGGAAGGTCTTTGAGTTCTTCTCCTCCGTCTTCGGGTTATTCTCGTCGTCAGGGCTCTTCTTTCTTCGATAGGAGAGTCCTGCTCTGCTAGCCCCTGAGTGTCTCAGGTTTGAATCATGAGAGCCGCCTGCTCTTCTCGGGTGCAGTCTTGATGCGGTCCTTGTCGCCTTCATACGGTGTGCACTTTGCTGAAAAAAGTGCACCCGTAGGGTGTAGCCCCCGAGCTTCTTGCTTTTTGGTACAAAGAGCTGGAAGGTCTTTGAGTTCTTCTCCTCCGTCTTCGAGTTCTTCTCGTCGTCGGAGCTCTTCTGAAAAAATCTTGCCCCGGGTATCCTGTAGCCCCCGAGCGTCTAAGAGCTCTTTTTGCAGATGGAGCTCTTAGAGGTTCTTCATTTTTTCTGGGATTTTGACCGTTTCTCTTTTTCCGTGCAGGTATTGCTTCTGCTGGGCTGTTGCGACGACTGCCAGGGTTCTTTTGTCTTCTTTGGCGGGTTTGATCGACTTGTCTTTGTCTTGAACTGCGCTCCGGGATGTTTTCCGCGCTGCTTGCTGGCGTTTTTTGAAGGGTTGTTTTCTCCTTCTGCGGTTTCCGACCGTTGTGTCGATCCTCATTGCAATCGCTCGCATAAAAGGAGTGCCGTTGTCACTTCAAATTAATTTTGAAGTTGTAAAGGCTCCCGTTACGAGAGTTTTATTCTCAGAACGGGTGGGAAAATCCCTCTCCATAAATACTTGGATACGGCCGTTTCTTTTCCTCCGCCTGCCATTTGCATCTGTGATTAGCAATCTTCCTTGCCCTAATCCCCTTGCGCCGCCACTGTTCCCTGCCGCCGCCGTTGCGCCCTCGAGTTTCTGCCGTCCTCGCCGTCTGTTCTTCATCATGGTGAAGAGCTCTTCCTCCAAGAGCGCGAAGGGGAAGGCGGAGATGGTTCCCGAAGTGGAGGCGGCCATGAAGGTTTGGCCGGAGTCCTCCGTCAATGCTGGAGACCTTGAGGATCTTGAGCGGTGCCGCTTCTCCCTCCTCGAGTCTCTCTGGTTGGAGGCTTCCCCACCGGCCATCGCCTTCCCCCGCTCCCGGCCCTCTTGAGGTTGTCCTTTTTCTCTCCTTTGTCCAAGCCGGTCTTTGTTTGCCCCGCCCGGATTTCTTCCATGAGTTTCTCGCAGTCCTATTCGATTGCTCTTTCTCATCTTGCCCCTAATGGGGTTCTTCTTCTTTCCATCTTTGTTCATGCCTGTGAGACCTTCATAGGCATCCCTCCTTCTTTGAAGCTCTTTCGCTATTTCTTCCGCCTACGTCATGGAGGCGACCTTTCTTCTCTTGGATGTGTTTCCATCCAGGCTCGCCAGGGTCGAAAGGGTGCTTTCTTTGAGTATGAGCTCCCGATTCTGCTTTAAGGGCCGGGCGTTAAGGTGGTTTTATGTGAACAATCCTCCTCCTGCCTTGATGGATCATGACTCGATGAGTCCTGTTGACCCTGAGAATCTGAAGGTTGACTCTCCTGATGAGTCCGAGGTTGCCGAACTTGTCAATCGCGTTAAGATCTTGAAGCAGGGTGGCCTCAGTGGTGCTGGAATCGTTGCCAGCTTTCTTCGTCGTCGAGTTCAACCTTTGATGGCGAGGGAGACGCTTGGCTTTGAGTACTCTGGCCCTGAGGATCCCTCTCGTGTTGGTGGTGATGCCTCTGAATTGCCTGAGGAGGAGCTGATGGTGTCCCTTCGCTCTTTGCTGAAAGATGTGCTGATGACTCCGATTCGGGTTGTTGAATACTCTGCTGACAACCCTCCTCCTTCTGTGAGTTCTTTTTGCTTTCTTTTGTGTTGTATCTGCCTGTTCAGGGTTCTTTCGACTCTTCCGATCCTTTCAAAGACCTTGGCCGGAACTACTCGAGGTCTGCCAGTGGTGACCGTTGTTTGCGATGCTGCGCCGCCTCTTCGTTCCGTGAGTCTGAATCCCTTCCTGGCATCAGTATTGGGGGTGCTTCGTATGTTCCCTTTACTCCAGATCCACGGGTGCTTGCCCTTATAGGTCGCAAGCGACGGGAGCGCTCTGTTGAAGAGCCCACTGCCTCTGCTGCTACCATGACTCCCAAGAGGACTCGCTCTTCTGCCTCTCAGGCCTCTTTGCCGGAGCCCACAGGTAATATTCTTATAGGTGAGGGGGTTGATCTTCTGTCAATCCCTTTCTTTTTCCATATAAGCTGACCTGTTTCTCTGTTTTTTCAGATGGGGCTTCGCGTTTGCTTTTTGAGCATGCTGAGGAGCAAGTGGAGTCCCTTGCCCGGAATCCGTGAGTTCCTCTCTTGAATCTTGAATACCGGGTTCTTTTGTCTTGTGTCTTTATTGGGGTTGTTTGCAGTTTGCCGTTGGCCCAGGCTGAGCCTTCTGAGGCTTCCGGCCAGGTTCCTGTTGTGGCTGTTGACGTGAAGCCTCCTTCTGCTTCCGGCTTGCCCCCTCGTCCTCGTCTTCATTTTCGGTGAGTACTCTTGTTGCGAGTTGTTTCTCCCCGTTGATTTTTGAGGATTCTTATGCTGTTGGGGTTGTTATGCAGCCGTCCTTCTGTGAAGTTCTCTGAGATGACTTCTCCGAGTTCTTCTGATCGTCCTGCCGGTGGCCAGTCTTCTTCTTCGGCCTCCCCTGTTCGCGGAGTTGCTGCTGATCCTCCTCCGGATCCTTCTCTCTTTGATCTGAAGGCCCTTGCAGACTCTGTTGTATCAGAGTTTGATCTTGCTTCTCGGGTTGCTGCTCTGTCTGAGGCGTTCCGCAGTACTTCGGGTGCCTTCTCTGTTTTTGACCAACAGTTCCAGGTACGCGCCGAATTTTTCTTGATACTTCTCTGCCTTTTTTGAGGAGCGTCCTGATCCTGACTTTGTTTTTCATTGTAGTCTTTTGTGCGAGATCTCCCTGTCTTCCTCCCTGCTCAAGAGTGTGATACCTTGCGGGCTGAAGTTGTCCGTCTTCAGGGAGTTGAGCGAGACCTTCTTGCTCAGCTCCAGGACTCCCGTGCCACTGCTGACGGTTTGACTGAGTCCTATGCCAAGGTTACTCAGGAAGTTGAGGGTATGTCATATATTTTCTTGATCTGTTATTGCTTTTGCCAAGGCCTCTTTTCTGACTTGTCTTGTTTGTTGTCGTCAGGGCTTCGGGTGACCAAATCTGGTCAGGCGGCTACCATCGCCGAGTTGTCGGCCGAGCTTCGCCGGAGAGAGGGATGTTCTTTCTCAAGCTTCGCGTGAAGTTCTCCGACCTTTGGTGATCTATGTATCCCCGCCGGAGGTTATTCGCCTTCCCGAGGATCATGGCGTGTCCTGGAGGGACTTTCTTCCTCGGCCGGTGATCGTTTCCGATTCTTCGTTGGAGACGTCGCTGGGAGGCTGTTGAAGAGCTCGCTCGTTTACTTCCATCATCTTGTGCCAGAGCTACCCATTGCTGCCGTTGTGGATGGGTTTGCTTCTGACGAGCATCACAGGATTATGGATGAGGAGCGCCCCGAGGTGGATGTAGCTGTTACCACTCTTGCTGGTACCATCGACCTTGATCTTCCTGAAGGTGATGCGCCGGACTTTGATTCGGCCTGAAGTGCTTGTTGTGACGGTTTCGTCCGTCTTGTAACAAACAGTTCTTTTGCTGGTGGCCTGTTGGTTGTAGGCCTTAAATACTCCTGCTGGTATCCGCCTTCGTGCGGAATTTAAATATCTTTGATCTGCCTTCGTGCAGACTTCTTGCAGTTTTTGTCCTCTACTTGTCATTGCTGTTGTCTTCCGAGTTCTTCTTCTTCGGATGACTTGATGTGATTGCGCCTTTAGAGTTCTTCCTTAGGCTTCCGGCTCTTATGTCCTTTTGTGTAGGTTCGCGACGAGTTGTTTGCAGTCCCTCGTAGTGATATCAGCGTTGTTCCGATTGATGACCCAGCTTGCCTTTCTGTAGACTTTGCTGTTCATAGTGTTGAAGTCTTGCTTTGAGTTGCCGTGGTTGTTCTCCCGACCGGTCGCCTTGTCTTCTTCTTGTAGATCCGCCGAGGGTATCGTAGGTTCTTGTCCTTGTGCGTCTTTGGGTTGTTTCTCCCTTGGCGCGTCGGCTAGTCTGCTCACAGGTCTTGCCGTAGTATGTTGGAGCTTTGCATCAGTGCTTCAGAGTTCTTTCTTCTGAGGGGATCAGCTTGCCTATTTCTATAGACTTGGCGGTTGATAGTCCTGAAGTTCTCCCAAATCCAAGATTGTCTTTCCCGGAGTGTCAACCCGCCTTTTCGTAGACTTGGTTGGAGATATTTGCGTACTCTTGCTCGGTTTGTCGTGATTGTTTTCTTCGACAAATGACTTCTCGTCTTCTTTTTCGAGACTTGTCATGATGATTGGAGGCTTGTTCTTGAATTCCGAGTTCTTCTTTTACCATCCTTGCCGAGTATCAGCTCGTCTTCTCTATAGATTTGCCGATAATAGTTGTAGAGGCTTGCTCTCGGTCTTGAGAGTTGTTCTTCTTCGAACATTCAACTCATCCTTTCGTAGGTTTGTTGAGAGTAGTTATGGAGTCTTGCTCCTGGTCTTCGTTGTTCTTCTAAACATTCAAGAATCTTGTCCTTTCCGTAGACTTGCCAAGGTAGTTGTGGAGTCTTGCTCCCGGTCTTCGAGTTGTTCTTCAAGATTCAAATTTGTCTTTTCTTCAGACTTGCTTTTTGTAGGTAGTTGTGGAGTCTTGCTCCGGTCTTGAGTTGTTCTTCAAGAAGATTCAGCTCGTCTTTGCTTTGTAGACTTGCCGATGGTTGTTGGGGCGTCCCCGTTTTGCGGGGTTGTTTTCCTCTGGCATGTGACTTGCGTCTTCTTCTGAGACTTGTCACGATTGTTCGGAGGGTTACTCCAGGCCGTTAGGTTTCTCCTTTTAGGCCCTCTAGCATTTGTTCTTTCTTGAACTTGCTAGTGTATTTTGGTGGAGTCGAGCTCCTGAAAGAGTTGTTCTAACTCGGGGTTACCTCTTTTGGGCTAGGGCTCTCCCATGCAGTCCAAAGGACTATCGCATGACGTCCCTTGAAGGGTTCTCGGTCCGGGCCCATTTAAGTGCATCATGGATCCGAAGGTCAAGATGGTTGGGTTCCTATTTCATAACACTACAATCCACCTTGCCTGGTTTGGGCTGCTCTGCTTCCTGAGAGACTTGTGTGAGACGATGGGTTTCTATTTCACAACACTACACCATTCACGCCCGATTCGAAAGGCCGTCCGCCGTCATTGGACATAGTGGCACTTTCTAGACCCTCGATGGCCTCTGCGACCTAGACGGGCCGATCCCAACGTCCTCTTTTTTCAAGAGTCGAAGTTCACGATCTTCCGCTAGGATTTAAGGTGTGGACGCTATTCCAGAGCTAGGACTTCGCGTGGTTCCACCCTTGGAATTTTGACCTCCGTTCTGGTGGTCGGGTTTGCCTTCTTTTGGTCGACTTCTTCTTGCGAAGTGCCAATTCAGGCTATTTTGTTCTTCTCCCATAGGAGGCATGCAGCTTCCACCGTAGGCGCCTTGTTTTTGTTGAAGTGCCCGGTGGTCGCGTATTTTGTGACCTCTTTGGATGGTCCGAGTTCTTCTCGTGCTTGATCTTCTTTCTTCTTGAAGTATCGGAGAGTTGTTATTGCGTTCCGCTTCTCTCTTGTTGTCTTAAGTTCCTCTGATTATGGATAGAACCTTCTGAGCTGGTTTATGTGCCAAGAGTTTCGATTTCTTCTCCTTGCATTGTCATCAACTTGTAGGTTCCCCGGTCCCAAGTACTCCTTTGACGATATATGGTCCTTCCCATGGGCTGAGCAGTTTGTGCTTGCCTTCCGTCTTTTGATTTCTCTTGAGTACTTGATCTCCTGGGTTGAGTTTTCTTGGACGTGTGCTCTTGTCATAGTGCCTTCTGAGTCCTTGCGTATATCTTGCGCTTCGAGGATGGCGTTTGCTCGACTTCTTCTCGCACGGTCGATTTCTAGTCTTCTTGTTTGTTCTCCTTCTCCTTCTTCAAATTGCTTGATCCTTGAGAGCTCCATATGAGGTCTCGGCCTGGTAGGATGGCTTCGATCCATAGGTCGGGAAGAAGGGTGAGTAGCCTATTGCTCTGCCGATTTGAGTTCTTAGGCCCCGCACAACTTTTTGGGAGTTCTTCTATCCACTTGGCTCCGTAGTCTTTGAGTTCTTCATATAGTCTTGGCTTTAGTCCGGCAAGGATGAGTCCGTTTGCTCTTTCGACTTGTCCATTAGCCTGAGGGTGTGCTACGGACGCGTAGTCTATCCGTATGCCACAATCTTGTGCCCAATCTTCGAATTCTGCTGCCGTGAACGGTGATCCGAGGTCGCTGATGATCCCGTTGGGCATCCCAAATCTCATGCATGATCTCTTGATGAACTCGATTTGCTTTGGTTGAGCTGAAGGTGACCAATGGCTTGTATTCTATCCACTTGGTGAATTTGTCAATGGCGACGTAGATGTACTCATATCCTCCCTTGGCTCTCTTGAGTGGTCCGACTTGATCCAGTCCCCAAAGACGAAAAGGCCATGATGGTGGTATGCGAATCGATTGTGTGTTTGGCACATGCGCTTGTCTTGCGAACATCTAGCATCCTTTGCATTTTCCGACGAGTTCTTCTCGCATCTTTGAGGGTCATTGGCGGTAGTATCCTATTCTGAATGCTTTTCCCATGAGGGTTCTTGACGCTGCGTGGTTCCCATAGCATCCAGAGTGGATTTCTTGGAGGATGTCCTTTCCTTCCTCAGAGCTTATGCATTTGAGTAGTACTCCTGATGATGCTGCTCTCTTATAAAGCTTGTCTTTGATGAGCACGTAGTTCTTGCTTCTTCTCAAGATCCTGGTTGCTTCAGCTTTGTCTTCGGGTAGTGTCTTGTTCTTGATGAAGTTTATGATGTCTTCGATCCAGGGAGTTGCTCTTCGACCTGGAGAGATTATCATTACTCCATTTAGAGTTGATTGCTCCATGTTATCTTCTTTCCTCGGGTTCTCCTTGATAGAAGGTTTCGAGAGCTCTTCGACGAATACTCCGGTGGGACTTGGGCTCATCGGATCCGAGTTTGGCTAGCACGCCTACCGCCATGTTCGCATCTCCGAGCACGTGTAGGATCTCAAGGCCTTGGAAGTTCTTTTCCGCCTTATGCGTTTCTCACGCAATAGAGGCCCATATTGTCCTTTGTGCAGTCCCAGTTCTTGTTGACTTGATTGATGACAACCGCGGAGTCGCCATATACTTGTAGTCTCTTGATTCCCAGAGTTCTTGCTATCTTGAGGCCATGGATGAGTGCTTCATACTCGCCTCGTTGTTTGTAGCTTGCCACATGATCTCGCAAAGACGCATTTGAGTTGTCTTCCTTCGAGATATGAATAAAATCCCGGCTCCTGCTCCTCCTAGCTTCAACGATCCATCGAAGTACATGTTCCAATGTTTCTTGGTGTCGCCGGATATGGGTTGTTGGAGCTCCGTCCACTCGCTATGAAGTCCGGTAGCGCCCGATTTGATTGCTCTTCTTGGGGTGAACTCTAGATTTAATGCTCGAGTTCTACCGCCCATTTTGATATGCGGCCCGTTGAATCTCTGTTCCTCGGGATGTCGCCCGGTGGTGAGTCGCTTACCACCGTTATCTTGTGACTGCCGAAGTAGTGTCGTAGCTTCCTTGATGTAATCGCATGGTATAGAGTAGTTTTTGTACATGAGGATATCGAGCCTTGGACTCGAGATAGAACCGCTCACGTAATAAACTGGCCTCTGGACCTTGTTAGGTTGCTCGGGCTCTTCTCTTTCCACGATGATTGCTGAGCTGACCACTGTATTTGTTGCTGCTATGTATAGCAAGAGTTCTTCTTGATCCTTTGGAGGTGTTAGGACTGGAGCTGTTGTAAGGTACTGCTTGAGTTCTTCAAACGCTTTGTCGGCCTCCTCCTCCGTCCATTTAAATTCTCCTTTTGTCTTGATGAGTTTGAAGAATGGTAGCCCTTTCTCTCCAAGCTTGGATATGAATCTGTTGAGTGCCGCCATGCACCCTGTGAGCTTCTGGACATCCTTGACACTTCGGGGTTGTGTCATCTCGTTGATGGCCTTGATCTGCTTGGTGCTGGCTTCAATGCCTCTCATTGCTTGACCAAGAATCCCAAAGAGCTGTCCCGAAGGCACTCCAAAGACGCATTTTGTTGGGTTGAGCTTCCACTTCCACTTGTTGAGGTTCTTGAAAGTCTCTTCCGCATCTTGAATCGAGTTTCGGTTCTCTAGTCTTCACCACCACATCGTCTATGTAAGCTTCGGCATTTTTGCCAATCCGCTCTCCCAAACAAGTCTCATCGCTCTTTTGATACGTTGCTCCGCGTTCTTCAATCCGAAGGACATTGTTTTGTAGCAAGAGGGCACCGAAGAGGGTGATGAAAGCGGTCTTGCTCGATCTTCTTTCTTCGCAATCCGGTGATATCCCGAGTAGCAATCCAAGAATGATAGTAGAACTGATCCCGCCGTGGAGTCCACTATTTGGTCAATCCTTGGTAGCCCGAAGGGGTCCTTGGGGCAATGCTTATTCAGATCTGTGTAGTCCACACACATTCGCCAATTTGAGGTGTTCTTCTTCCGAACCGAACCGGGTTGGCTAGCCAGTCGATGTTGGATTTCTCTCGATGAATCCCGCCGCGAGTAATTTTGCAATCTCCTTTTTGATGGCTTCCTTCTTTTCTCGGTGAAAACCTCCTTAGTCTTTGCTTGATGGGTTTGGATCCCATATTGATGTCAATTTCGTGCTCGGCCCGGCTCCTTTGGTACGCCAGCATGTCCGCGGTTTCGTGCAAATATATCTTTGTGTTGCCTTAGGAAGGCGGTGAGCGCGAATTCCTATTTTGGAGATAGGTGGGCACCGATGATCGCCGTTTGGAAGGATCGCCCGCTTGTAGATCAATGTGCTTGACGCCGGCCTCTTCCGGTGGAATCGAATTGCTTGCTTCTTGGCCGGTATCTCGAGTTCTTCTCGATTTGTATCCTCTCGCCATCTGGTTGAGTTCTTTTTTTCCAAGAGCTCCCCTGTCTTGTTTGCGATTTCCACGGCTTGTACGTCACACTCGAAAGCTTTCTTGATGTCTCCTTTGATGGAAAGAACCCCAAAAGGTGCCTGCATCTTTAGTAGAAGATACGGGTAGTGTGGGATAGCCATGAATTTTGCAATAGCAGGTCTTTCCATAATGGCGTGGTATGACTCGAGATCTGCCACTTCAAACTTGATGTACTCTGTCCGGTAATTTGATGGTGATCCAAATGTAACTGGCAAGGTGACTTGTCCGACTGGAATAGCTGCTCGTCCGGGTACTATTCCATAGAAAGGAGTGCTCGAAGGAGCGATAAGTCCAGAGAGGTCCAGTCCCATCTTGTCCAGTGTTTCTGAGAATATGATGTTCAACCCAGCTCCTCCGTCGATCAATACCTTGGTAACTTGATCACCCCGGCTATTGTGGGTTCTAGTACCAAAGGATATAGGCCGGTGTTGCCCACACTTGTCCATTGATCCTCCCCGGTGAACTCGACCGGGTATTGGGACCAATTGAGGTAGCGCGGTACCGCGGGTTCTCGCGCCATGATTGATCGGAGTGCTAGCTTGTCTTGTCTCTTGCTCTTTGATCCGTGTACTCCAGAGAATATGATGTTCAAGGATCTCGTTGCTTTCTGGAAATCCCCTATCTTTGGCTCTTCAATGGCTTCTTCTCTGTTTTCTTGATTGTTTCCCTTCTGAACAGAGTTGTTTCCTCCCTTGTACTTCTCCCGAACGTGGTGCGCTTTGAGCGTGTCGCGGAGCTCCAGGGTGGTAGATGCAGGTAGATCTTCTAGCTTGATGTTGCTTCGGTTCCTGTCGCCATTGTTGTTGTTGTTGAACCTCTGTTTGTAAGGTTTCTTTGATTTCTCCGCCATTGCGACGGTATTGTCCGGTCCTCGCTTTTTTCTTTGTTGAGAGTTGTTCTGATCCTTCTTCGGGGCCTCTGAGTTCTTTCTTTCTGAAAGCGATCTCGGGTTCTTTCTTCAGCCCGATCATTTTCTCAACAAGAAGCTTGAATCGGTCGCTTTGTCCTCGGGTTGTCCTTGTAGAAATCTCGAGAACTGCCATCTTGAGAAAATCCCCGTTGTCGGCTGCGTCTATCACTTCCCTTTCGGTGATGTCGTGCACTTGGGATCTCATCTCCCCGAATCTTTGGTAGTAGTCTCTCAGGGATTCTCCTGGCTTCTGCTTGGGGCTTTTTAACTCAGCCTGAGTAATAGGATGGGTGATGATTCCTGTGAAGTTGCTACAGAATGCTTTCTGTAAGTCTTCCCGAAGATCGTATTGAGCCCTCTTCGATCTTGTCGAACCATTGGAGTGGTAGAGCCTCTAGGGCCATGGGAAAGAAAACGGCTTTTTGCGTCATCATCTCCTCCACCCGCTCAATGGATTGCGAGTAGACTCGAGAGCCATTGTCCGGGCTCGTTTTTCCCATCGTATTTCGAGTGGTTTGAAGGCTTGAACTTTGGGGGTAGGTTGACTTCTTGCAATCTTTTCGGCGAAGCAAGGAAATCTGTCGTAGCTTTCCGTCGTTTCTTTCTCGAAATCCTCCCGAGGTTCTTCCTCCTCTTTGATGAGTTCCAAAGAGGTCGATATGTTGATTCCGCGACTTCTTCTCGTCGGCTTAGTCTTGGTGCGGGGCTTTCCCTTGGGGGTCTCTGGTACTGTCTGCCATCCCTCTGAGGTGGCCTGGAGTTGTTGGAACCCTCCGGCCTTCCCAAATTTCAAAGACATTGGATCGATTTCTTGGAACATGAGAGCCGTTTGCCTTCGACTTGTGGCGTCCCGGGGTCTCTTTCTCGACAGCCTTCCGCAATGCCTCCTTGATGAGTCTCTCCTCGTCATTCAGGTCCAGTAGCGATCTTCAGGCGGTCAATCAACCCTTGTAGTCCCTCCCGGGTTGCCCTCTGATCGTCCTCAACTCCTCTTTCAGATTTCAGCCTCTTGTATTCGTGTAGATCGGCTTGATATTTGTTCAGAGCTTGCATGCGCGCATTCGCCCTGATCCGGCGTCCTCCCTTCAGCTTGTTTCTTCTTAGCCTTTCTTGACGCCGGTGTTCTCCTTCGTCGTCGAGGGTTCTTTCGATGCTGCCGAGATGTTGGATAGGCCTTCGTCGGTGGACCTGATGTCGGGGGCCTCTGGACGGTTAAGTGGAGTGCGAGCTGTAGCCACCATGAAGACTTCCTTTGCAGCTGTAGCTTTAGGTCGCCACTCCTTCCGCCTGGGATGGACCTTATGATGATGGACCTCCCTGTTTGTCCCCGTTGGTTGACGATCGGCCTGGTTGAGGGTTCTTGGCCAGTGGATGATGCACTCCTCCGGGGTTCTTGTCAATATGAGCCCTCTTTGCGTGCCCTCTAAAGGAATCTCCAATCTTCTCTTCGTGAGTTGTCCCGGCGCTCCTTGAATACGCGTCTTGCCATGTTGCGTAATCCTCGTAGGAAATTTAAAGGTAATCTGGATCGGTGTCCGGGGTTATATCCGAACTCGCCTCCTTTCTCCGAGTTGGAAAAGTATTGGTTGAAAAAGTTTTTCGAGTTGGAGTAGCTTCCCTTATCCAAGCCGGAGTTGGAGTCGTGCCGAAGTTGCTTCCCGAGTCCGTACTCGAGCCGTGGTTGTCTACCTTCCCGAGCTGGTTTCGCTTTGGGCCCTTCCGTGTTGGTTCCCGAGCAAGCTTCGAGTTTGTTCTCCGTCTTCGAGGCGGCTTCGCAATCGTCGATTCTTGGAGCTTCTCGACGAAGTTCTGGTTCTTCGGTTTTGGAGTCCTCGATGATGCAACTTCAGCCTTGCCGCCGCTGCCGATCTCGCAAGCCCATGACCCAAGATGATTGTCTTCCTCGCCGATGTACTCATGATGTCGGGTCCGCCGACTCTCGTGCTGAAATTCGATGAGAGCCCCTACCCGCGCGCTACCGCCGATGTTTTACGACCGAGAGCCCGCCACGGGTGAACCGGGCGCTTTGTTCGGGCCTCGACGAACCCGGAGCCCGGCGGTTTGTTGCGCAGTGACATGGAGAGCGGGGTTTTATATCAGGTTCGGGCCCTCGATCAAGGATCGAGTAAAGACCTTTACGCCCGCCGGGCGTGAGCCCGGTTTTTGATTGATGGGGTTGGCCGGAAATCGGCCGTGAAGCTTACAACGCTTGGTCGTGGGCCAAGCTCGTGTTCTCGTACGCGCGCTCGCTCTCCTCTATGATGTGTTCCTTGGCCGCCTTTTATAGTCCAAGGGGCCAAGGAACTCGCTACGGTCCTAGTCGGATACAGAGAGGGTTGTCCGTAGAGGAACCGAACACCCGAACTCTTTACAAGGTAACCTCGACTAGTGTTCTATCCTAGTTACAAATGTAAGTCACCGTAGCTATGCTTCCATTGCCTTCCTCGAGTTGTTTGTGGCCGCAGGCTTGGATAGAACCCTCGCGCATAACTCGGTAGAGTTCTTTGGTGATCCCGTATCCACATCACCTTTGTATAGTTTTTGTTTACTTATAGATTTATGTGAAACCTTCTCTGTATGTGCCACCATATTTTAGTATAAATGGTATACAAATATGCATTTATGTCATGAGAGAACATGACGCTGTGTTTAATGATTAATCTCATAAAACCACTTCCCCGTTTAAGTGCGGATCGAAGCGGCGCGACGCCAAGAAAAGCTCATACAAGACGCTTTCGCCGGCGGCGCCAAAGACGCGGCACAAACATGCGGAGCAGCAGCGGCAATGTGAGAGCGCGTCGGCGGGAGGGCCAGCTCAGCGGCGTCAGTGATGGACGCCGACCTCCCATCGCGGGCGCAGCCGCGGCAGCAGGGCGAGGTCGCAGCAGGTGCTAGGGCCCGACGGAGGGCGAGATCGCGTCGGGTTGTCGGAGGTCCGTCACCGTTATAGAAACGACCTGTTTCTTCCCCGGTGGTGATTTAGGGCACTCCCAATGGAGCATTAATGGTAGTTTCTATCTCAATTAAATAGCTTACGAACTAAACAAAATGATGATGTGGCGGCCTAATTAATGAGGAAAGAGAGCATAAATCATAGAAATGGTTTCTTCATGAAGAAATCATGTCTACTCTTGACCCAATGCACAAGAAACCATGAATTTCCCATTGGGGATGAAAGAATTGGTTAACGATTGCCTATCTTGGCCTCTCTCTACATGTTAATATATACTAGGAACAACCCCTAGTGGCTTGTACATCAAGTTTACATCATCTTGTAACACAAGAACATCTAACTAACTATCCCCGGATTACATGCCAAGTCATGCTTGACGTCTATCATGGTACAATAGAATGTGCTAGGTACAATCTATGTCCCTAGATTACAATCTTAACAACCAATATCCTTTAACACCCTTCCTCAATCTCAGCCACTATGTAGGTTGAGATTGTCTCTGAACTTCTAGAGCTTTGCAATCGGCAAAGGGTTTGGTGAAACCATCGGCAACCCGATCACCCGAATTGATAAACCGAATTTCAAGTAACCTTTGTGCTACCCTTTCTCGAACAAAATGGAAATCTATTTCAATATGTTTCGTTCGTGCATGGAAAATAGGATTCGCCGAGAGATACGTAGCACCAAGGTTATCACACCGCAATCGTGCTTTAGGAGGATGCTGAATCTTCAACTCATTGAGCAACTTTTGCACCCATAACACCTCTTGCCAAGCATTAGCTAGTGCCTTGTACTCGCCTCCGATCGACCTAGAGACCGCGGCCCGCTTACGTGTTTGTCCAGATATCAAGTTATTTCAAGATAGACGGCAAACCCGCCGTAGATCGCGCCTATCATCGACGCAACCGGCCCAATCCGCATCGAGAAGGCACTCACCATCATAGAGGAGGATCGAGAGAACTTGAGGCCAAGCTTGATCGCCCCACGCATATATATCTCAAGATCCGCTTGACTGCAGCACTGAACATTGGTTGGAGCATGAAGAAACTGACAGACCTTATTGACAGTGAACGAAATATCAGGTCGTGTCAGCGTTAAGTACTGGAGAGCGCCAACAACACTCCAGATCTAGTAGAGTCATCAGCTCCAAGCTTAGTTCCCGATTCAATACTTAACTTCTCAACGTTGCACATAGGCGTATTCATCGGTTTACTTACGTCCATACCGAACGTTTAAGAACATCCAGGGGCATACCTTTCTTGTGTCATCATCAACCCTTCCTTGCTCCGTTTTACTTCAATGCCTAAGAAGTAGTGCGAGATCCCCAAATCTTTCAAAAGCAAAACGATCGCTTGAGATCGGCAAAGCAACGCGTTGACAACTTCTTGGGATGAACTTGCAACTATGATGTCATCGACATATACCAAAACAAATATAGTATGTCGTCCCTTGTTATAATAGAACAATGAGGTATCCGCCTTTGATGGTACAAACCCAAGCGCCTGTAATTTTGCACATAGCCGTGCATACCACGCCCAAGGAGCTTGCTTTAATCCATATAGGGCCTTATAACTTGCACACATAATGAGGATGTTCGGATCAACATAGCCCGGGGTTGAGACATACAAACTTCTTCTTCAAGAATTCCATGAAGCAAAGCATTTTGCACATCAAGTTGGCGAAGGCACCAATCCTTTGATACCGCTAGAGACGAGAATAAGGCGAATTGTTGCCGCTTTGACCACCGGACCGAGAGTGTCCTCATAATCAATTCCATAACGTTGTTTATAACCTTTCACAACCAAACGAGCCTTGTATCCGTCAATCGACCCATCTGATCTTCTCTTGACTTTATACACCCATTTACATCCAATAATATTTTTCCCTTTAGGCCTTGGAACGAGGTGCCATGTATGATTATTAAGAAGTGCTTGATGCTCACAATTCATTGCTTCAACCCAATTGCTATCACCAAATGCTTTGATCGACCGTAGCGGCTCCTCTGACACGTGAGTAGAACTCATCCCCACCTGACCGTGCCATCGGTAAACAACTTTGGCTTCGGAAATACCTTTGCCGCCGACGTGTTACCGGGCCGTTGTCGCAATACCGGGTCGCAGACATAGGAGAAGCAAAGCACCGGAGAAGCCACACCGGATGGAGGAGAGGCCACAAATGATCCCGGCGACAACCGCAGGTGGGAAGATCCACCGATCCCGCTGTGAAGCCGCACGACTAGGCGACAACGCAGTTCATGTGTCCCGCCGCAGAAAATCCAGCGCCCGGTCCCGCACCCAGCGATTGAAGCACCGGGCGATCCCGAGGGTGATCCGGAGCCGTGGACCGTATCAGCCGCAGATGGATCATCCTCGAGGGCCGTGTTGTCCCCTCCGCTATTCCCCCGGATGCCGGCACATGAAATCATCTCCGTGAAGCACCGTTTCTTCACCAAACGCATCCGGATTTGAACCTGAAATCACGAGTTTCGAGCAGGGGCTGCACGATGGATTGTTAGAGTCGGGAAAAACAGCATTAGAGCCAGGTGTAAACGATTCCCCGTGACTAGCGGATGCGTGATAAAGATGATCAGGAAGAAGGGCGATCTCAGCCAAGTTGAGCCCCCGTGATTCGGATGCAACGTGGCAAATGAGAAGACATGCTCATCAAAAATGACATCCCCGGAGATATAAACACGACCAGCGAGAGGGATCAAGACACTTGTACCCCTTATGTTGAGTGCTATACCCTAAGAAAACACACCTTTTGGAGCGGAAAGCAAGCTTCCTAGTGTTATAGGGTCTCATGTTTGGCCAACACGCATGTACCAAAAGTCTTGAGGAAAGTATAATCCGGTGTTTTTATTGAGACAAAAAAACGGAGTTTCATTTTGGATTACTTTGGAGGGCAGCCAATTAATCAAATATACCGCGGGTTTGGAATGCTTCATCCCAAAATTTCAACGGCATGTTTGCATGGGCAAGGAGAGTAAGACCAACATCAACGATGTGTCGATGTTTACGCCGGCTGCCCCATTTTGCTGGTGGGCGTGGGGACAAGAAACATGATGTGAGATACCCATGCGTGTGAAAAAGAACTAAGAGCTCTATATTCCCCACCCCAATTGGTTTGAATAGCACGAATTTTCCGATCAAATTGACGTTCAACCAAAGACTGGAAATCACGGAAGCATTGAAACACCTCAGATTTTCTTCTAAGCAAACAAATCCACGTGAACTTACTACAATCATCAATGAAGCTAACATAATAATTGTTTCGACCAACAGAAGTGGGAGCAGGACCCCATACATCCGAATACACAAGATCTAAGACACTAGCCGACACGCTAGACGATCTAGGGTAGGGAAGTTGGTGGCTCTTGCCCCGTTGGCAAGCATCACAGATGCTTTCTTTATTGGACTCTTGCATGAAGGGAAGCTTGTGGTGGTTGAGCACGCTACCGGACGATGGACGATGCAGATGCCCTAACCGATGATGCCACAAGGACACCGATGGCTTGGTTACTCCAAGCACTCTTTTTATTCGACGACTTCACGGGATAAAGACCATGCTTACATGGCCCGGTGAGAAGAATTCTCCTCATCTCCTGGTCCTTAACACAAAAGTGTTTTGGATGAAATTCAAAGAAAACATTGTTGTCATTTGCAATGCGATGAATAGATAGGAGATTCTTATTTGCGTATGAACATGAAGAACATGTTTAAGATGCAATTTGCTAGTAGGGGAATGTAAAAATACCATGTCCAATATTTCCATACCTGATCCACTTGCGGTGTGGACTTGATCACCACTTTGATACTTGTCGCGTGTTGTGAGCTTCTCTAGCTCACCGGGTGATGTGATCCGCTGCACCGGTATCCATATACCGGTCCGAATCGACACCATAGCCGACGGTGGCCGAGGACGATCGCTGGGCGGAGGACCGGTGTAGTTGTTGTCGAACCTTTTGAAGCACCGAGGGGCCGGATGCCCCTCCTTCCCACAACCGCAGTAGACACCGGCCCGGAAGGGATTACGGCCACCACCGCCACGGCCGAAACCGCCACGCCCACCACGGCAAATTTCCATTGCGACCACCGCCACCACGTCCACCCCGGGACGCATTGTTGTTGTTGTTCCGGTTTCCTTTCATCGCAGAATTCACCGAGGACTGGCTGCCCCGTTACGCATCTCAATGCGTTGTTCATGACCGACGAGCCGCGGTATACAACTCGACACCGAGATTGGTTCCACGCGTGCCGCTACTACCGACACAACCGGATTGAAGTCAAGATCCGTGCCAGTCAGCACGTAGGACACAAGTTCCTCATCTTCAAGACGACGCCCGGCCGCCGCCATCTCATCTGCCAAGCTCTTCATCTTGGCAAAGTACTCAGATCATGGATGTGCCCTTCGACGCCGTAGCAAGGGCCATGCGAGTGCTAATAATCTTAGCACGCGACTGGGAGGCAAAGAGCGCTCGATCGCCGCCCTGCACCCTTGGCGGTGACTTCGTTGACGTGCCCTAGGATCTCCTTGGAGAGATTGGTCGAGATAGCTTAGGACCATCCGATCCCTTGCTATCCATGTGGCTTACTCGGGGTTCGCCACCGGTGCTTCATCCGGGTCATCCGGCTTCTTCTTGGGAAGATTTTCTCCTGAGGCGTGGCACTGGCCTCCGCCTGGTCGGCGAGCTGAGCTCCCCTCAGCGCCGACACGACTTGCGCCTTCCAAGATTGGTGGTTGGCGCGGCTTAGCTTCTCGGTCACCGGTGGAAGGAAGGTGGCGAGAGAGACTGCTGCAGAGAGTGCGGAGGAAGATGCCGCGAAGGCCATGAAGGATCTCGTTGGAGAAGATGGCTCGTGATACCATGAAAGAATTGGTTAACGAGATTGCCTATCTCGGCCTCTCTCGGTTACATGTTAATATATACTAGGAACAGCCCCTAGTGGCTTGTACATCAAGTTTACATCATCTTGTAACACAAGAACATCTAACTAACTATCCTGGATTACATGCCAAGTCATGCTTGACGTCTATCATGGTACAACCGAATGTGCTAGGTACAATCTATGTCCCTAGATTACAATCTTAACAACCTATATCCTTTAACAGGGGAGAAACCACTAGTTTTTATAGGGTTAATACAACTCTCCCCATTGGTGGAATTGGGAGAGAGAAAGAGAAAACAATTATTACTCGAAAACACTACCACTGTGAAGAATGGTTTCTATAGGTGATTTCCTTTGTTATGGAAAGCGTGTTAGTTTCTTCCATTGAGACTGCCCTTAGGCATTATTAGTGCATCGGTGCAAGAGTAGCCTTTGTTTCTTTGAGTAGAAACTGTTTCCTCATTTTGTTCTCTCTTTCCTCATTTATTAGTGTACCATGTCATCGTTTTGCCTAGCTAGCTAGCATATCATTTATTAGGGATAGAAACCACATTTAATTTACCATTGGGAGTGCCTTAGGGCAGTCCCAATGGTTCATTAATTGTAGTTTCTATCTATATTAATTGTATCAAAAATTAATGATTTTGCTGATGTAGCAGTAGAGTTAATGAGGGGAGAGAGTGAAAAAAATAGAAACCGTTTCTTGAGGGCAGTCCCAATGGTAGACACTATGCACGTTTTCCATGGTCAAAATATAACAAATAGAAACTACCCTTTACAATGGTGGTTTCTTGGCCTAATAAATTTTCCTCTCTCTCCATTATTTCTTCCTCCTCCGATGTTCTTCCTCCGCTGATTTTCTATGCAGACTGAAGCACAACCTGCACCCAAGGATGAGCGGGCGGGCGGGCAAAGGGACAAAGGACGCAAAGCAAGGCAAGCACACAACTCAAGCCACGCAAGCACAGCCAGCCAATGCTCTCTTCCTCTCGTTCTCTCTAGCGCTCGCTATCGGCGGCGGCACCTTGTGTGGCAGGCATGCGTCCGCAAGCGCGGGCGAAGGTGCAGGCGAAAGCACGCTGTGTCCGTGAAGCAGCTTCGTGCGGTTGCCAAAGAGGCCGGGCGACCGCAGCCGGCGGCGTCGAGCGAAGTCCGTCGCGACCATGAGCCGCTGAGCGGGCGCCGGCGGCGTGCCGTGCGCGCGCGACCAATTCCACACAGCGCAGCGCCGACGAGTCCGAGAGGCCACGCCGCCGACGCCGCGGCCGCCATGGACGCCCGTGGTCACTTTGTTCTCTCGTTTTCTTCAGCATATCGATCCACCGCCACCGAAAGTTAGCGACCGGGCGAGGCACGGCGGCGGCTCAGGCGACGGAACAGCCGGGCGCCGGGCGGCTTCGTCATCACGGTGCGGAAAGGAGAGGCGAGCGGAAATCGGAGGCAGGAGCGACGAGCGAAAGAGGGGAGGGCGAACGCGCACGGTGCTTGAGCCATCGCGGCATGCGGCGGCGCAGCGGATCCCGGAGAGGATGTATCGACTCGAGTCGAGTCTCCCCAACGGTGTATGAGTCGTTTCTACGAGCATTGGAGCAAGAGTCGACGTCGTTCCTTCCTCAAGAAACGGTTTCTATTTTTTTCACTCTCTCCCCTCATTAACTCTACTGCTACATCAGCAAAATCATTAATTTTTGATACAATTAATATAGATAGAAACTACAATTAATGAACCATTGGGACTGCCCTGAGGAAGGAACGACGTCGACTCTTGCTCCAATGCTCGTAGAAACGACTCATACACCGTTGGGGAGACTCGACTCGAGTCGATACATCCTCTCCGGGATCCGCTGCGCCGCCGCATGCCGCGATGGCTCAAGCACCGTCGCGCGTTAAGCCCTCCCTCTTTCGCCGCCGCTCCTGCCTCCGATTTCCCGCCGCCTCTTCTTTCCGCACCGTGATGACGAAGCCGCCGGCGCCGGCTGTTCCGTCGCCTGAGCCGCCGCCGTGCCTCGCCGTCGCTAACTCGGTGGCGGTGGATCGATATGCTGAAGAAAACAGAGAACAAAGTGACACGGGCGTCCATGGCGGCCGCTAAAAGCGCCGGGCGAAGCGTGGCCTCTCCGGACTCCTCGCCGAAGCGCTGCGCTGTGGAATTGGTCGCGCACGCCGCACGGCATGCCGGGCGTGCCCGCCACTGGCTCATGGTCCGCACGGACTCGCCGACCGCACGCGCGCTGCGATCGCCGCCTGCTGGCAACCGCACGAGCTGCTTCACCGACACCGCGTGCTCGCCTGCACCTTCGCCCGCGCTTGCCGGACGCATGCCTGCCACACAAGGTGCCGCCGCCGATAGCAGAGCGCTAGAGAGAACGAGAGGAAGAGAGCATTGGCTGGCTGTGCTTGCGTGGCTTGAGTTGTGTGCTTGCCTTGCTTTGCGTCCTTTGTCCACTGCCCGCCCGCCCGCTCATCCTTGGGTGCAGGTTGTGCTTCAGTCTGCATAGAAAATCAGCGGAGGAAGAACATCGGAGGAGGAAGAAATAATGGAGAGAGAGGAAAATTTATTAGGCCAAGAAACCACCATTGTAAAGGGTAGTTTCTATTTGTTATATTTTGACCATGGAAAACGTGCATAGTGTCTACCATTGGGACTGCCCTTAAACAAATTAAGGTTCACATGTAGATGCATGTAGCTTCAATTTCTGGAGTGCTTCACTCCTTTATCTAAAAAAAATGTAGCTTCAATTTGCATTTGATGCAAGCATGGAATAGCGTGGATCGGAAGACATCCATGTACAATATATAGATAGATGCAAGAGTGCGATGCCGTGATATATATAGATCCGCCGTTTCGCGCGATGGATATATAGATCCATGTACATCCATGTCGCGCGATCGATGCCGTGATATATATGTGTACGTACGCACCTTGCGAACGAGAGACGGCGTTATTACGAATTACAATGATATATGCATTCATGCATCGGTATCTCAACATAGCAGTAAACAAGGCTAGACAAGTACACCGTATATATGATTACACCTCATATGGAATACGTACACACGGTCTGCAACTTGTAATGTTCAAGAGAATGGTGCACATATATTGAATGTGCCAACTCCCATGCCTCTTATTTTAGGAGAAGCGAGTCAGACGGATACTATTTTGCTTCTCCTCTGGTATGGGTAGTATATTATATGATATGCATGGGCCAGCACAGGGGGAGATGATATAATGATATATGGACAGCTTGACGTGCGCGTACGTTACAGAGGCCAATAATATGACTCTAGCTCGGATGTCGAAATATTAATGTGTTGTCAAGCAAACCATGCATGAGCTCCGAGCTAGCTCAGATGTCGAAATATTCCTCTGGTATTAATTAGAACCCTAATTGTTGCCGAAAACGACCATATTTGATAAGATAAACCAGCTTTGGTAGGACCGGCCTTATCGGTTGTAGGTGCCGAATGGACCGATCGATTTACCATTGCATGCCGTTGTATATAACTCTTGATATCATAAAACTCAGAAGGCATGCCTTATTCATATTGTTGAGGAGCAGATGCAACATCTCCTTGGTCTTATTCATATTGTTGAGAGATATCTTTGTGGTCCTCTACTTTGTGCTCTACGGCTTCCGTTCGGCTTCACCGTATTGTGTGGATTAGTCCTTCACATTTTTGGTGCCTCTCTTCCCCTCGCATGGTCGCAACCAACCTTTATCATGTATAAAGCTAGTTATCTCCGCTGTTTCTACAACAAGTTATCTTGTTCTAAACCTACTGTCGTGATGATCGAGTCATTCCATTGCCGATCCAAATCGATACTTCATCATTTGGTAATCAGAGCTATCGTTGTCACTGTATGCTTTGTTATCACCTACTTATCCATCCTTTTGTTTACATCATCCACATATTTACCTTTTGATTTAATTTATCCATCATTTGTTATTGTGTTTTGTTCATGTCCTATGATCCATTAAAAGCCACAAAAATCCTATAGCCATTTGGTGGTTCTGTTACTTTGTGTTCATTTTGTTCATCGTGTTGCTAGACACCATCATTGTTCTTCCACCATGTTGATGCTGGATAGCGTCAAATTTTTACTATTGATAAACATGCTAAATGATTTCATGAGAATAAGAAAACTAGCAGATAGGAGATTATACTAACGATTTCAACGAGTTGTGTGAAATTTTGATCTCTATAGGAATATACAAAAATACCAAGGATTGGTTACATACAAATCAACTACCATTAGTATAAATTAGAAGAATCTAGAAGACAGCATAAGACACCACGCTCAAGCCGATGCCCACCGGGCAGTGAGCTAGGGATCAGCCGCCCCAAGGGACAGCGACCGCTCCTATCGGAACAAGCCATGTGTCCAGCTTTTCCGATCTTCTTCTAATCGATGGAGGCCATGCCGCGCCATGGGTGATGGAGGCGCGAGCGTCCCCTGTTCCAGCCCTATTCTACGACCCCGGATACCGCCACCTAGCCTGCAATGGTGCTCGGGCGACTCAACTTGCCATTGTCGGTCGAAGCTGCGCCGGGGGAGCTCGTCAGCGCCTGGAGCCGCCATGTCTTGCCCTCCGCCGCAAGGTCCGCACTGGAGCTGCGCCATGAGTTTGGGCAGGCCATGGCGCAGGGAAGCTTGTGCGCGCAGCGGGCCGCCACGGAGCTTGCATGCAGGCAACCGACGAGCCGCGGAGCTCATGCGGGCTTGACACTATAGGAGCCTCATGTCGTGCTGCCTCCCCTCCACGCTAGGTTGCTCCGGATTTTTCCGCCCCATCCGCCGCGAGCGTGGGCATGAGCTCGCCATTCTGTCTTACTAAGGGGAAGAGGAAGTTGACAAGCGGTGCCCGCTGGGCGGTGAGAGAGAAGGCGGGGAGGAGGAGAAAGAAGAGGAGGGCAACCGGGTTATTTTCTAGGGTCGGGCCCACGCGCCACGCGATCTAACAGGTGAAAATCTAAGTGCCAACGGCTGGAATGGCACATGCAAAAGAGTTTGAGATGTGGATGTTAGCTGTGCAAGAGCAAACTTTTTTTTTTGAAAGCTAATTCGGGGGGGAGAGCTTCCCCACCTACTTGTTTCAAAAAAAAGTCTCGTTTTTAGGGAACGGGAGGAAACCCTATCGTCCGGTTAATCATGGAAAACCGGACTAAAACCATACAACATCACACAAGCACAAGAAGGAAAGAAAATTACAACGCCAGAACACAAGGACTTCTTCAACGATGCCTCTAGGGAGGTGGATGACGTGAAAACGCCACCATCGTCGGCCAAGCAAACACAGAGCCTGGCAAAAGCTTTCGCCCGAGTCTTGTGTCCAAGGAGTTGAGTGGAGTGGTCGGAGCAGGAGCAGCGCAGGAGGTTCTTCAGTGACGCCTTCAAGAAGGAGATTATCGTCACTGCCCAGAGTAATCCGGGCTAAGCTTTCGCCCAGAACCTATGGTAGAGGCCACATCGAGCTGTCGCTGCCCGGGCGAGGTCGTCGTGCATGTCACCAGCACACCGCAGAGCTGATTGGACTTGCCCGCGACGAAGGGAGGCGCGCACCGACAGCGCCGGCCGCCTTCACACAATCGAGGCCGATCGGACTCGCCAGCGGCGACGCGGGAGGCGCGCGCACCGACGGCGCCGGCTGCCGCCACACGTCGCGGAGCCGATCGGACTCGCCCCGCGACGACGCGGGAGGCGCGCACCGACGGCGCCGGCCGCCGCCACACGCCGCGGAGCCGATCGGACTCGCCCGGCGACGACGGAGGCGCCCTGCCGACAGCGCCGGTCGCCGCCACACGCCACGGAGCCGATCGGACTTCGCCCGCGACGCGCGACGGGAGGCGCGCCTGCGATAACGCCGGTCGCCGCCACACGCCACGGAGCCGATCGGACTTCGCCGCGACGACGGGAGGCGCGCGACCGACAGCGTCGGTCGCCGCCACACGCCACGGAGCCAATCGGACCGGCGGTCGGTGTCGGTGGTTGGGCATTCCATCGAACGCCTAGCGTGCACCACCAAAGGCCAGCAGCTGTACCAGCAAGCGGCGGAAGAGGACGATGGACGCCTCAAGGAGGTAGCGGCGTCCGCGAGCGTCGCCCGTCCGAGCTTTATTTGTAGCCTCAACCAGCCAGCGTGCTTTACCATCCATCGCCCGGCAAGAGCAACAATGACGAACGCGTGAAGCGGCATCCTCGGCGTGCGTGGAGCAGCCACCCAGCAAGCGGCGCAGCTCCGTGACCTGCTGGAACCCGGCGGTGGCGCGTGATCGCGCTGCTGGAGACAAGGAGCATGGTGGCCGCCCGGCAGGCGGGCGGACAGCACGGCCCGCCCAGCGCCCCTAGGCTAACCCCTGGCTGGATGCGCCATGGGCCGACCGCCCGGCGCGCCCGGCGTCCCCAAGGCCGCTGGCTGCAGGTACCTGGAGATCCGGTGCTGTGGGGGAGGCGGATCCAGTCGTGGGAGGGCCGGACCCGGCTCTCCGGCCGGAGATCTCGTCGGCGGCGACCGGGGAGAAGATGGAGGTGGTGGAGAGTGGTGGGGGACAGAAGGGGCGTGCAGAGCGCATGAACCTGGAGGGGAGAAGGTGGATCCGGGCACCAGACGCCGGAACCGCCGCCGGCCGTCGGAGGGTGCGGGAGACGGGGAAGAGAAGCACCTGGCCACCGAGCACGTCTCCGCACCTTGCGCCGCGCGACCTGGCTTCGCGAAGTGGCCTCGCCGCCCCGCCGTCCCTAGGGGCCGCGGGCTTCCCGGCTGCACCCTCTGGCAGCGGCGAGGGGGAGGGAGGCTACGAGCTGTTGCGGGCGGCGGCGGCGGGCGGGTTCGCCCGAGCCGCCCGTCTTGGAGAGAGCGACGCGGGCGGGTTTTCGGGGACTCCCAAGAGCAAACTTTTTAGGGGGTATTCGTGATAACACCATCTTTTTTAATGGCATCCATGAAAAAGGCTTGCTAAAATTTCTCAGCACAAGGCCAACAGCGCACGTAGATGCTTTTTAGCCGGCGAAGCACCAGCTGTACCGCCTCGCTCGTCTTGGATCATCACGGCGAGCTGCACCAGACATGGTCGATCTCGAGAAAGTTCTTGCATTCCTATCTTTCCATAGCAGCCACCCGACGAGGAAGAAACTGGAGTCGAACCCTCTACGAACCAATACCGGTTCCTCAGCTATGGTAATGACGTCCTGGTCGACGAGGTAAGGAATTGAAACAGCAAGCATGTAGTAGTAGTTAAACACGGCACGTGTATGAGTTCCAACCGTATTTATATTAGTAGTTTTTCTAATGTAATTATATCAATTAAATTCATGTATCCATCTCCTACCTACCAACAGGTGATGCATCGTGGGTGTGTGGTTGAGCCTCACCGGCCTGCCCCTGCCTCCAGCTCGCCGGGCCTATATATGCAAGGCAAAGCCAAGCAGAAAGAAGCAAGCTCGATCTGGTGTGGTTGTACTAGCTCATCTAGAGAGAGAGAGAGAGAGCTGCAGCTGGAGAATGGCGACCATCGTGAAGATGGGTGTGATGATCGCCGTGTTGCTGCTGATGGCAGCAGCTGGAGAGTCATCCACTACCAACCTGCCGCTGGGGGCAAGAAAGCTACTGCAGGATGAAGGAGAAGGTTCGTCTGCTAGATCCGTGGTGCCGCTGCTGATGCTAACAGCTCAGGATGAGTCGTCTACGACGATGGCATCAGCAGCCACCGGCAAGTCCTACTCATCATCCAATACCGACCAGCTGGAGGCAACCCCAACAAAGCTTGGTTGCAAGAGCTTTGGAGAGTGCAGGGAGGATTCTGACTGTTGCAGCGGCGTGTGTCTTTCCGTCCTTGGTGGGCCCACACTCTGCGTTATTTAAGTTTCCAGTGCATGCACCTTAATTGTGGCTGGCCAGGGCACGCCAGAAGAAGGATTAGAATTAAGTTTCGTTCTTGATGTCCCGTTTTACTACATACGGAGTACTCAACAAGCTTACCATAATAATAATCTTTCTTATATACCTTATCGAGAGTAGAGAGGATCCATGCATGTTTAATTTTTGTTGTGCTACTTGGCAGCGTGGTTTGCTTTGCTTTACCTATCTATGTTCATCACCATCTTACTTGTATAATAAAGTCATTGTTATGGTGTACGCCCTGCGCGTTTGTTGCTGCCTTTTTTTATATATAATAATTTTTTTTTTTTTCCATCTAATGCAATGCAGTACGTGTACGTCTATATATATAAATATGTATATGCTGCCAGCATGTGTGTTCCCAACTGAGTTAATATATATTCCGTTGTTTGCTCAAAAGGAACTGACCGACAAGCCAGCTGAGAAAAACATATCAGAGCACTTCAACAATATTCTATTTAATAACTGAATACTATTACAGAATTAATTTACGCAAAAAAAAATTGCACAATTAATTCCTCCCCTCTATATAGACTGCAGCTCAATTAATTCCTCCCCTATATATAGACTGCAGCTAGGATCCTAGCGAGCTGCTATAGTCCCTACAAATGTTTTAGTAGGTACATAAGTGATTTTTTTTACGGATGTCTCCCTCTTCTAAAACACGCAAATTCCCTGAGGAAATTGTCTCTAACTATAGTAGCTTTTTTTAGATAATGGATATATTGCATATCCGGTTTCATCTACCAACATGTAGAATCGAGATAAAATTATTACAAAACAGGTAGCCAGTGCAAGTCACCGGACAACACACATTGGTACAACTAAGAAAAGAAAATAAACTGACGGAAAAATACATCTCTAACAAGGAGCTTGAGATCCTGCCAACCACACGAAGCACTTGATATATGCGCAAAGGAGCCACCATGACGCCGGCACCTAAGCCGACAAACGAAGGGATCTTCCAAAATCGACGTCTCAATGAGAAAATGACATCTAGAGACGCCATCATCGCCCACCGAGACACCGGTGTAGGGTTTTCACCGGAGAGATCATAAGAATGACACCTCCAACGAGGAATGTGGCACCCTCGGGCGTCACCGTCGTCAAAACATGGTAGGATTGCCGCGCCCACCAATATCCATACCATTACGCCATTGATCCGGAAGATTTGGCGAAGTCATAGCCGCCCTAGGCGGTTGCCACTACCGCAACAGGTAAAGCAAAGAACCAAGTGGGCAGCGGATCTGCACGGTCCCCGCTCATGGAACAGATCAACACCGGCCCGCCACTCCACCAAGGCCGAGGTTGGACCTCGCTGAAGCCACCCGCTAAGCGCCACGGAATGGGAAACCGGCGGCGGCATGTCGGCCAGCCACCGTCGGTGCACCACCCCTGGATGTCACCAACCACCGTCGCGAAGCCTCCAACGAAAGGGGGACCTTGCCGAACTGGCGCGCCCGCGCGCCGTGCCCAAAGGTCCCCTGATCTGGTGATGAGACGAAGATCGGGTACCCCGACTGTAAATTGGCCTCCACCATGGCCCCACGCGACTTGGCTGAATCGCCCCACCGGCCAGCGTCGACCAACGCCGCCACACCACCAAAACTTGAGAAGGGCCCCGCCGCCGCCATACCGGGTCGGCCGCAGCGGCCTTGCCGGCCGCCTGCTCCGGCGGTGGCGCGACGGAAAGGGAGGGAGGAGGGTAGACGGCGGTGGTGCAGCTAGGGTTACCGCCCGAGCCGCTGCGTGGAAGCCGCTGGGGGGGTCAAAAAAGCGGTGACGACTACAAAACACATGCCGATCTAACCATTGTAGCTAGGGATGAAAATGGTACGGATATTTATTCGACCGTCCGTTCGACCAGAACAAATGTGAACTAAATTTGGATAGTTATACGGATATCCGCATATTTTATTCAAATACGGATACAAATACGGATATCTTAGACGGATATCAAATACAAATATGATATCATGATTATCCGTCGGATATGGAATAATCCGGTAATTTATCGGATATATCCGACCTGCCAAAAATGGATGTATCCAACGAGCTGGCCAACAAAGCAATTCGTTGCACGGCACCACTTGACAAGGAGACACCACTACAACCGTGAGCTAGGTCAATTCCGGGATCCTCGGATCGGCAATGTAAATGCTGATATGGGTGAAGTTCTCAATGCAAATGACCCACGACCACGAGCATGTTGCTTTTACTCAATATCGAATAGATATTTGTATTCGACATTCTCGAATCCGTTTCATACCCTATTCGATACTTATTATTCGTATCCATAACCGAGACAATCCGTATTCGTATATGTATCCGGGCCCTATCCGTGTCGAATCGGATCCGATAGAAATATGAAAACAAATACAATATGAGTGATATCCGTTCGTATCCGATCCGTTTTCATGGCTAATTGTAGCTATGCAATTCATTAAAAAAAATTTAAAAAAAACGACGCCTAGAAAGCTATATCATTTCCTAGGGACCGTTTAGTCAAGATAGTTGCCCTTAGAAATACGATTTTTGGGGGCGGTCATCTTTACTAAACGATTCTAGAATAGATAAACTCTTAAATACGGTTCTCTCAAGATAACTGTGCTTGAAAACAATAAAATGCCAAATATGAATTCGACGCCAAGGGTACTCGACTTTTCCAACAATATAAAAAGTATAACAAAAGGAAAGTGTGTAATGGTGGTGCCACGAGCAGAGCCACTAAGCCCGTCGGGAACCCCAGCTGGAGTACATCTATTCTGTGCACCTATCGCTAGGTCTAGCCCTTTTCTTGCTCTGAGCTCTGATATAAAAGCTGATGTGAGCTTCTGCTGTTTTTAAAGGAACAAATGAAAAAAATCTAAAATATACATAATAATCTGTTCGTATTCTTTTACCGTCTTCTTCTTCAATAGCCTCCCTCGAACACCGACGCCAAAATGCAGTCTTTATGTTGAACCCAACGACCAACTCCAAAATATTAGATATACAACAAAATCACAATGCTTTGGAACAAATCCAAAATGCATAATCGCTAAAAGAATATTGTCAGTTGTATCTCATCGGGTATGAGATCGATGGTCTGGAGTCGCTATCCTTAGAGGCTCCCACTGTGAAAATGGTGGAACGAGTTGCCCCTCTCCAGGGTCTCGGTTACTTGTTATATAGGCGCAATAACAACCCTTGCGCAAGGCACTTACATCAGGAGATTACAACCGAATGGATCGGCAATGTACAAGTAAACTTGTGTTACAAGAACATCTAATCTAACAACCTTATCAACAATCTATGCTAACTAACCGGCGTGCATTATCTCTGCATATCCGGTGTTTACATGAAAACAATATCTTCTAACACTTCCCCTCAATCTTAGCCACGAATGCGGTTAAGATTGTTCCTGAATTTTACAAGCTTCACCATCGGGCAATGCCTTAGTAAAACCATCAGCAACCTGATCACCTGAGTTAATAAATCTGATGTCCAGAAGACCTTCAGCTACCCTCTCTCGAACAAAGTGAAAATCTATCTCAATATGTTTAGTTCTAGCATGAAAAACAGGATTACCTGAAAGATACTTAGCTCCCAAATTATCACACCACAATCGAGCTACTCGACTATGAGGAATCTTTAGTTCTGTTAACAGCTTTTGCATCCACATCATCTCAGCAGTGGCATTGGCTAATGATTTATACTCTGCTTCCGTACTAGACCTTGACACGGTGGCCTGTTTCTTGGCGTTCCACGAAATCAAATTTTCTCCAAGATACACAGCAAAGCCACCAGTCGATCTCCTCTCATCAACACATCCTACCCAATCGGCATCTGAGAAGGCACTAACCACCATAGACTTAGATCTCCTGAAACGAAGCCCCAATGACGTAGTCCCATGAACATACCTCAGGGATCCTCTTCACGGCGCTAAAGTGTGTAGTTGTTGGGGCATGCAAAAACTGACACACTTTATTTACAACAAATGCAATGTCAGGCCGAGTAAGAGTAAGATACTGCAATGCTCCTACTAAGCTCCTATACCGAGTAGCATTTATATTCCCAAGCTTATATCCCTGATGAACACTCAACTTTTCAGCACTAGACAAAGGTGTATCAACCGGCTTACTCTTATCCATACCTGACCGAACCAGTATGTCCTCCGCATATTTGCCTTGTGACAACACAAGCCCACCTGGATCACGTTTCACCTCAATGCCCAAGAAGTAGTGGAGATCTCCTAGATCTTTCAATGCAAAGTCCCTGTGCAAATCTGAGACAAGTGCATTTGTGGCCTCTTGCGAGGAGCTGACCACTATAATATCATCAACATAAACAAGAACAAACATAACATAGCCACCTCTCCTATAATAGAACAATGATGTATCTGCTTTTGATGGCACAAACCCCAAGGACCGAAGCTTGCCGCTAAGTCTAGCATGCCATGCTCGGAGAGCTTGCTTCAAGCCATAAATCGCCTTATCAAGCTTGCAAACATAAGTAGGATGATTACTGTCAACACAGCCAGGAGGTTGCTGCATGTATACTTCTTCATCAAGGACTCCATGCAAAAATGCATTAGAGATATCAAGCTGCCGTAGAGACCATCCATTGGATACTTCAACTGAAAGTATAAGCCGGATTGTAGCCGCTTTAACTACAGGACTGAACGTGTCCTCGTAGTCAATTCCATACCTCTGCTTATACCCCTTGGCTACAAGTCGTGCTTTGTACCTGTCAACTGAACCATCAGGCTTGGTCTTGACCTTGTAAACCCACTTGCACCCCACAACATTGGCACCACGGGGTCGTGGCACAAGCCGCCATGTCTTATTGTGAAGCAAGGCTTGATGTTCAGAATCCATCGCAGACCGCCATCTTGAATCACGAACAGCATCATCAACTGTATGAGGTTCTCCTGTAGCTGCAGAAAACATACACCACCGCACTGTACCAACAGTATAAGTTTTAGGTTTGGAGATGCCTTGCTGAAGACGTGTCACAGGTCGGTTGCCAGTAGCAGCCGCAGCATTGATCACACCAGAGATGTCCACAGCCGATCCGGCGCTAGGATCAGCCTCGACTGAAGCACCGCCAGCCATCGAGGTAGTGCTCGGATCAAGGTGTGGCGGCGAACTGTGTGGCGAGTCAGATTGCAACGGTGGCGTCGTAGAACCAGGTGTAGAAGATCCCGTCGCACTCGTCTCCGCTTCCTCGGACGTGCAAGGCTGTCGCGATCGCGACAGTCCGAGTGCTGACTCCGAGGGGGATCCGCCTGCTGCTGCTGCAGAGGAATGTGCAGGCGAATCCAGCTCGAGAACCGCGCTGCTCCCCTGGTCGGACACATACGATGATGCTCATCCGACATGCCATTTGTACCCGTTTCTTCACCGTTTTGCATCAAACTTTCACCTGCGGTCACAGAATCTTGCACAGAACTTGTAGATGGGTTAGCCTCCAATGGAGAACGCACATCAGACATAGGCACATAGACGTTCCCAGTACTAGAACATGGATTTTTGAGAATATCAGGAAGAAGCTAAATCTCAGCTCTAAGTTGCGTACCGGCATTAGGATGCATAGAAGCAAAAGGAAACACTTGCTCGTCAAAGACCACATCTCTAGAGACGTAGACTCGCCCTGTGCTTGGATCTAGGCATTTATAACCTTTGTATATGTTGCTGTAGCCAATGAAAACACAGGGTTTAGATCGGAAAGCTAGCTTCTTTGTATTATAGGGACGTAAATTGGGCCAGCAAGCGCAGCCAAAAGTTCTAAGAATGCTATAGTCCGGCTCTTGGCCAAACAAGCGAAAGAAAGGTGTATGGTTGTCAATGACCCGAGAGGGGAGACGATTTATTAGATATGATGCAGCTAAAAAAGCTTCATCTCAAAATTTAAGCGGTAGAGATGCATGAGCTAGCAGTGTGAGCCCAACCTCGACAATGTGTCGATGTTTTCTTTCAGCTGATGCACGTGTGGGCATGAAACGTGATGGGATATGCCGATGCGTTGGAAGAAGGAGTTCAAGGCTTGATACTCCCCTCCCCAGTCCGTTTGGACTGCTAGGATCTTTCGATCAAATTGCCTCTCAACAAAGTTCTAAAAATCATGAAAACATTGAAACACTTGTGACTTGTGACGCAGGAGATATATCCAAACAAACTTACTATGATCATCAATGAAGCTAACATAATAGCTATGCCGCCCTACTGAACTAGGTGCGGGCCCCCATACATCTGAGAAAATGAGATCTAAAGGTCTAGCCGACTTACTACTAGACCTAGGGTAAGGTAACTGATGTGCCTTCCCTTGTTGACATGCATTACAGACATGCCCAAATTTATTCGAGTTTTTGGAAACAAAAATATTATGATGACTAAGAACTTGCTGCACCACAGGAACCAATGCATGCCCTGGCCTATCATGCCACACACTAAAGCTCGGACGAGCGACGCCAAGAGCTTGTTTATTCGATGGGGTTTTATTGGATGATGATCATAGTGGATAGAGGCCTCCTTCAACCTTGCCTCGAGAACCGACCTCCTCGTCTCCGCCTCCTTTACGTCAAAGTGGTTGGGATGAAATTCAACAAATAGATTGTTATCTCGTGTAAGACGTTGAATAGAAACAAGATGCTTATTGGATGCAGGAACATGAAGCACATTGCGAAGATGAATGTCACTAGTAGGGGAACGAATAGTGCTATGACCGATATGAGCAATCTCCATACATGAACCGTTTGCCGCGTGGATCGATCAACGCCGTTGTACTTGTTGTTGGTTGTCGACCTCTCGAGATCACTGGTGATGTGATCTGTAAGCCCCGTGTCCATGTACCAATTTGTATCCACCCGTAGGGTGAGGTGATCGGCGAGGCGGGTACCGAGGAGGGCCGGTGAAGTTCTTGTCAAACCTCTTGAAGCGTGGGAGACGGGGTGCCCTTCCTTGCCACGCGAGGCGGCGGATGATGCCAACTGGAACATGTTGCCGCCTTGGTGACCGCCACCGCGACCGCCTCACGGGAACCGGCCGCCTCCTCCACGAACAAAGCCACCGCGTCCACCGCGGTTTGTTAGGCTGACCTCCACCACGACCTCCCTTGGCGCGAGATTGGCCGAGGACTGGAACTTGCCACCGTTCTTGATCTCCTGGCGCTGCTCAAACGCCGTCAGCTGAGTGAAGAGCTCCGCAACAGAGATCGGTTCGACCCTGGCGGTGACCGCAGAGACAACCGGATCGAACTCAAGGTCCAATCCAGTCAGGATGTAGGAGATGAGCTCCTCGTCTTCCAGCTTCCGGCCAGCAGATGCCATCTCATCTGCCAGCCCCTTCATCTTGTTGAAGTACTCGGACACGGTGGATGATCCCTTGGAAGCTGTTGCCAACGCCATACGTGTGCTGATAATGCGAGCGCGCGACTGCGAAGCGAACATGGCTTCAATGGCTGCCCAAGCCTTGGCAGCGGTGTCCTTGGAGTTGACATGCCCAAGGATTTCGTTGGATAGATTGGTGAGCAGGTAGTTTAGCACTAGCCCATCCTTTGCCACCCACGTCTCATAGTCAGGATTGACCACTGGTGGCTCTTCCTTGTCGTCATCGCTGGCACCTTGAGCGGAAGTGCCGGTCTTCTCCTTCGGCGGCAGGAACTCGGCCGGAGGAGATGCTCCTGGCTTGATGATGTCAAGCATGCGTGCCCCCCTCAGCGTGGAGAGCACCTGGGACTTCCATGACGGATGATTGGCGCGAGTCAGCTTCTCGCTCACGGGGAGGAAGGTGACGAGCAATTGCACAGCAGAGGCTACGGAGGATGTAGGATTTAGTGCCATGGATGAGTTCCTTGTGGAAAAGAGCTTTGATACCATGTGAAAATGGTGGAACGAGTTGCCCCTCTCCAGGGTCTCGGTTACTTGTTATATAGGCGCAATAACAACCCTTGCGCAAGGCACTTACATCAGGAGATTACAACCGAATGGATCGGCTTAATGTACAAGTAAACTTGTGTTACAAGAACATCTAATCTAACAACCTTATCAACAATCTATGCTAACTAACCGGCGTGCATTATCTCTGCATATCCGGTGTTTACATGAAAACAATATCTTCTAACACCCACAAGCACCCTCCCTCCCCATGCTACAAGTGTCATTCACAGTCGAGTTTGTGCACCATGAGCGCTATGAAGTGGTCATGTATGGTAACTTGAAGAAGCCTAGCAACGTGCCATTGTGACTGGGAAAAGACCCACAGATCGTTCCAATGTTTTTCAGGGAACTCAAGGCAGTAGGTTGGTCAAGCATTTTTCAAACCGATCTTATTCTTGATGGCTAGGCTTCGTATTGCCACTGTCCATGACCTCAACGACTTTCTTCTGCTAATATTTGAGCTGGATTTGCTCTGCTCAAGTGATTGATTCAGGGGTTGTTTGGTTCTCAGGGACTAGACTTTTTAAAAGTTGGGACTAAAAAAATAAGTCCATACCTGTTTGGTTCTAGGGACTAAACTTCATCATGAGCTGTCTGGTTGCTAAAAAAAGAGATTTTTATGCCCAGCTGCACTTGCCTATCTGAGAAAGGGATTTTTAATCATAAACGGACAAATCTGTGTAGATAATCAGTGCAAAACAATCAACAGGTCCAACCAGCAAACATTCTGACTTGGGTTTTGTAAGGCAGTAAACAAAAACATAAGGAGGAGATCTAAACAGTTCGCCAGCACCTACAGACCGCATTAGGATTACCAACATGAGAGTTTCGTAAGACCAGCTGTTTATACAAACATATCAAGCTGACACCATCAGAAAAGCAAAAGAGCAAAGAAACGAGTTTGCAGCAACTTGCACTTCTCAGAAACTAAATTTATGTAGGAACCAATTTCTACTGATCCGAACAACTACGTGCATCGCCACACCAAATGGTAGCAGGATGGCCAACTATGGTCAAGGACATCCAGTCAGTCGATGATCTCGCTGTGTCAAGCTCCGGTCCAGAGAAACACCTTACCACTACAGCTTGCACCAGCAAGATGTTTGTCTTTGGCCTAGAGTTATCATGATTAAGAATACATGAATCATCAAAGTTATCCATGTTGAAAATTCGGACAGTGTCATCAAGGCTGCAAATAGTAATAATAGGGTGTAACAATAAAAACTTGTGATTTGTGTCAACATAAAGCTGTGAATGATTGCATGAGACAAGTTGAGGTGCTAAACAGCACAGAAACAATACTGGACCAAATTATCAGACAGGCACAAGAAAACATATGTAGCCCCTCATTATTTACCAACTTCAGCAAGACATGTTCTAACAGAAACAGTTCTCTGTTCTTACCATAGTGAAATAACAGTAGCAGGTTATAAATATTTTTTTTAATCACAAAGACACATGTGATTTGTCTGTAAGTAGAAAGCAAGTAGCCTATGTCCATAAATAAACTGCTTGCTAACCCAGATATAAGATGGGTACCCTCAGGCACCCAGCAAAAACCCATCATTTAGAAACAATTATGTATGACTACTTGCACAACAATTCACAAGATAACTTTAAGATAACGTTATCTAAAATATTTTTCTCAACGAACTTTTCTCAAGCTAATTTTGCAAGAATCAGCTTGTTTTCTTGTTAATAAAACATAAGGTCCTCTAGTACCATTGCAAAGTTCTATGGATTTTAGTAAACAATCAGTTAACATGAAAAAAAATGAAACCACAAAGTCAGAGATATCATTCAATTCAGTTTCTAATTTCTGCTGTATGTTTATATATTAGTGAATTGATCCATGTTCTTGTCATGTACAGACGTCCATACGCAAGGTGCAGGCGCGCCCGCGACGTCACGCCGAGCAGCTGGCGCTCGGCCGGCGTGCAGGATGAGATCGGCCGCACGCAGGAGCAGCGGGCTTCCAGTGGCTAGGAGGGAACTTGTGCACTTCGCTAATTTGGTACTTTGCTAGAATTAAGGAGAGCCTCTCCAGTTGCCGGCCATTGCCCGTATATTCTATAATAACGAGACTTGAGAATTAACGAGGATCAGCATTCCCTAATCTCCCTCTATTTTAACTAAGCTTATGGCAGAGGGGGCGTAACCACGCCGGAGAAGACAGACGCGGGCGGCTACGAGTTATGTAGCCGCGGTCCGGCCGGTTGGGGCTTCGATGCCCTTGACAGCTCTCAATTTCTATTCTTAGAAAAATTCTATTGGTGCTGATAAGTGATGTACTACACCGCAGTGGTCCTGGTCGCAAAGATATGTGAAACCAGAGTGGAGCAAAACTTTTTTTTTGAGAACACATCGTTGCGTGTTTTTCATTAAGCAGAATAAAGTTCAAACAACAAAGATGCCACGGTAACCAAAGTTACCGAGGCGGAACCTAACAACTACTTGGATACAACAGCGGGGATTACATTAGGACTAGTTTGCGACTAGACGACCCGCCGAAGGCATGGCAAAATTGTATGACTAAAGGTACTGTTTGGATCCATAGGATTAACAACTAGTTGATTATTTTTGGTCCTTTAGGATCCAAACTGACAACATATTTTTTTTTTTGAAAAACTGTGGAGCAAGGCTTCCCCGTGCTTAAATTAATAGCATAATAGAAAGAAAAGTGTACAAAGTTAGCTGGGGGTGTTGGGAGGGGCTGAAACCGCCCCACCCCCTACGGACGGCCCGGAAACCAAAGCTAGAGATGGTCCGAAAAGACCAGGATTCGGTTCCGGTGACCGAATGCCTTTTAGATTCGGGTCCCGTAAGGTCGCGAGTCCAAGGATAAGGGGGATGAAATTTCGAAGGCAAGAGTTTCGTAGATCACGAAGCCGAGCGGCGGAACATTCGGCCGGGACGGGTCGGCGGCGCTCGTCCATGCGCGCCGTTCGTGAGAGGCGGCCGCGAAGCGGGCAAAGGCCGTAACTCGGCTTGTAAAGGCGAAAGCTGGGGTCTTCGTTCGGGCGGCCACGCGGGAGAGAGCGCGCGAGGGCGAATGTGTCAACATTCGGTTAAGCATGTCGAATGCTAGGGTTTCCACCCTATGGCGATCGTTCGGAAGGTCTCGCGAGGGCGAACGCGTTGGCATTCGGTCGGAGATGCCGAATGTTCATGCTTTCGCCCCTAGAGCGAGTGCTCGGCATAAATCTCCAGGCTCCGGCTTTAGTAGCCGAAAGCGGCTGCTCTCGGTCACGCAGCTGAAATGATCTGTTGACGAATGTATTTTAGCCTTGACTTGCAGGTACTCGCGGTCCGGTATCTGGCAGCCCAAGGAGGGTAGGTGGGATCGCGAGGCAGGAAAGGACCACATTGCCCTTGATCGACGGCGGGAGGCGCTGAGGTCTAGGGTTGGTAGGAGGACAAAATCGGAATTATAATAGTCTACGGACTATAAATAGACCCCCGACGGGGGATTGTAAGACAGACAGAGAATTAATAGAAGAGTGTTCCAGTTCATCATACACCTTTCGCGTGTCCACTTTAGCCTAGTTGGGTGATTCGTCCTACCAGGGGGTAGCCCGCTTCGGGGCTACACCAACATTGGCGCCCACCGTGGTTGTGCAGGCAACCCATGGCTCTAGGGCGAGGAAGACCCAAGGCGGCGTCAAAGACCACCGGTGGATCTCCTCCCGGCGGATCCTACGCCGATCCTCCGGTCTCGACCGTTACTCTAAGCAGGTTAGGGGCCGGGTGAAACAGAAGATGCGGCCACAGGCCCTGGGGCGATAACCGGCCAAGGCCCTTCCCGAGCAGGAGGCTCCGAAAATCCAGAAGATGAGGAAGATTCAGAAGAGGAGCAGCCGCTCGAGCACGAAGCGGTAGGTAATGAGCAGGAACAACGTTCCAAGTTAATCCAAGAATTGAGCCTCGAGCAGGCAACTCGAGAGAGTTGAGAGCTCAAAGGGATACAATGATGAAAGGAGAGGCAGCTAAGCGAAGAGAGGATTCGGCTAGGGAACAGTTGAAGCTTGCCGAAATCGAAAAGAGAATTTGCTCCGTGAAATAGCTCGATGGAGAAAAACACAAAGACCGCCTCAAGGAGGGGCAAGAACCGCCATTGCGGATGGGAAGTCGATCCGGTCTCTCCACTCGCCGGAATTACGCTTAAGCCCATGGCCGATAGGGTACAAGCCCGACTACCATCATTCAATGGGAAATCGGATCCAAGGAAATTCATTGCAAGCTATGAAGCCGCGGTACATTCGACAGAGAGGGATTCGGTACCCCCGGCAAAATCTCTCATCATGGCAAAGAGAAGACATCGCACATGAATGGTACATCGCCCTTCGCCCGCTTTCAATAAGAAATTGGAAGCAGCTGAGAGAGCAGTTGATCATCACCTTTGAGGGTTTCCGGGCCTTGAAAAAGGGAACCAGGGATTTCCTAAAGCTCAAGCAAGAGGATGGAGACTCATTGACACAAAGATCTTGAAAAGATAGTGCAGCAACACTCAAACGCCGAATGTATCGGATGAGGTAGTAATAGCAGCGGCAATCGAAGGAATGGCCATAGGTCGGTCTTGGGCTGCGCTCCTAGACGGGGAGGAACCCAAAACTCTAACCGAGCTATACGACCATTAAAAGTTCGCCAAGTCCGAAGAAGGTCCGCAAAGAAGAAAGGCAGCAAGAAAGGACGAGAAGCAACAATCACCCCACCCAAATGCAAACAATAGCCAAAAGGGAGGCAAGACTCCTCGCCCTGGCCAACAACGTGCAAGATGATTCGCTCAAGTAGCGAACCCGGTCAAGAGCCGGCTCGGGGAGATGCCTCAAACTCAAAAAGCGAGTCACCCAACCGAGGGCGGCCGGCTCAAGGGGCGGGGGGCGGAAGAGGCCGGGATGGTCCGAGAGTACCGTATTGCTTCGTCTCATGCGGGCGAAAAAACATGGGTCATTTCAGTCCGAGATCGTAAGTATGGGCGGAGATGGCCAAGGAGCGTAAATCAAAGGACGAAAGTTCACAAGGTAGCCAAGCTCCAAAGCACGTGTTCAACATGAGAGAAACAAAGGGCGCCACCGAATGCATATTTCGGCTATCGAAATACTCACCGCCACCCCCCCGCCTCCATTAGTACAAAGCAGGCCCCCATGCTTCCGGCTCACCATCATCGGTACTCACGAACTACCGGGTTACATCCAGGCAAATCCCAGCCTCCATCAATGGCGGCATCTTCCCCAAGAAACCGGAACAACCACGCCAGAACGCGCGAGATGAAGCCCGAAAGGTCGGGAAAATAGGATTGTGAACTCGGTACTTCCGTCCCAGGGACACATCTATGCAATCACGGTGGATCCAACCTTGAGCACGAGAACAAAAGAGCTAGAAGGGACTATGTGAGAAGAGTACACACTTTGTAACACCAAGACTACCTTTGAAGAGGCCTGCATGGTCAATGGTCCCAATCACTTTCGACGAAAGTGACTTCCGGCTAAGGGACTACCCGCATACAGATGCATTCGTAGCAACTGCAAACGTGGATAAGTTCACGCTCCACAATATCCTGGTAGACAATGGAAGCTCAGCAGATATTCTATTCATCAAGGCCTTTCAAAGCATGGATATGGAATGAAGGACATTGCAACCTGCGGGTAACGCATTATTCAGTTTCGGAGGGAAAAGGATAGATGCCATCGGGAAGAAGGACATCGCAGTAACTTTCGACGAGGTTGGCTTATGTCGAACCGAAATCATAACATTCGACATAGTCAACATAGACTATCCCTACACAGCGATATTCGGCAGAGGAGTCATAAGCAAGTTCGATGCAGTAATCAAGCAAAGTTTCTTGTGCATGAAGATACCCTCCCCTTTCGGCGTTATTACCGTATGGGGAGATCAGGAAGCAGCTCGGAAAATAGATGCAAAACCAATACCTGGATACAGCATGATCAACGAGGTAACAGAGACCGAAAGAGAAGACGATGAGAAACAAGAACCGGAACTGAAAGCTGAAAAGGTCAGAGAGCCGAAAGTGGAGTCAGCCGAATCCACAAAAAGGGTCCCGATATCCACCACAGGGCCTGAGAGGGAGATTATAATTGGCTCCGAACTCCAGCCAGACGAGGCAGCTCAGCTGTCCGCATTCCTTGACTCCAACTCAGATGTGTTCGCGTGGTCAGCCGAGGACTTAAAAGGGGTAAGCCGAAACTTAGCTCAACACAACCTAAGCGTGGCAGCGTCAGTGAAACCTAAGAAGCAGAGGCTGAGGAAGTTATCCGAAGAAAGAAGCGCGGCAGCAGCAGCCGAAGTCCAGAGACTTTCGGACGCAGGTGTAATCAGGCCGGTTCAGTACCCCGAATGGTTAGCAAACGTGGTCATGGTCCAGAAGAAAACATCCGACCCTAACATCAAGAAATGGCGAATGTGTGTAGATTTCACTGATCTAAACAAGGCATGTCCGAAAGATCCATACCCTCTCCCCAGAATAGACACCTTGATTGACTTAGCCTCGGGCCGCGAAAGGATGAGTTTGCTCGACCGTTTCTCTGGATACCATCGGATACACCAACCCGGAAGACGAGGAGAAGACAAGCTTCATCACTCTAGGGGGGGCCTATTGTTTCAAGCGAATGCCTGAAGGTTTGAGGAACGCCGGATCCACCTTATCCAGAATGTCGTACGAAGTGTTTAGAGAGCAGAAAAAGAAGAAGAATCTGGTAACGTACGTGGATGATATCGTAGTCATCGGCGAGCTCGAAAGAGTCGCACATCGATGACTTAAAAAGGAAACTTTCGCGAATCTAAAGGCTAAGCGGGCTCAAACTAAACCCGAAAAAGTGCATTTTCGGCATTACGAAAGGCAAGATGTTAGGTTGTTTAGTGTACGCGCGAGGCATAGAAGCGAATCCGGACAAGATCGCGGCAATCATAGACATGAAGCCCCCGGATAGCCGAAAGAAAGTCCGGAGGCTCACAGGTCGGCTAGCGACTCTTAGCGTAGATTCATCTCAAGGTCACCGAAAAGGGCTTACCTTTCTTCAAAGTGCTAAAGGATAGCACGGATTTCGAATGGGGACCTAAACGGCAAAAGGCTTTCAAGACCGAAAGATTACCTTACCAATCTGATAACCATGTCGAAACCATCCCCAAAGGCGGTGTTATTGCTATATTTAGCAGCATCACCAGTTGCGGTAAGCGCCGTCCTCGTCGAAGAGAGAGAGCAGGACAACAAGCTCAAACAGTTTCCTATCTATTACGTGTCCGAAGCCCTTTCGGCAGCTAAGCTTAACTACTCGAGCTAGAGAAAATATCTTACACGGTCCTAATGGCAAGTCGAAAGCTAAGGCATTACTTTCGTGGCACACAAGATTCGGGTTGTCTCCTCTCGGCCCTTGGAAGCTCGTTCAGAACAAATGGAGCCGTAGGCGGGGGTAGGCAAATGGGCCGCCGAACTCAATGAATTCGTGTCGATTTTGAGCATAGATCAGCCATAAAGTCTCAAGCAATCGCGGATTTCATAGCAGGCCCGGACTCAGACGGCCGAAGGCAATCCGGTGGTTTTGACGAACCAACATGGATCTGCGTATTGTGACGGAGCCCGGTGCGACAAAGGGGCTGGGGTTTCGCCATACTTACACCTCGGCAGGTCCCATCCATCGATATGCAGCCGGACTACAGTTCACAAGCACCAACAATACGGCCGAATCTGGCGACTGCATCGCTCGCACCAAAGCTAAGAGCAATGGGCGTTAAGAGATGTATCATTCGTCTTGATTCACGTAGTAGCGGACAATCGTGAAAAAGGAGTACACAGCCAGTGGAGCCAGTTCTAGTTAGGTATTTACACAGCAAGAAGAGCAATGGAGAAGCATTTCGCAAGTTTCTCGATAAAGTACATACAACGCAAATAAAAACAAGAGAAGGCGATGAGCTAGCAAAGGCAGCCGGACTTGGCATTCTCGACCCTCCGGATGTATTCTTTCAACGGCTTTCGCCAAGGCAATTAGAAAAGAAGAAGAGGAACCAAGGGCCATTCATGTCATCGCAAGTCATGACCGGAGGAGCCCGATATTCGCATTCCCGACAGAACATTCGAACCGGAGTCCAAGCATGAACAACAAAATAATGAAGTCACGGACTAAGCACTACTCCATCATAAGAGGCGAGGCTTGTACAAGGATGGCGTCGAAGCGCCAAAGCTCAAGTGCATCGGCACGAGAAGAAGGATGAAAGCTCCTAGACGAGATTCATGGAGGAATGTCGCGGAGCTCATAGGGGACCTCATGAAATTGCCCATAGAACAATGAGACAAGGTTTTTACGGCCATCGGCGGCGAAGATGCAAAGCAACTGGTGAAGACATGCGAAAGCGCGGATGTTTGCCAAAAAGCAAAACGCACCGTCCAACCCAACCAGGTCGGTAGTGCCAACTTGGCCTCTTCAACGATGGGGGGTAGACATAGTGGGGCCGTTACCAACAGCTCCAGGCAATGTGAGATTCGCAGCCGTAGCGCTTGAGTATTTCACCAAGTGGATAGAAGCAAGGCCTCTAGCGAGAATCACCTCGGCAACCTTGATCGGTTTAGTATGGCAATAGATAGTATGCCATTTTGGGGTTCCATCCTACATAACGGTGGACAATGGCAAGCAGTTTGATTCAACGGAGTTTTGGAACTTTTGCGAGGAGCTCTCGATCAAACCGACTTTCGCATCGGTTTATCACCCACGAGCAATGGGGCGGTCGAAAAGGCCAATGGTCTAATCTTCTCACCGCCTCCAAGTCTCTATGGGACGCAAGCAAAGGAAAGTGGCCAACCGAAATGACCGTTGCGGTTTGGGGCCACAACATCTCTAAGTCCCGAAAGCAACCGGATTTACTCCGTTTAAACTTACTCTACGGGAAGAAGCCATAACACCGAATAGCTTAGGCTCGGCTCATTTTCGTACACAAATAGCCGATGTAACGAAATAGAAAGGTTTGTAGATGCCGACACATCTGAATTCCGAAAGTTGCAGGCGGCGAAAAACCTCGACAACTACCACAAAGAGACGCAAAGCTGGCAAGACAAGAAAGTACTGCACAAGAACATCTATCCAGCGACCTCGTCTTGATTCGCACACGGACAAGTAGGGCAAGTTACAATCCCAATGGTACGGGCCATTCGCCGTCGCAAAGCATGGTCAAGCCCGGCGTATTTCGGCTCAAGAGACGAGGAAGAAGGCGACGAAACCACTCGGGCGTGGAGCGCGGATAACCTCCGCGGTTCTACGCATGACGAATGCTCCTCGAGACGAGTTGTAATTTTCTTTTCTTTTACCACGGTTTGTAATAAGTAAGATACGAAACTACCATGGGTTGCGCTCTTTTTCCTCACAGGGGAAGCCCTTTCGAGGGTGTGAGGTTTTTTAATGAGGCAGCCTGGAAACACTCGGTCGTGAACCCCCTATAAAGGTTCTTTTTCCCCAAGCATTGTGTTAAGATGAAAGAAAGAGCCGAAAACAAGAAGTGACTAAGTCACACTTGATATATTCGGCACACATCATGCCCAAAAAGGGTATATGCTGAATGATCTTTTGTCGACGAGAAATAAAAAAATAGTCCATCCCATCAGGATAATGCTCCTGAGCCCTAAGCCACGAAGCCCCACTAATGCCGAATCCGTCACGCTCAACATTCAAAGGAAACAAATCTTCCATAAAACCAGAGGTCCCTCCTCGGAACCCGCCAAAGAGTTAAGAAACGCTTTTAACTTGTATCATTACATCTCCAAGCCAACAAGGCCGAATGAATAAGTTTTCAAGTAGATTCTACCCTAGCATTATCGGCATCGGCATCTTGAGCCGGGAGGAGTCCCGCCGCCGGTCGGCTGCCGGTTTCGTCGCTGAAGCCCGGGCGTCCCTCTCCGCGACGAAGGCATGCACCTTGGCACGAATCTCCTCCTTCTCCTCGGGATTCTCGCATATTAGAATCAAAACGATTTGTCGACAAAAGTTATAAGGGTCGAATCACATAAAGGAAACAAAACATTTAAGGCTCGGAAAAGTTAAACTGACCGGCTCGATTCGGCCGCTGAATAGGGCAAGGTCCTTCCCGTCCTTTTGCGAAGCCCGCGTAAAACTTGCCGACCACCGGGAGCACCTCGGCGGAGGTCTTCCAATAGACGGCCGGATCCTCGTTGGGCTCCACGGCCTCCATATGAGGACAACCAAGCTCATGGAGGGCGGAACCGAATGCCCGGAGGGTCTCTAAAGAGGCATAGCCTCTTCCGGTCTCCACCCGATCATACAGGCCGCGAATCTCCTGCACGAGCCAGGTAAGCCTCTCCTCGTGGGTCGAGCCCCGGGCGGAACAGCCTCGTCTCCGAAGGAGGCCAACACCCGTTGCAAGGCGAACGCCCGACCTTCGTCTCATGTTCTCAAGCATGCGAAACCGACCGATGGTTTTTCCTTTTGGCTTCGAGCTCGGCCTCCGTGTCCTTGACCTTCGCGCCGAGCTCGAGCCCGCTTTTCAGCCCTTTCGCCCGGGCGCCGCCTTCGCGACCAGCGCTTCGTGTCCTGGCCGCCTTCTGTCTTGGCCTTTTCGGCCTCGAGGGCCTTGCTGCCTTGTCCCTGAACTTCTTTTCTAGGGTTCGGGCAACAAGCATAGACCGCAAAAGAAAACCAAAAAAGTACAAAGCAGTAAATAGCACGAAACTTACATTCATAAATCAGAGGGCGAAACTATAACTCACCCCAGTGGCGTAGAAGTTAAGAGCGTCGAAGAGCAGCTGTGGCTCCGTCTTCTCAACAGCTCCTTCTCGCCTTGAGGGGGCTGTAAAGGAAGAGGAGCAAATTGCAGCCGAATCTAACCGCCCCTCCGTGGGAAGAAGGGGCGCAGTGCGTGATCCACCCCGCCACCACTCGAGCGTGCCCGAATGCACTCCTAGACAATGAGCAAGCTTGTAAGTCTTCTCCGTTCGCGGCTCATCTCCTCGGGAGCTAAACCCGAGTACACAACGGGCTCCCTAAAGTCACTAGAAGTGCTTCCAAGGGAGAGTGTGCCATGGCCGAAAAGGCAATCCTTGAAAATGCCGAAAGTCTTGACAAACTCCCAGTAGAACCGAGACTTACCCGGGGCAACCTTCTCAAGGCCGATGACGAGGAGGCGCTTAGCCTGAGCGGGGGCCCCTTGCTAGACTTCGCTTTTTCAGACCGCAAAGATTCGTAGCTGCGGCAAAGATCACGTGGTCGCTTCACCGCGACAAAGTTGGGACCCGGACGAGGTCGAATCCCCAAGATCCCTCGTGGTGGCGAGGGGGTCCTTCACAGCGCCATTTCTTCCGAGTCACTGGAGATGACCTGCAGACAACACGAATGGGCATTAGTAACAACAAAGGCAAACCAACATCAAAGGTCAAAAGCTAACTAAGCGAATCACCAAAACCAATACCGAAACCCTAGAGAAGACAAGGCGATATACCGAGGCCGAAGTAACAATGCCAAACATGCGAAAGTACGGCGGAATGTAACCTTCGGCACGCGCACTGCAGAATCCTAGCCATATCACGACCTACCTCGACATCCTTGGGCTCTTTCGGCCTCCTCTGTTGAGATGTTTTCTGTCTCTTGATTCACTCAAGAGGAGCCGAATCGTGAGCAACAACTTTCCCTCTCGTAGCGACCTTTCCGGCAAAATTCTCCGCCTTAGCTTCGGCCGGAGTCAGCCGGTGAGGGTAAGGCACCTCCATTGCGTCGAGAGCCCTATTGATTCGGGCGTTCTCCCCAATGATCTCCTGGGCCAGGTCGTACTCGCGTTTGCCAACGGCACCCAGGATAGCATCAGTTTCATCAGTTACAAACTCCAAGAACGCCTTCTTTGAGTGGAAGCGGGTCGGAACAGCAGCTTGGACAAGATTCGTCTCATAGCTGTAGTTCGGAGGATCGATGACGAATCGCACTCCAGAGCTTAAGGGCCGAACCCCCATAGCGATCCATTCCTCAACCAAATCGCGGGTGCTCTGCCTCTCCAAGGTAGCAAGGAACGCCATGGTAGCTTCGGCATCCCCCTCAGCGTTTTCAAAGAAGGGTGCATGGCATTTCGCCCGCAGTGGGATCATTCGCTCTCAAGGACACTGTTCATTGGCAGGCCGGATGTAGAGGTTTCGTGCTCATTTCTAGCGCTGACGCGTGCATAGAACCAGAACTGCGTCCACCTCAACCATTTGTTGCAAAAGGCAGGAGCGAGACGAAGGCTTCCTTTCGGAATAAAGGTGTAAGCTCCGAATTGTACGTAGCAGTGCTCCTTAGTCCTCACATCCCGAATCTTCTTCGGCTTCTTATGGAGAGCGTAGAACTGAGCGAAGGTCTCAACGCACAGAGGGGCTCCCATCATTTTCATGGCCCAGACGAATGCACCCAAGCGAGTAAACGCGTTCGGCGTCAAATGATGAAGCTGCAGACCAAATCGATCAAGGACGCTGCCGATGAATGTATCCTCGCACGGCACGAAAGCCAGCCCTGAAATAATCCTTCAAAACAAGCGCTTCTCTCCGTAATACGGATTCGAATTCTTTCCCGGTCGGAGCCCGGCACAAGAGCCTTGTTTGTCGGTCCATGAATCCCTTGCGCATATAATCATTTAAAACCTCTTCATAGAACGCGTGAGGTTTCGGCCCAATAAACCTCCGCGGCAAGCGAAGGCCCCGGATTCTCCCTGAGCCTTCGGCAATAGAATAGCTTTCATCACGACTCTTCCGGGGCTCGAAAGAAGCCTCAGGATCCACTTGTGCCGAAAGGTCCAGCTCAGGCTCTGCCGAAACGTGTCCTCCAATAGGAGATCGCTTCGATATCAACATCCGCCTCAATCTCATCCATGACCGGCGGGCTAGCCGACTATTAGATTCGGAACCATCTTCACTTTCGCTAGAAAATAGGTGTTGCCGGTTTATCATAAAAAAATAATAATAATAATTAAAAACATATAACAAGCATTCGGCTCCGAGCGGGTTTCTTAAGGGCCGAGGGTCGATGCCAAGGGAAGGACGAAAAGGACCTTGCCCTTGGCCTCGAGGGCTACTTGTTGGGGGAGGCCGAAACCTGCCCACCCCCTACCCGACGGCTCGGAAACCAAAGCTAGAGATGGTCCGAAAAGACCAGGATTCGTTCCGGTGACCGAATGCCTTTAGATTCGGGCCCCAGAAGGTCGCGAGTCCAAGGATAAGGGGATGAATTTTGGAAGGCAAGAGTTTCAGATCACGAGCGGGGAACATTTGGCCAGACGGTGGGGCGAAATACCGTCCGCCGAGCCGTTCTTCGTGAGAGGCGGCCGCGAAGCGGCAAAGGCCGTAACTCGGGCTTGTAAAGGCGAAAAGCCGGGTCTTTGTTCCGAGGCGTGCCACGCTGGGAGAGCGCAGGCGAATGTGTCAACATTCGGTTAAGCATGTCGACGTCGGGGGTTTCCACCCTATGGCAAATGCTCGAAGGTCTCGCAGGGGCGACGCGTTGGCATTCGGGTCGAGATGCCGAATGTTCATGCTTTCCGCCCTAGAGCGAAAGTGCTCGGCATAAATCTCCCGTGCTCCGGCTTTAGTAGCCGAAAGCGGCCGCTTCCTGGTCACGCACCGAATGATCCGCTGACGAATGTATTTTAGCCTTGACTTGCAGTACTCGCGGTCCGCATCGACGCAGCCCAAGGAGGGTAGGTGGGATCGCGAGGCAGGAAAGGACCACATTGCCCTTGATCGACACGGCGGGAAGCGCTGAGGTCTAGGGTTGGTAGGAGGACAAAATCGAATTATAATAGTCTACGGACTATAAATTGACCCCGATGGGGGATTGTAAGACGCATAAATGAATTAATAGAAGAGTGTTCCAGTTCATCATACACCTTTCGCGTGTCCACTTTAGCCTAGTTGGGTGATTCGTCCTACCAGGGTAGCCCGCTTCGGGGCTACACCAACAGGGGGCTAACAGAAAGAAATGCGAAAAAGACTCACCTAGTCTAAGGAGAGGAGGAGGAGGTGATCTAATTGCACAAAATATTTACAAAGAATCTACCCAATTATTGATTACATAGTGAAAATAACTAGGGACTTTGAGGAGATGAAGTTTAACTTCTTCACGTAATATGTGTTTCCAATTTGCCATTGAAGGAGGCCTTTGATTGAAAATATAGTTGTTTCTCTCCTTCCAAATGCACCATGACGCCAACATAAAGAGGTCCATGAAGAAAGGTCCTACAAAAAACCTGTCTTTGATCTATTAACATTTGATTGACATCAACTTGTATATCCACCGAAAACCAATTGAGAACCATCTACTTTCAGGTGATGGGCATTCAAAGAATAAGTGCAGTAATGTTTCTTCAATATTTCCATGGCAAAGTACACAATTATAGCCTTCCTCAAGGACTTTGCGTCTTCTTAACATTTCTCATGTATTTAATCTGTCAACTAGTAGCAGCCAAGTAAAAGAATTTTATTTTCAACATACATTTAGATTTCCATATCCATTTGAATGGAGCTGGTGGTGTGATGTGATGATACATCTTCTTTGAGCTGTATAGTCCAGTACTCCACCGATATATCCGAGATATCATCTTGTTCATTATCCCCTCTAAAGAAATCCAGTTCACTTTGAAAAAGAATATTTTCATTGAAACATGATCTAGACATGGGCAGTCTAAAGAGGTCTAGTAGGTTTGTAACTTGTAGGCAGCGCTTCAATGATAAATGTTTTTTGTTGGGCATATGAATATAGTACATGATATTTAGTTGAGAAGGGGCAGCTGCATTAGTTGATCTTCCCTAACTCCAATTGTATCACTAGATCCAGGTAAACAGTGAGCCACTTCCTTAAATTTGCCTACTAAATTAAGAATGTCCTTTCACCAAAATGATCCTCTAGGAGAAGAAAGGTGAGGTACTTTATGTTGGTAATAACCATCCCAAATTAGCTGCACCCATGGGATATTCACCATGTTATAGAATTTATGAAGATGCTTTATAAGTAGAGCCTCATTCGGGAGATCTAAATCCTTGATCCCAAGTCCTCCTTTATCTTTTGGTTGCATTACCATTTCCCAAGCTGCTAGATTATAACCTTTGGCATTTATATTTGATCCTCTCCAGAGACATTGTTTCCTAAATTTGTCAATCCTCTCAATCATAGTTTTTGGGAACTTAAGTGTGCACATATAATATGTAGGTATGGTTAAAATCACTGAGTTGATAAGTTGTAAACTTCCAAAGTAATTTAGATATATGGAGTCTGGCTGAAAGTTTTCTCTCAATTCTACACATAAGTGGATTGTAGTCTTTGATCAAGGGCTTTGTAGTGCCAAGAGGTATTCCCAAGTAAGTGAAGGGTAAAGAACCTTGCACACACCCAAGGACACTAGTTAGGAGAGGCACGTTGTTGCTTGGGACTAAGCCCGGGCATTGGGTTACCCGATTTTTTCGGGTCGGGTAATTTGGGTAATTGAAAATTCGGGTAATGAAAATTGTTACCCGATATTAGCCCCGATAAAACACTACCCGAAATTTCGGGTTCGGGTTGATGCATACCCAATCTACCGAATTTATAGAGAACAACAAACTACACATAATTTCATTTGCAATTTAAACATAATTTCACTAACGATTTGTGTAGAATTTCAACAATAATTTATATAGAATAATATATTATAGTCACTCGTTCAAACCAAGATAATTATATTCTAATAAAGTGATAATTTCAAATGTTCAACTAACAACAAGTGATAAATACGAAGATGAAGACAAATCTTTGGGTAGTTCGGGTAGTTTGGGTACCGGAGTGTATTACCACCAATTACCCAAACTAATTTCGGGTAATTAAAATCGCTATCCGAATTTGGGATCGATGCACGTCGGGTTGGGTAATTCGGATCCGGGTTCGGGTACGGGTAATGGGTATCGGGTATTTTGCCCAGGCTTACTTGGGACATTAATGGGGACTAAGCAAGATTTCTGAAAATTAACTTTCTACCCAAAGGAAGTAGCAAAACTTTGCGTAAGACCTTTTAAATAGAATAATTTTTTTTGCATCATCTTGCATAATAAGCAATGTATCATCAGCATACTGTACAATTGGGAAATGATCCACAACTCTATTTGGGATTGGAAGATGAAAGAGGCCTTGTTGATAAGCTTTATTGACAATACTTTTCAAGAGATCTCGCTGTCGAATAAATAATAGTGGTGATAACGGATCCCCTTGTCTCATCCCCCCTTCTATAATGAAAATCTTTGCCGGGACTCCATTAACAAGAACTGAAGATGTCCCTGTGTTTAGAATTTGTTTGATCCAAGCGCACCATTTGCTTGGGAGCTCTTTTGCTTCTAAAATGCTTATGATTGCAGCATGTTCAATCATATCAAAAGCTTTCTCTCAAAAATCTAATTTTAATATAACAATTTCTTTCTTGGAAGTATGACATTAATGTAGATATTCAAAACCCCAACCCAAACAATCTTGTATAGTTCTTCCATGTATAAACCCATATTGATTTCTAAGAATAACTTGAAGGATTGATTTTTGCAGTCTATTTGCTAGCAGCTTTGTAACAAATTTCATAATAGAGTTTAGAAGAGAGATTGGTCCAAAATCTTTACCTTTTTGGATTTGTCTTTTTGGTACCAAAGTAATATTGGAATAATTGATACTTTGTAAAGCAGCTGCATTGTCATAGAATTCATTGCACAACCTGTAGAAATCAAACTTTATGAGGTTCCGTAGCCTTTTAATGAAATATCCATTCAATCCATCAGGCCTTGGTGCTTTGTCAACTGGCAGTTCTTTAGGTATCACTAGTAGAGATGCACGTGCGACATGCACGTGCTTAACTAAAATATAATATAGTGATTTTTCTTAAAGGTGTCTTAAATAAAATATAATCAAAATTTTGAAGCTTGCAAGACCATAATAATAGTAATACTACTACTAATAATAACAACAACAACAATAATAATAGTAATGAAAATAATAATATAAAACAACATTTGAAGTCATGCTTTTAGATGAATTGCCTTCGCCGTCCATTCTAGTATCAATTTCATCAATTTCCATGCTTTTAGATGACAAACATAATTTGGGTGCAACAACCTTGGCCTTTAGACGAACCCGACGTTTATGCGTTGTTTTTCACAATTTTTATTCCGAGCTTCATCCAATTTGGATGCATCAGCCTCAGCTTTCAAACGGGCCAAATGATTTCGTTGATACTCACGATTTTTTAGCACGAGCTTCCTCTAATTTTGATAAACCAGCCTCGTCCTTCAAAGAAATTAGACGACTACGACGATCACGTCTTTTGGCCTGAACTTCTTCCTTCTTATTAGGAGATAATGCAGCATACCTCTCTCTACGTTGTTGTTTTCTTAGGTCAGAAGTTAGCTTGTCAGATTGAGTACACCCCATGGATTTTATGCCTGTATCATATAACCTGTATGTAAAATTTAGATAAGTTCATTCTTGAAAGTTTCAATAAACAATAATACACATTTATTAAAGAGTTAACAAGCATTCAGATAGTGTATTTGCATTGCAGTTATTTGCTCAATTCGTGTAATAGATGACAACAATTCAGCTAGAAATAAATTATGTATCTGTTATTTTTTATTGAATTGCATGTACGTCATTGTAGGTATATTTTTTATGCAAAAGTACAACCATGAGACACACCGAACCAAACTTAACGCTCAAAATAGGCTTTTATTTAATTGGTATATATGCTTCCGATAACAATAATAAACACCATAATGAGTCACATGGTGGCAAACTCTGTTCTTTAGTTCCAAGGAGCAGACATACCTGAATATAGAAGACACGCGTGGCTGCCGGCGGCTCTGTAGCTGTACTTCGCCCGTTCGCCGGATAGATGATAGATAGTTCTGCAACGTGCCTCTATCCTTGTCGTCGATGCCTGCGAACTGGTCGTCGCTGGATGCAGCCTTGCTAAAAGCCTCCGCGTCGAAGGTTTACGCAGGCAGGGTCTCGTCCGCAGCGATGACTGCCGGCAGTTTGATCTGGATAGAACTGCACCTGCATGCCAGGATGACAAAGACGTTCAGGCAGGATGACAAAGACGTATGGCCGCAGTTCAGGAGGCATGCAGAAAGCGAGCCACAGAGCTAGGGAGGCACGCACGTACCAGGCGATCTTTGCTGGGGATGCCGTCGAAGAGGATTCGATGGAAGGGGGATCAATAGAAGTATCCAGCCCTCGTTGATGAACCAACCGCCGAGGCACACCGTCCGGACTTATGGGGAAAGCTATGAGGCCGCCGCCGCCGCCGCCGGACTCTGCTGGGAGGAGGACGCTGGCTGTGGCTTCTGGCTGTAGGCGTCGCGGCTACAACAGCGGCCAGCGGCAAAGTGGGCCTCCTCCGCTAGGAAGGCGCCCAATCCCCAGGCCAGGCGGTGTTGAACAAGTTGTGCGAACAGATCGTCAACGTGATCTGCAACGACGTTCGTCCTTCGCCCTTCGTAAGAAATTCCAGCACGCCGAGACGACGTCCTCCTGGTTTGCTGCGCAGGAGGCCGGCCAGAGGGAGGAGTTGCTGCAGCCAGGGATCGATGGAAGTATCCTGCCCTCGGTGACGAGCCAACCGCCGCCGCGAGGCACACCGCCCGGACGTTGCGGACGAGCGGGACGACGACGCTCGCGAGCGCGTTGCAGTGCAAGTCGATCGGCGAGGGCCAGTCCAGCGAGAAGAAGCGAAAGTGACCTCTAGCGCTGTTGCGCCGGGCGTGTGGCGGAGGGCCGATGGCCAGCGGAGCGAGCGGAAGGGGCGACGGTGGCTGTGCTTCCTCGCGTCGTATCGGGTTTTCGCCGCCCGTTTGAGGCGCTATTGTCGAGGGTTACGCCGTACACGGAGAAGAAGCGAACTGGACCAAAACACCATGTAACCTAAGGTTCGTCCCCTAGTTGAGGACCGTCGGATGTGATTTCCAGACCGATCGACGGATGAGATCGAGACACATGACTCCTCATTCCTTCGCTTTTTTATAGTATAGATATAGATATCCATTTCTTCATTTTTGAAAGGTTCTACTAGAGCTTCAAGGTTATGATGTGTCATCAATTGACTGAGTTGAAAAGACATCTGAATATTAACTGAAACACCCATTCTTTTCTTAAATTCATTCCAGAATAGAGTTGTCTTCTCTGAATGATCTGTCACTAGCCTGCCATCTTCGGCTGTGATTTGTGATATGATATTAAATCCGAGTCTTTTAATTGCTCTAGCATGAAAGAATTTTTTGTTCTCGTCTCCCAATTTTACAAGATTCTCTGTGTATCTCTTTTCCAGTACATTTGCTGGCAACATAATAATCTTCTCAATTGAGTTTGAATGATGGATCTGAAGTTTTTCTCTGAAACATGCAAGGCTCTAGTGTCCTCTTATCTATACTATAAAAGAGTGGAGAAATTGAAAACCATTTGTCACCTCAAAAACTTCCCACCTACTCTCATTGACAAGTGGACCCACAACAAAGGGATGACAGGAACATATGGAACATGAGTGATTTACGTTGCCGATCCCCCTCCGCTCTATTTTTTTTTTTTTTCTTACGCGCGCCAAACCTACCCACCCGCCTATACCCACTAGCGATCTCCTCCCACCCTCGCGACAATATCCAGTACCCGCCGCGCTCGCGATCCACGCGAGGCGTCGTGACTCCCCGCTTCCCTTCTCGTCGCCTCATCTCTTCCTTCCGTGTGTGAGGGGTTCCTTCCATGTGACGGGTCGACATATCGGCATCGTAAACTACCCAACGGGTTCTATCGGCAGTCGTTTCTATTAGGGGCTGATCGGATATAATCATTGGATCATCGGCAGATGGGCCGCGACGCCGAGCAAACCTTGACACTGGTGTCTTCGTCGGAATTGAAGCAGGAAGAAGACCCTGATGACTACTGCAGTGCTGCCCATACGTGCTCATGGACCCTGGTCGTCGAGGACGAGGATGCCCTAGAAGAGTCCGTCCTCCTCCTCCAGGACCTCGATGATGAGCACAACAAGAACAGCCATTGGTCCGCCTCATCAATTTGTTCATCTTTGATTTTTTTTCCCCTCCGCATCTGTCTCCTGCACTCCAGTCGCGCTACTGCTATTTCTGATACGTACTGAACTCTTCCTTTTCCTCAATTCAATTTGGTGGTTCAGGTGTTTAAACGGGGACGGACAAGGACGGCTGTGGAATCATCAACAGACGAAGTGAATAAACGGGGACGGACAAGGACGAACCGTACATCTGTTGGTAGGCAGCGGCGCCAGAGACGGCTCACCGGCGGCCGGCGCCGAACAAATCTGCAAGGAAAGGAAGAGTAGGAGCCACGACAACACGGACGACGGTGTCGTGCCGAGGAGATCGATGCGCCGTGCCCCTTTGTTGCCTCATCGTCCGAGAGGTCTCCTTCCAGGCTATCACCAGTGTCGCACTGTGTCGCCTGCATCTCGACGCCTCCAACCACACTAGGCATCCGATTCCTTAACCATCTCTGGATATGCATTGGTTTTCTGTTCTTGACATCTGCGATATGCGCTCTCTGAATATTAAGCAGGATCAGCCTTGCACGAGGCCAGCGGCGGCGGAGGGCATACAAAGAACGCACCCTCTCGCTGATCCTATATTTCTCATTGAGCGGAAGTTTCACTTTGCAGATATTTCACTTTTTTCAGTGCACGTCAGGATGAGGGAAAGTGCTATTTGACTGCTAATTAGTAAGGTGCAAATTTATGTACCTATTGTGGGGAAAAACAATCATAAACTCTATATTATCGTTGTTTGTTGTTTTCTGCCATAACGAGATGTTCAGAGTGTTCACAGAAACAATGTAAGTATGACATGTCCCGAGTGTTCAATCAACACTCAAGTATGGCTTTGGTATCATATTTATTAATGTTGTTTAATCATGTAGTTTGTGGTAGTCTTATGAAAAAGAATAAATTATATCATGAATTCTGATGTAATGAATTAGCTAGGTACACTCATGGTGTGATTTACTGATTAGCTTGTTCCGTGTTTCTTCTCTAATATTATTCATTTAGTTTTATATACTTATATTCATATTATATTTTTTTATAAAAAAGACATATTTACCATATTCTTAAATTAAATAAATCTATAAATATGTTTAGGACATATAGTCAGAGTCATGACGCCATCGTCATCGCTCGCGTACATCGGTGAGCAGCTCCCTGCCATTGCTTTGACATCTGGCCCTCCTTCCTTCTACCGGACAGGAGATCACCCCTCTTCATTCATCAAGATTGACCATGGCTTACAGTGGATTTGTGATGCAGTTCATCTTGTGATCCATTAATTAATTGGAGATCTAATTTTCTTTGCTATGTGCACATCCAAAATCAAGATATGCATAGCTTCGGTTTTGTGATGTTTGCTTTTCAACTACAATAATGACAGTTCATTCATATGGCAGGGTTTATATTGGACTTCTCTATATATGGAGATGCATATAATTTTTTTTTTCTCCATTCCTTAGATGTGTTAGCTTGCATTTATAATATTTTTTCAATTCTTTGTTGTTTGGTGAAATTTATATTCATTTTAAGAAATGTAACAGGACATTGAAATGATCCAAGTTTATGGATTTTTTGTTCCTACAATAATGACAGTTCATTCATATGGCAGGGTTTATATTGGACTTCTCTATATATGGAGATGCATACAAATTGTTTTCTCCATTCCTTAGATGTGTTGCCTTGTATTTATAGTGTTTTTACAATTCTTTATGTTTGGTGAAACCTATATTTCATTTTAAGAAATGTAAACGGACATCGAAAAGGAAGCAAGAGGAGGGAAGGACTTCAAATCAGGAAAGAACAAAATTGTGGTGAGCTATTCCTTTCAACCATTTTTTATATTGTGACACTTTGTGTTTCTAATGAAGTTGTCTGATGTACGTAACTTGAATTACCTAATGTTGATCTTTGCAATTTACAAAAGTTCTGTACAATTTTGGAAACATACTAAATATAACATTGGTTCTATAAACGAGAGAACTGTACGTACTTTTCAAACACTTTTGCTATCATCTAAGGGATCCCATCATCTAAAGCCTATTTCTGCAACTAATGCTACAATACTTTTCTAACAGATCTACATGCAGACGGAGGATCACATCTCAAGTTTTTGGCCATGCAATTGCAAGTCCCTTTTTGGATTGAGGTAGATGATCCCCCTGTTATTCGAAAGTGATGTTCAAAACAAAACTGTTTATTTAATCTTCTGCGTAGACAATATAGAAAAAAATTAATTAAATTCTAAAAATAATAGCTACGTGCGATAGTGCGTGTCACACATGTATATTTTTTTTCGAAGGTCACCGGAGGGGCAAAGCCCCACCTGAATTTTATTGATTTAAAGGTGGTACATGTACAAATGGTAAGGAGGGCAGGTTCAGGGAGTATTTACAATGGATATTTACAAAAAGAAGATTACACCATACATCTATAACAGCTCTGTCTTGCAATGGCAGGCAAGCACTCCAAAGGCGTGCTGAGTGCCTCATTGAAGCTAGCATGCGTGGTAGAGAAGGAGCTTCGTGGAAGATGACGTCGTGGCTGTGGTTTCATATATGCCAGCAGCATAGTAGGATGAAGGTGTCGAAGTGCAGTGAAGGGACTCCTGTCACACATGTATATTCACTGTATTTTAAATAATACATGAATTAACTTCTTCGTTCAAAAATGAATTGACTTATAAAAAGTTTTATGGTTATAGCTTGATATTGTATAATTGTTTTTTTTTAAACACGTGCGTGTCGCACGTGCATTTCCACTAGTCATCCATAAAGGCAATAACAATGTTGTAGTGTTAAATCACAATATTTAGACTTGATCTAGATCTGTTCCAGAGTTTGAGTGCGGTTCTCAAAGCTTTGAACTTGATGGATATACTCTTAGTTGCATTGGGATGTGCCCATGAGAACTAGTCAGTAGCAGTTGTACTATAAAAATTAGGGAGCCGTGTCCGGTAGTTCTCAAACCGAAAAAGAGATGCTTTGGGTATGTGAGTGCCAATCTATACTTTACATGGGGTGTGGTCTGATGTGTTCTTAGATAGCAGCGAGTTGATTATCATAACAAGCACAGGAAATTAAAGTGATTCAGAATCTTATTATTTAAAATAACTAGAGTATCAGAATTTAGAAATAAGAGCTGCTATCTAATTAGCCTCTACGTACCACAGTTTGAGATGTAAGATAACCAAGAAGACATACCTTTCAGTCTCAAGCTGCCTGTACGGACAGAGGATTTGGTCTCTCTGGGCGTAAAGCTTCTGCTCTGCCAAGGTATATTCCACTTCCTGAGATCTCTCTCCTGTAAGTGCACCCGTTTCAGGAACTTGCTAAGCCCGCCTGCAAGACCTACGATAACCCTGCATCACCTGGAATCCTCCATCTAGGCATCCTCTCCGGTGCGGAGTTGCATTTCCGATCCATGCCTGGCTGTTGTGGCCGGGCCGGCGCCGCCCTTCTTCTTCGAGCTCTGGATTGACATGAGGCGCATGGTTTGGAATTACGCCTGATCTCAAGATAGTGCTCCTGCTCGGGGACATGAGCAAGGGGGTGTGCTGCAGGACTTTTGGAAAATTGTGGATTCATAGTCTGCTTCCTTACTCGTTGTTGCAGGCTCTGCCGGAATCCTCCAACAGGGTAGCTATTACTGCACCCAAACGTATTTTGCATCGTCCGCATGAAGAAATCAGGCTCCAACAGCGTAGCCAAAGCACGCAGCCATTTTCCCTCCAATAAAATAATCTGCCACGCCAGCCATGGAGAATCAGGGCAAGGAGAGACGAGCTCACACCACCGGAGCAAGGCCACGCGCCCACGGCGGGAGCCGCCTGATCCCGCAGCGATGCCTGCGTCACCAGAGCCACCAACGCTGCTCATGGGCACGTGCTGCCACCATGGCTGTCGCTGAACGCCGGACTGGTGCCGTCGCGCAGTCGCTGCCGCTGTCGCCGAACGCCGGACTGGAGATTTTGCGTTCATGATTTGCATTGACTGTTGGAGATAAGCAAGTTTGGGTGGGGGACTCTTTCCCTGTGCAGGATCCAAAACAAGGGAATAGGTGCTGTATTTGCATTCTATTGTTGGAGACAGTCTTAGTCCTGCTACCTTGTTCCTGCAAAGTCCAGCAGGACAATTGGGCAAGCAGAGTATGCGCTGGCACGCTACTGCAGGACGTGCAAGTTCGGCTGGCGACCGATGCGGTATCCTGCGGGGTGCCTGCAGGTGCGCCTGCTTGCATCCCTACATGGCATGTGACGGCGTCAAAAGTGAACCCAATGCGAATCGGCGATCAGAGCTGCAGTTCATATATAGCCGCTTCAGTTGTTGAGGATACGGATCGATCAATCTTTCTGTCTCTGTCTAGTTCTCTGGATACCATATCTCAGTGGTCAAGAGTTGCCACTCGATAGTTGTTCCATAACATTTTTAAATGTATTTATCGTTTTGCATTTGTGGTAGTTTGCATTAGATAGACGATGGACCCCATGAGAGGGGATGGATGATTCTTCCTGGGCTAAACGTGTAGCCCAATTGAAATTCCTGTTGGGCTATGCTTCATGTTGGATTGATTCCCTGACAAGCTTCCATTTCTACCGCCATACCATCCAAAAGGCCGAAGAAACTAAACTATACAATCGATTGGTGCTGCCTTCAAGCATTTGATAGGTGGATCGAAAGTGCGTTGTTGCACTGTGCAACTAGCTGAGGTGCCCGAGAGCATTATTGCCGGGGCCCGAGGCTCGCAGGTAAGGATGAAAACAGAACCGAAATATTTCGAACTGAACCGCATCGTTTGTTGTATTTAATAATCCGATCGAATTCGTATTTTTTTGTCCGACTTTTCCGTTTCTGTTTTTTTTTTCATTATTTCAAATGTAAAAGTAGAAAACAGTTGAGGAGTTTTTCGACCGTTTTCTACTTTTCTACTTTTTTGTTCCGAATATTCTGAATTCAAAATTCCAAATTTTGTTGTCGACCATTACCGTCTAGGAAACTATGCAAAGGCTGTGCAGCATTGATGGTCGCATTATATAGGCAGCACACCCCGTCGCGCCTCCTAGAGTCGCCTAGGTGGGACTAATCACCTCGTCTGGCGCTGCATGGCTGCATCTAGCTTCATACGGCGTTGTTATCGTGTTGCATATGATTGGGCTAAAGAAAAGAAAGAGTGCTAGATGGACCAAAATAGTAAGTTTGCTCTCTTGCACTTTCGAAATTTGCCAAAATGACACTTATTAATTCTTATGGATTGTGGGTCGATATTTCGTATTGAATTTTCTTATACCGACCGTGTTCGACGTAAGTCCGCTCGAATTAGTTTGTTTTCGAAATTCCATAATTCCGTAAGTTCATGTTCGTTTTCTTGTCCGACTTTACCATTTTTGCTTTCGTTTCCGTATTCAAATGTAAAAGTAGAAAACGGTTAATAGGGTTTTTTGGACCGAGTTCGACCGTTTTCATCCTTACTCGCAGGCAATTCGCTTTCTGCGGTCCAGTCGACGCATGCATGTGCTGAGCAGTGAGTCCAGAGCTGCATCCAGAGCATCATTGCCAGGGTCTAGGGAACCAATGCATGCCGGGGCCGGGAGCCCAGCCCAGTAGAGGACGACGCAACGTCTGGGAGTACTGACATTTATTGTTGTACTACGCAAGGAGAGAGGATCCAATGGTGAAACGGCTGTCTGTGCTGATTGCCTAGATCTATAGTACTGTACGTGTGGGGTCAGCCTGGCTTATGGGTACGTGGGATAAAAGAAAGTTACAGTTGGACACACGTCAAGAAAACTTTTTGAAGGGTATACAGACACAATCAAACTTTTATAAGGGTATACAGGGAAAACTCTCACAGGATTGCATGCAGCATTGCATGCGGCAGGGGTTCCCAGGCCAGCTTTGCATGCCACAGTACATAAAGTTCATACTAATCTGTGATTTCAAAAATTATTACCAAAATCAATTGAAACATTATTACAATCCTGTGAACTGTTGTTCATTACAGACCAAATCGCTAACAGTTCTCAGCAGACAGCTGTCACAACATTATTACAATCATCATAAATGGTCTTTCATTACAAATCGAAAAAGAAACAAGTCCTCAACAAACAATTATTAATTAACAGTCCACAAGCACTATCATTATTCAAATTACTTTTGCATGCCGGGGCCGGGAGCCCAGCCCAGTAGAGGACGACGCAACGTTCCTCAACGACAAAAACCCGTGTCTCGTGACGGGGAACCATCTGACTGTACTGGGAGTACTGACTTTTATTATTGTACTACCACGGTACACGGATGAATACTCCACAGCTCATCCATGTGGTGATCATCGTCCTCTATGGATCTCACAGGCTCAACAAGACCGACACAACATGTTGCCACTTGGAGGACAGGAGATTCAAGAATCCCAAATTATTGAGGCTCAAGGGGGATTACGAGCTTTTGAGAATCCCAAATTATGAGATTTATCCTCTCCTTTTTTGCTGACTCAGGGTTTTTTTTTCTTATCAGAATGCCGTAATTTTTATCCGACCCAAACAGGCAACCAAGTTTACAGAACGGTGTCAATTTTACTCAATATAATCCACCCAACGCATAGATGAGTGCCGCGTCATGCTACAAGGCAGTTTTCAAAATGCATCCATCTGGCTTGCTGCCACTGTGTGTATCCTCTCTTTCGTCTCTCGATCCATGCTCCTGTATATCTTACCATCTACGAACGCATACATGTGTGCTGCTTAAATTTCATAAATCAACTGTGTTCAACTCCAATTAATATTCTAGAGGTAAACAATGAAAGCTAGGCGCCTAGGCTGATGAGCCACCACATCTACGGTGTGCTTTGTTCCCCAGCTTTTCTCCAAAATTCTCATATCACATCGAAACATTAAATGTATCAAAAGACACATGCAAAGAGTATGAAATGTAGATAACAAAATAACTAATTACATAATTTAGATGTACATTGTGAAACGGATTTTTCGAGTCTATGCATACAAAAACTGTTAAAGGAAAAATCAGATCTGAGAAGAGCACAGAAGATGACATTTATAAATATGAAATTGAAAAGGTTTGGGTGCAGTTCCGGGGACTACCTAAGGAATTTAGAGAATTTCCCATCATTTGGGCAATTGCTTCTATCCTGGGTGTTCCAAGATCTGTTGACACCAAATTTATAAAGAAATTTGGAAGAGTGAGAATGAAGGTAGCGGTGCTGGATTCCAGTCTCATCCTAGCATTTATGGATGTTGTCATTGGGGATTTTGTATATCAGCTACACTTTGGAGTGGAACAGGGTCAGCTTGATGGTGAGCCAGTTCTAATCGATCTAGATTCTACCATGGAGGATGAAGACCCTAAGGGGGGAGAGGCAGATAAGGATGCCGACCCTAGTGAGGAGCCAAAGGAGAACACAGATGGTGATAAATCCAAGGACATCGATACAAAAAATAAAAATGTTGATTAGGCACCTAAAAGTGCAAATCAGCTTACAGACACAGCGCAGCTTGTGGGTGCAGCTCTTGGTGCTAAACATTAATAGCAACAAAAAGTCAAGCACAAAGCCTGTAATTATGATGTCTAGTGAATCTAATGGGAAGTGGAAGGCTAGTCTGACGAACTCTATAAATGACTCTTGAACAATTAAAAAAAGTGAAAAATCAGAATGGTGGGATATTGTCTCCTGGGAGGTCAAGCAAGAGGAACGCTTCAACTCTGAAGCAGGACTCGATTGAGAAGGCAGCTAAGCTGAAGGCACGCCAAAATTTAGAGATGTCCTCGGACAAAGGTAATCATCCATAGCCTATCTCTTTTATCTTTCGTGATGACACTTCTTTATTAAATTCAACAAAGTCCCTAGGTATTGTGTTAGGTGATAATAAGCATGAAATCATAAATCATTGGAACTGCTAAGAATGTCATCGTATGCTTGGTAACAAAAATTCAATTGTTGCTAGCAAAGTGGATGGGGATGTGTGGATACGGGATCACCAAAGAACTCTATCGAGTTGTTCACGAGGGGTTCTATCCTAGCTGCGGCCACAACAACTCCTAGAAGGCAATGAAAGCGTAGCTACGGTGACTTCTGTTGTAACTAGGATAGAACCCTAGTCGATCTCTGTTTAGAGTTGGGTGTTCGAATCCTCGTCCGGACAACCCACTTTGTATTCGACTAGGGCGTAGTGAGCTCCTCGGTCCCTTATACTATAAAAGGCGACCGAGGAGCACCTCGTAGAGGAGAATTGGAGAAGGCAACTTGAACACATCAAGTGTGGTAAACAACACAACCGATCCTCGATTGACCCCCATCAATCAAAAACAGGCTCACGCCGACTGGACATAAATGTCTTTACTCAATCAAGGATCGAGGGCCCGAACCAATATAAAAACCCGCTCTCAATGTCACCAAGCGCGAACAAACCGCCCGGGCTCCGGTTCATCGAGGCTGAACAAATTGCCCTGGTTCACCCCGTGGCGGGCTCTCGGTCGTAAAACATCGACACACTCTTACGGCGTCCTTGTCAATATCAACCCTCTTTTGCGCTGTTCTTATTTTAAATAACTTTTTTTATATTAAGTAGTTCAAAGTATTGTTCGTGCTAGCATCTATTTTTTTTTCCCAAATCCCCAAGTTTTGTTTCTTTGAATATTTTCGAGCGACCAATTGCTTTGATTTTGCGCTAAATCATATATTTGAATGGAAATTAAGTATTTATTTCTAAATAACATATACCAGAATTTTATATACGTATATAAAGTTTTATATAAGTTGAACATGTTTGTTTGTGTATACTGTTGAATATGTTCAATGCCATGCACGTAAATAGGGTCAGGATCCTTCCGTGATTTGTTTATTTATGTGGAATTCCCTTCTATCAATAGGGGATGCGGGGAGTTTTATTTTTATTTTATTTAAATAATTAATCTATTTAGAACTTATTAAATTGTAAAGAATCAATGTTCCGAACGATTTGAGATATTACATCGTAATAGGTAAAAGTGTACATGAGCATTGCATTCATGTGCATCGTGGGTGTGTGGTTGAGCCTCACCGGCCTGCCCCCTGCCTGCAGCACGCCGAGCCTATATATGCAAGGCAAAGCCGGGCAGAAAGAAGCAAGCTCGATCTGGTGTGGTGTTATAGCTCATCTAGAGAGAGAGAGAGAGAGAGCTGCATGGCGACCACCGTGAAGATGGGTGTGATGATGGCCGTGCTGCTGCTGATAGTGATGGCAGCAGCTGGAGAGTCTACGACGACGACCACATCCGCTAGCAACCTGCCGCTGGGGGCAAGAAAGCTACTGCAGGATGGTGGTAGTGAAGGAGAAGGTTCGTCCGCAGGGTCCGTGCAGCTGCTGATGCCAATAGCTCGGGAGTCATCTTCGTCCACGGCATCAGCAGCCACCGGCAACTCCTACTCGTCAACCAATACCGACCTGCCGGAGGCAACAAAGCTTGGCTGCCGCAACTCTGGAGACAATTGCTTTTTGCGCCCTGTTGCAGCGGCTTTTGTATGGCCTATTTGTTCATCTGCTCTTAATAATTGTGGCCGGCCGGGTACACCACAACAAGGATCGGAATTAAGTTTCGTTGTTGATGTCCGTACGTTTTACTACATACTCAGCACGCGTTACGACCATTATAATAATTCTTCTTATGTACCTTACTGAGAGTAGGTAGGTACGTGAGGGGATCCATGCATGTTTAATTTGTGTTGTGCTTCCTGGCAGCGTGGTTTGCTTTGCTTTACCTTTCTATATGTTCATCACCATTTTAAATGGATAATAAAGTCATTGTTATGGTACGCCCTGCTTGTTGCTGTCTTTTTAATATATAAAAGTTTTCCATCAAATGCAATGCAGTGTACGTCTATATATAAATATAAATATATGTATATGCTGCGGGCATTTGTGTTCCCACATGAGTTAATATTCCATTGTTTGCTCAAAAGGAACTGACCGACAAACCTGCTGAGAAAAATTATCATAGCACTTCAACAATATTCTATTTAATAACTCGATATTATTACAGAATTAACTTACACAAAAAAATTGCAGAATTAATTCCTCCCCTATGTATAGACTATAGCTAGGGTCCTAGCCAGCCGCGCTATAGTTCCTACAACCGTATTAGTGTAGTGTAGACCACTAGCATTATCAGCCCGCCCCAAAAAATGGGGTTCTAGGGCGGGTGATAATACCATCCTCCGGGCACCATACATAAGTGATTTTTTTACGGATGTCTCCCTCTCTCTTCTAAAACACGCAAATTCGCTTGGGAAATCGTCTCTAACCATTGTAGCTATACAACCATGGCTAGAAAATCAATTTTCAGCGGTGGTTCCATTCAAAAACGCCCCCTAGAAACTTGTACCAATTTCTATGGACAGTTCAGTCAAGAGAATCACCTCTAGAAATACGATTTTTTGGGGGACGGTCATCTTTACTGAACGATCTCTAGAATAGACAAATTCTCAAAGACTGAGACAACCGTGCTTGAAAAAAAAAGCCCAAATATAGTTTGACTTCGACGCTGAGGTAAATCAACTTTTTGAACAATATAAAAAAAGTATAACAAAAGGAAAATGTGTAATGGTGGGGCCACGGGTCTCGTCGCCTTTTCTTGCAACTGAATAGTGGTGGGTCTCGCCCTTTAATCGCTGTGAGCTTGGATATAAAAAGCTGACTAGTGAGGTGGCGCGCATTTGCGCGCCGATAACCTAAGTGAAGGAATCAGGTAATGTGAGGTCATCATCAATCTAGAAAACAATATAGGAGATCGACCCTGCGCCTTTGTGCGCCGATCTAGAGCTGGGTGAGGGACTATGCTCAGGAAAACAAAAACAGGACAAGAAGCAGGTTACAACAATATGCGTCGATTAAATAGGCAGTTGACAGATGTCACAAGCAGTTCTACGCTTAATATTTTTACATATGTAGGTGTCATAACCCATTTATCACTGTGTGGTGTAAGATAACTGGAACAACCTCGAACAACTAAGCCAAGGCAGCAGCATACAAAAGAATTATTAGTTATTACAGGGAATATTTTACTCTCGAATTGTCAGCCTTAAGCTCTGAATTTTTTGCTTTGATGTCGAATTGTCATCCTCACTGCATGACTCAAAGCTTTGAATTTATGCCTTTTTGGAATCGTGTATAGAAGGTGAGCACTTGAATTAAAACTTGTGATTTCAATCTGTGAAGAACTAATACACCTATAATGACAATAAAGAATAAGGTACGAGAAAATAACAATTCAAGCAAAAAAAGAATAAGGATTATTTATGTATTGCTTAAGCACAGTTCAACTATAAATCTTCAGTCTCCAGCACACCCTCTGTTACTATGGGAGGGAAAAGATGGAGGGAAATTAGAATGTTTGAATCAGTTTTTAAAACTACACATAGTTCAGATAACTATTAATCAACTTTAGACATACTTGAACTTCAAAAGCATATAGGCAAGATGAGTGGTAATTGATCTATTTTTTTTTCAGCATGCATTCTCTGTGTATCTGATCATGCACCCAATAAAACACCATTTTTCCGAAGATCAGGTATCTGAAAAAAATAATAATTGGAGTGCCTACCTCATGTTGATACTTGGCTGAGTGTACATTGACTACTGTGTGGAGCATGGAAGCAAAAACATGGATGGATCGACAAGATTCTGTATGGCAGTAAATAAAAACAGTTGAATATTTAGGTTGCTTCGTGAGCCAAATGGTACTATGATCCTGTCAAGTCATACCATGTCACAAATACATGAGCAGGGATTATAGGCATAAATAGACTCAACATTAAGGGTAATTGGAAATCAAAGACTCACAATTTGTAAGAACTATCTAACTCTTCAAACACATCATGGTCAGTAAATTCATAGCTTTTCTAGAAATTGCGCCAAAAAGGTTTCATGAGTACATAAGGGCATGCAAACTGTAGAAATGATGGGAGCACTAAAAGGTAACTAATTTCAGTTAATATACTGCTATTTTGCTGGTTGCATATTCCTATTACTTCCAATTATTCTTTCATTTGCAATAAGGATGTGATGTTAACGGTCTTGTTGAGACCTACAATTATTGACATTGAACCGACACGATCAAAGGGGTCAAATCTAATTGATAAATAACACAGCCTTGTTAAGGCAATGAGTAATCGTGAGTAACAGGGATACTAATATACAGAAAACTGGGCAAAATGCTACTCACCACAAAACCAAAGTGAACAGATAAAGGCTGGTTGGCCACCGTTACAGCAAGCTACCACTTGTATTGAACTGCAATGAGTATAGTAACTATTAGCCCCAGGATAATTTTAATAAGTAACTTGTATAAGAGCATGGAACTTGCAACGCAAATAAATTTATGCCTTTGGTCCTCTGTGGTGCCACACTGATAGGTCATAGAACATCAGGTACTGTACATGTAAGATCCAACACAGGTACCTGATCAACTAAGACAAAACACCTATCATCTATGACCTATCAGTGTGGCACCACAGAGGACACCCACTGACAACTTTTGTCATCTTTGGTTTGAAAGGAAGGGATATGAATAATAAGCTGTGGACTAAGGAATAGGTTTGATTACCTCAAGCTCTAAATCAACTACTGTAAGCACCGCTGCTGCACATGGGACCTCATATCTTAGAACTTTGAACTGCAGTTTAGGACACATGGAGTCAAGGTGTTGTACTGAAGCAATTTAGATATCTAAACCCCAAAATGAATTCACATTCAGAAAACTAAACTATAAGCTTACCAATTCAATCAAGGAAGTCCAAACCTGGACACCTGTAACTACTGTATGCATTGATGCATTGATGCTTTTATATATATATATATACACGATGAAATGGAAATATACAACAGCATTAATTTAGTTTTACAATCCACAATCACTTAACAGGTTGGTGTTGGAGCCCAGATGTAGTAGCTTCGTGAGTACTGAAACAAGCTATTTGAAGGTGTTATGATCTGAAAGTTTCAGTAACAGCATGTGATACATTTTATATATTATTTGATATTAATTTGATATTATAAAGCTACGATAGCAGCAACAGGAGGCTACAAAGGGTGGTCCAATAGAAAATACACTTCGCCTAAAAACGTTTCTCTATTATGCCACGCTGGAGGGTCGCTCTCCAAGTATATATATGGCATACTACAAAAAGTACTTATGAATTAGCTCCTTCATAAGAGATTATGGTAGGGCATAATAGTGATCAGGCATACCAATTTCATTTGACCAAAACATGCAGGGCATAAAAAGTGCTGATTATTTTGTGAACCCCCACTAGGACCCATCACTATGGTGGGGAAAACACAACGCGTGTCCTTAGATAGAGTATATGCTTGTGTGAGTATACTAAAGTTAGGACATGAAAAGTTCTACACTACAGCAGTAGCAAGTTTAAATACCCAGCACTACGGGAAACAGGGATCTTCGCCGACGACTGCGTTTACGCCGACCACCTGAAAAAGCTCACCGTCGGCGAAGATTTCTTCGCCGACCGCCGCGTTTGGCAAAGAGACACGGTCGGCGAAGAAGTCTTCGCCGACCGCCAAGTGCTTCGGCAAAGAGCAACGCTTGGCAAAAAGCACCCTCTTGCCGACAACCAACGGTCGGCGAAGAAAACCCGTCGGCATTTCTTACGCCAACGTAACGGTTAACGGTCACGCACACTTCGCCGACTCATAACCGTCCGATTGTCGGCAAAGATCAACATCTTCGCCGACCGCCCACCGTCCGCTTTCGGCAAAGTGTATTTTTTTTTATAATTATAAAAACAATGCCGCGCTGCCACGTGTCGTGGGGAAAAATACCGAAGCGTCGGCACCGCCGAAAACTGGATATGGGCGGTCGGCAAAAGGTGGTCTTTGCCGAGCACCGATGGTACAGTGCTTTCGGCAAAGATTGCCTTTGCCGAGCACCTTTTCCAAATCTCGGCGAAGTATAATTTTTTTTTGAATTTGCCATCACAACTTTTTCGTGCCTTAGCTACAGTACATGGAGTTCATTGTTCAAGTTTCAAATTTTTTTTAAAACTTTTCACTATATTTTATGAGTTTTCATGTTATATTTGAATTTCTTTCAAAAAACTAAAATTTGAACGCAAGTGATTCGAATAATGGATCTAAATGATTCAAAAAATGATAAACATGCTTGTGAGTCTATATTGAGTCCTCATCCATGGCCGACACCAAAATTCCGAATATCTTGTGCGCGAAACACGTCGACTCACTTGCGGGGTCGATTGTTTTAAAATTTATAAAATACAAACGAGTTGAAAAATCATGAAACTTGACGAGTTGTCCTTATATCACATGTGTACACTATGAAAAAGTTTGAGTCGATTTTCGTTGGATGTTTGCATCTCGGTGGCAGCTACCAAGACATCTCCAAATGTGATAAATGTAAACTCAACTTGAGATGTCTAGGTTTTAGCAAATCCGAATGCAAACTTGCATGAAACCTTATCAAATTTTTTTTCCACAGTTTAAACATGCAATATAACGATGACTCGTCAAATTTCATGAATTTCCAACTTCGTTTTTTTTTAAATTTTAAAATGATTCGCGCAAGACGGAATCGAAATGTCTCAAGCGCACAAGATCTTTGGATTTTCTCACGTGTCCATAGATGAGGGCTCAAAATATACTAACAAACAAGAATATCATTTTTCCAATCAAATAATTCCATTTTTCTAAGGACCTGCAGTTCAAATTTTAGTTGTGATAAAATATTCAAGTAAAAGAAGGAAAACATTAAAAATAGTAAAATGTGCGAAAAATGTCCCTTTTTGTCACGCACTTGTAAACACTCTATCTAAGCTACAGAAAAAAATTTGAAGTGAAAAATCCAAAAAAATATTTTGCCGACAAATAAGAAAGTTGCCCTCGGCGAAAGTCTTCTTCGCCGACCGCCGGGCCTTTGGGCGGTCGGCAAAGCCTTGGTCCCGCGAGCCCCGCCCCGTCGTCTTTAAAAAATGGAAAACTTTGCCGACCGCCGATCCCAGGGCGGTCGGCAAAACCCGCTGCTCCCGCGCGCCCGCCTTGTCGCTTTTTTTAAAAAAAAAAAAAAAAAAAATTTTGCCGACCGCGGATCGGGGGTCTGTCGGGCGGGCGTATTTTTTATAAAAAGAAATCTTTGCCGACCGCCCCGCGTCCCCGGCCGCTTCTCGGCGGCAAAAAAAAAGAAAACACAAAACTCAGCTCAGCCACACACTCGACACCACACGCCGCCGCACACACACACACGCATTTTGACGCGACGCATGCACACACGCCGACGCGACGCCGCCGCCCCCCGCCCGCCGGCCATTGCCGGGCCAGCACGGCCACGGCCCCGCCCTCGGGCCGGCCCGCCCCGTCCCCGCCCCGACGCCCGCGCCCCGCCCCGCGGGCGGCCGCGCCCGCCGGTCCCGACCGCCGGCCCCGACGGCCACCGGGCGCGCCGCCCCCGGGCCGCGGCCGCCCCGACGCCCCCCCCCCCTGCTCCCCTCGCCATGCGCCCATCCGCAGCGGAGAAGAAGAGGAAGGGGAGGGAAGAGGAGAGGAGAAGGGGGCCGGTCCTATCACCGCTAGAGAAGAAGACTCGCGTGCTGAAGAAGGGGAAGGAGGAGGAGGAGGGAAGAGGAGAAGGAGGAGGAGGGAAGAGGAGAGGAGAAGGGGGCCGGCCCTATCACCGCTAGAGAAGAAGAGGGAGGAGAAGAAGAGGAGGAGGAGGAGGAGGAGGGAAGAGGAGGAAGAGGAGAAGGAGAAGGAGGAGGAGGAGGAGAAGGTCGACGCCGCCCCTTGTGGCCGCCCGCTCGTGTCCCGTGCTTGTGGTCCGTCGGCGCTGGTGCTCGCTACGCCTTCATCGCCGCCGCCATTTGTTCGCCCACCGCCCTAGCAAGGTGAGCATTCGTGCCTTATAGTGGTCGCTTGTATATGAATGTGTGCCGACAATGAGGAATTGAGTTCGATGTGTATGCATATGTGTTGGTCGGCCATCGTGCCGTTGTTTTCTTGCGTATTGAAAACCTCACCGTAGGGGAGGTTCTTCGCGAAATTTTTAATTGAACCTCGTCTTTTTTCAGGTGTCGGGCCGGTGCCAAGCCGGAGTACGTGACTTCACCGCCACTGCCGGTCTCGCCGCACCGCTAGGTATAACCCCTCTTTATATATGATGGTCGTAGATCACGTAACCTAGTTAGGCGTCTCCCCGCTCGAAAGAGATACGGTTCCCGCTAGGTATGCATTTCTTTGCATATCTACGACCGTATCTGTTCTCGATTGTCCACATTTTTGGGCAGCCCACGGATACATAGATGGGTCGATTTCCATGTTTCCATCTAGGCAAAGCGTGGCACGGGGCGTTTCAAAGGCCCTTGAGGTGGAGGCTCCAGCAGCTAGCCCAAAGAAATTGGAGCGTGAGGAAAGGAGGCGCCGTCAGAGGTGGAGGACAACCAGGCGGCAATGGCGGCCAAGTTCGAGGAACTTACTAGGTTCCTTGTCACGAGAGGTGGATTGAGTCTGCCACCTGGGCTCCTAGGTCCGGTCGTTCCACGCCGCGGACTCAGGCCGCTTCTGGGTACCCCGTGAGTATAATAGCAAAGAGTTTCGATTTTTGTTTTAAATAATCATGTCTAACACCCGCAACATTGTCTTCTTTGCGCAAGGCTTCCACTCCAGACCCGGCGGGGTCGAATCAGCCTGGCCACAGTGTTGAGCAAGGCTTCCCGCCCCTCGAACCATCAAGTTCCACCTTCCCCACCCTTGCCGCCCGGTACCGCATGAACTTGTGAGACTCCCCGCGACTTTGTCCGGATCATTTGTGGACTTGTTTCTCTTGTGAACTTGTTGTTGGACTTGTGGACATGATGTTGGACTTGTGAGACTCGATGTAGACTTGTGCAACTTGTTTTATGTGATATATCGTTGTGTTTCATGTGGCGGATGTGTGCAATGCGATATATATATGTTCTGTGATTGAATGGATGAGATATATATTATACATGTGTTTGTTTGTCAAGGGGGAAAGCGAAAACAAAAAAAAAAATAACATTTTTTCGGGGCTTCGCCCGAGCTTCGCAGCGGCGGCGGAGAGCTTCGCCGACGCCTATTGCGGTCGGCAAAGCCGGGAAAAAATGGCCGGCCGCGCCACTTTCCCAACTTCGCCGACCGCACCGCGCAGGGCGGTCGGTGAAGCTAACTCCTTCGCCGAGCGCTGCGACGTAGGCGTCGGCGAAGTTTTTTTTTAAAAAAATCAGATTTGCCGAGCACCTACATGGACGGTCGTCGGTGATGATTTTTTTAAAAAAGAAAAAGTAAACCTTGCCGACAGCCCCCTAGAAAGACGGTCGGCAAACAAAAAAAAACGCTTTCGCCGACCGCCCACCGAGTAGGCGGTCGGCAAAGATGGCGTAACGGACGTCGACTCGGTGCTCCGTTAACGGCTACTTTTCTTCGCCGACCGTCGTTTTTGGTTATCGGCGAAGGCTACGCCGAGAGGTGGTATTTTGGGTGGTCGGCAAATCTCTTATGCCGACCAAAAATTCCCCGACAGGTTTCGCCGAAAAACGGGTCGGCGAAGCCTTTCGCCGATCGTTTTGGGCCTTCGCCGACCACGCTGACGGCCGCTCGGCGAAGGACCAGTTTCCTGTAGTGTTGTTTGCATCTCGGATAAAGATCGTAATTCAGTCCTGTGAACTTTGTATCTTCCATCGGAAGAAACTTATGTCGTCCAGTGACTTCGTTCCTAGGTCACGAAGACTCCTCGTGTCATTTACAGCCTCACCTGCGAAGATTGACATGAAGTTACTACAGTGTTGGTATATTGTAGAGCTTGTCTTTTCCTAAAAATACTGTAGTGCTTGTACAGTGTCGTAAGGTACTGATCAAGTTGGTAACAACTAAATTCTACCAACCTGTGCTAGAATCTTAAAATAGTTTAATAAGTACAAAGTTCATCCTTAATAGTTAATACCAAGGATTAATTAATTATCTATTTTCTTCTTCATTCATTTTAATGCAATTTACATGTATATACTTTGTAACGTACTTATATATACTGGTATTAATAAACGTATCAATTACATTATGTATTATTTCTATACATTTTAAATATGCTCTAGTTGAAACTCGTCAATTCTATTTTTGTGGATCTTGTTGTGCTCCATATCTTGTGATGTCATGTATATAGATTTTGAGTTTAACATTTTGATCTTATTCATTGCTATAGTTTTACCTTTTATTGAAAAGTCAAACCCTTTTTTGACCAAGTCACACTACACCACAACCCTTAATCAGCGACTTTCAGTCGTTGCTATATGGGGTGTACAACAACTTTCAGTCCGTGGCTAAAAGTTACAGCCGACGGACCCCGCAGATGTTAATGAAGCCGTGGTTAAATGTATACAGCGACGGACGCTCCTTTAGCAACAGACAGCACGATGCTAAAGCTTTAGCAACGGACAACCAGTTAGGGCTTTTAGCAACGGACAACCAGTTCAATATTGAACTTATAGCAACCGACACCCATCGAGCTTGTTGGAAATAGATAAAAAAAAATAAAAGCTGACCTCAAATTATAGCTATTGATCAAACATTAGCCATCCACATACACAGAAGTGATGATATTCAAGTGATCACATTACATTGATTCATGTATCAAGCAAGTACATACATTATACATGATAATATCACTTAACATCAAACTTGTCCTTGTTTGAAGTATCTAATGATCAAAAGAAAGGCTAATCCTAGTTGTTGATCTAAATTTAGCTTAGCTCATGTCCATGAAAACCAACAAACATTGGGGAAAGCTCAAAAATCCACAACAATACATCCATTAGGTCATGACCAATCAGTTGGTACCAGCATCCAAAAGTCCCTGAAAAAAATCTCATTTAGTTTACCTCCAAAACAAAACATAATAGGTGAACTGAATATAGAATAGAATCTAAATATAATCCCTGCAATAACAGCACATATTACATAGACTAAACTAAGCTAGAATGTGAATATGGTTCCTGAACAATGTTCCTGCAGTAGGAAAAATAGGATCTGTGATATCTTGTTATATTGAAATGGTGCCTAAACCATCAATAGACTATTGTAGTGTTCACAATTTCACATTAAAGGACCACCATGTTTCTTCCATATGTACACAGAGACTAAACTAAGCTAGAAACAATGATAGCAAGGATCAAAATGATACCTTTTCTCTATACATGTTCTTTAGCTGACTGGCCTCCTCATCCATGGGCTAATCAAGGTTCGATCCAGTTCCCACATCAGGGCAGGTGCTATCTCTGCATACCATGATATAACTTGAATGATAATAGTGCATACTTAGAGAACTGTACAATAAAAACAGTTTTGTATCTCAGGTCTTTATTTGTAGTGTTGTACAAAGTAAAAAAAAAAAAAGGTGAAATTAGAAAGAAGCATAATCCTAGCTATTTTGCCGCAGGACCTCCCCTACAGTATTGTATCTCAGGTCTTTATTTGTAGTGTTGCACAAAGTAAAAAAAAAGGTGCAATTAGAAAGAAGCATACTCCTAAGACACTAAAGCCTTGCTACTTCATACATTTCCTAACCTATATGTAGGGGAATATAAGAGCTTGAAAAAAAATATAAAAGGCAACCGACATTTATTATCTTAGCAATAGTGTAAATTACAAAAACATAGAAAATATACAGAGTTCATCTTGCCCAGGCCAAAAAAAAAAAAAAACTTAGAAGAACCAAAATTACAGATACAAAAAAAGCTAACAAAGCCAACAGATACTGGAATTCTTTTGTAGAGCTGACATATATTACTATTGTTTTACAGGATAGCTGACTGAAGCTGGCCATAGCCACTAAGTTCTGATGAAAACTCGCTTATTTACAGCTAGGCATAGCATGTTAATAACACTAACGACAGTAAGAAAATTTACCTATATATATGAGTGTGAAGGTTAATAAAGCACAATGTCTACCAAAAATTTCAGAAATAAATTTATAGGCGTTATTTCTATGCATGATAAATTCCCCTCCAATCCCGATTTGATCAAACAGGGAGGGTTAATTTGGAGGATCCTTACAAGTGCAGCCACACACTTCAGGTTAACAGATCACAAACTATCCACAGAACTCAAGTATGAAAGAAAGAGAAACAGACAGAAATTACTTGTACTGAGCTGATGTCTCCAATATTAGTAATTTTCTTATAGAGCTCTTTTACAAGCAATTGTCTTATAACAGAGGCAATATGGTTCTGGATCTGATGGCACTTGTGCATGTTGCTACAAATATGAATGAGCAAGAGAGCACAATTAGGCTTCTTACCTAAGTGTGGCAATGACATGGACAACAAAGGCATATTTCTTCTCAAGGTGCAGCTGAATTTCCTTCTTGCCAGCATCACTGTCATACTTGAGAGCATACTTGGTGAAAGCCTTCTTCTTGTTCTTGCACTAGACAGTGTTGAGCCCAAACAGTATGGTCCTGTTAAGAAACAGTTGTGTGGTTTATCTATAAAGTTAAATGCTTTGAAATACATAAAAAAACTAAAACTGCTGGTTGGAAATCGTGCATATGTTACAATTAACTTTTCTGTTATCAAAAACTGGACAAAGTGATCAAATCAGTTGATTAACAAACAAGAGAAGGGGGTGGGCATATTGGATCCAGGCTTCTCAACCTCACGCACAATGTGTGTCATGCCAGCCTTGTAGCCAAGGAAAGCAGTGAGGTGGCAAGCCTTCTTGGGGTCATCCCTGGGGAATGACTTCACTGCAAAAACAGGGAAACTAGTATCAGATTGTCTGGACATGAAGTAAACCTGCCAAAAGAATGTGTATTAACATACTAAACAAGTAAAAAGCATTTAGTGCAGCATGACCAAACCAAACCATACTTTAGTATTCACAGCAACAGGAAAATAAGTTGCCCCTACAAGAATTTTGGTGCTAAGACATGTATGGATATAAACAGAACATCCAGATTGATTTCATATCAAACTTTGGAAGCAGACTGGAAGTTCCATATGAAGCTGTATGTGCTAACAGTGCCCATGCAGATTACAGAGGGCACTGAAAGGAAGTTGAGGCTAATTTCAGCTGTCAACTAGTTACAATTTCATCCTCAATCTTGACCATATAAGTTGATATTTGTGTATGCGCAAGTAAATCCAACTAGCAGCATCTCACCAATTTAGTTCCAACGATAAATGTATTTTAGAAAAAAGGTGCAGCAACGGGCACTAAAGAAAGATGAATACCTTTCTACAAGGGTCCTAATTTATGGTATATACTAGTTGAGATCTTGGCCTCAGCTATTAGGCTAGCAGCAAAAGTTCACTAATTTAATAGGATCAAATAAACAGTTTGCACAACAGGATGTACCACAACCAATAGATGAACCCAAAATTAGTGTTGTTCCAGCAAATCTAGAAAATACAACACTCGACAGACAGGGATCAAACGGAACATGACAGTAGAGACTGGAGAGGCAGTTGGTCACTCACAGCTTCAGAAGATCTGAGCCGGAACGCGGATGTGGCGGCGGCGACCGTCCGGGGTGAGCCCCTGCACAACTATAATATGTCACATACATATGTAGCCAATTTCAAGCATAAGAGTTGCCACTACTACTAACTGACCCAATGAAGCACGCACAATTTTCTTTTGCAAAAAGTTGTAGTCAGTAGGCACAATACATGTACACTTGCAATTAGATCAGATCCAGTTACAAATAGCCCAATGGGTCATATGTGCTAGGGCTAATTTCGAGCGAAATCCAATCCTCAACATACGCATCCATAGGTTTGAAAACCAAAACAGTAAGTGTCACTGATTATTATATTATATAGCAACAAATGGAAGCAACGAAACAAACTTGAAATTAGTACCTAGCGAAGTGAATTAATATTGAGTTCCAGCTTCTTCAATTCGTCATTCATGCCCAAACCGATGAGATCAAATTCAAATAGCATGAAATCTGTACCCAAATAATAATGGAAACAAAATAGCACGAATGTTAATGGGATAGAAGTGAGCAACGGTTCCTGCACTGCTTGCAGGAATGTTAATGGGAGGAAGGGAGAAAGAAAGGACCTTGCGTTGCCTCCAGGAGAGGAACTAGAGAACTGCGTTGGGGCTGTGCCCTTGTCGTAGTCGTGGGCTCGCCGGTGGCGTGCTGTGCGTGGTGGGGGAATACCGCTTCCGCCGCACGACCCGTGGAAGATCGAGGCGGCGCATCCTACAAAAATCAACGAATCAAGTCAAGAAGGGAAGGGGAAAAGGAGAAGATGCAACCGAGGCGATGGGGGAGGGAGTCTTGAGGAGGGGGAACCCGATCTACCACTGGACGCCCGGGTAGCGGGTGGTGGTGGCGGCCGGCCGGAGGCGCCGGGTCATGGAGTAGCGAGCACGCGCCGTGGATCTCGCCGGGTGAAGCCGGGCCCCGTCACCGCGATCCCTTGAGTCCGCTCGGGGCGAGGGGCGCTCGGGTCGGGACTCGCAGTGGGTCCGAGGCGGGCGGGTGGCCGTAGGGTCGACGGACCATGGCGGGGCTGGCGGGCCGGGGCGTGGGGTGGAGGTGAAGGCGGCGGGCGCGCCATGCGAGCGGGCGGCGCGAATCGAAAGGGAGCAGGGGGGCGGGCGGCGGGCGGCGGCGGAGCAGCAGGCGGCCGGGCGACGAGCGTGCATGTGGTCGGCGGCGCTGTGTGCGGGAATTGAGGCGCCGCGGTGTGTGTGTGCGGGAAAAGGAAGAGTGAAGGCGGCTGTGAGGGTAGCGTGGGTGGGTCTGTGGTGGGGAAAACTTAGGTTTAGGTGTTTTTGGGCCAAAATAATCGTGGGAAGTGCCCAAATACATCCCGTCAATACAAAATTTGTTTAGCGACGGACCATTCGACTATGTTATTCATCTATAGCAACCGACCCGCCAACGCAAAAGCGAATAGTTTTAGCAACGGATAGTCCAACGCCGAATTCAGTTTTAGCAACCGTCCGTCCGAGACAAAGTTTTAGCAACCCACCATCCAACGCTGATTAAAAGTTTTAGCAACCGCAAATCGGGCCTTTGATTAAGTGTTGTGGTGTAGTGTCAGCAAGGGAAATCCTAGCCTATTTTTTAAATTTTTCAATAATGCAACCTGTTTAAATTCACTCCCACGGGGAGTCGAACGCAGATCTGGCCGAGTGCTACTCAGTGCACTAGCCGCCACGCTAAAAGACCCTTTCACGAAAAAGTCAAACCCTCATTCTATGTTCTATAAAAAATAAGGTTTTTTAATCCCAAAATGTAGACTTTAATCTCTATGAAAAGAAAAAGAGTGATTAAAGCTTGCACCATGCCACTTTAACATCAGCAATTAATGTAAACTAAGATGATCAGCATTGTAGCCTAAGTTGAGATCTAGGCGGATGGGCTAACGAGGCTGATTTAACTTCAAGATGACAACAATTTTTTCTTAGTTTGATTCTAGTAATGGTATAAGTGAATAATTTATATGTAAATTAAGGGGTTACTAGGTCATGTATAAAAATGGTTGGTGAGTAATTTAGATGCAAATCAAGGGCTGATTTTGGATGTGCCATAATAGCATATGATGGTAATTCTATAGAAATTACTTTATATATTTTCATAGGTCTGAGAGGTTGGTAATTTTATAAAAAGAATGAAGAAAATAGATTCCATGGATATTATATATCATCTTCATTGATGATAAGACTATATATAACTGATGGCTAGATCTTTTTCAATTTTTTTTTTAGAGTCTATTTTTCTAATGTGCAGTCAGGACTATCCTCGCGTACGTAGATGCTTCATTGCAGGTTTAAGGTGCTCAGACAACTTATTAAAACGAAGAATCGTTGCAGATCAGATAGCTAGCAAGGCATCACTACGGGAAACTGGAAAGTCGCCGACCGTCATCGCGTTTACGACCACCTGAAAAGTTGGCGGTCGGCGAAGATTTCTTTTTCCGACCGCCGCCCTTGGCAAAGTGCCACGGTCGGCGAAGAGGTCTTCGCCGACCGCCAAGTGGTCGGCGAAGAGCAACGCTTGGCAAAAGCGCTCTCTTTGCCGACCGCCGGGCGGTCGGGCGAAGAAAAACCGCTCGTCGTTCCGACGCCACCGTAACGGTTAATCGTCGCGCAGACACCGCCGCCGACCGCCCACCGTCCCCGGCCGCCGTCGGCAAAGATCAACATCGCCGCCGACCGCCCTCCGTCCGGTGGTCGGCGGTTTTTTTTTTAAATTTATAAAAACAATGCCCGCATTGCCACGCGGCAGTCCAAAAAATACCGAGGGTTGATTCTTCGCCGACCGCCGTGCATCCGGCGGTCGGTTTCTTCGCCGACCGCCGCACACCCGGGCGGTCGGCGAGAAGACCGCCGCCGAGCACCTATTTCATGTTCGGCGAAGTATAATTTTTTTGAATTTACCATCACAACTTTTTCTGTGTCTTAGCTACAATACATTGAGTTCATTGTTCAAGTTTGGGATTTTTTAAAACTTTTTACTATATTTTATGAGTTTTCATGTTATATTTGAATTTCTTTCAAAAACTAAAATTTGAACTGCAAGTGATTCGAATAATGGGTCTAAATGATTCAAAAAATGATAAACATGATTGTGAGTCTATATTGAGTCCTCATCCATGGCCGTACACACTGAAATTCAAATATCTTGTGCGTAAAACACGCCGACTCACTTTTTGCGGGTCGATCTGTTTTAAAATTCTATAAAATTCAAACGGAGTTGAAAAATCATGAAACTTGACGAGTTGTCCTTATATCACATGTGTACACTATGAAAAAGTTTGAGTCGATTTCGTGGACGTTTGCATCTCGGTGGCGCTACCAAGACATCTCCAACATGTGATAACGTAAAACTCTAGTTGAGATGTCTAGGTTTCAGCAGTCCGGGATGCAAACTTGCATGAAACCTTTTCAAATTTTTTCCACAGCTTAAACATGCAATATAACGATGCCTCGTCAAATTTCATGAATTTCCGACTTCGTTTTTTTTTAGAATTTTAAAATGATTCGCGCCAAGCACGGAATCGAATGTCTCGCAAGACAAGATCTTTTGATTTTCTCACGTGTCCATAGATGAGGGCTCAAAATATACTAACAAACAAGAATATCATTTTTCCAATCACATAACTCCATTTTTCTAAGGACCTGCAGTTCAAATTTTAGGTGGGAAAAAATATTCAAGTAAAAGAAGAAAAGTATTAAAAATAGTAAAATGTGCGAAAAATGTCCCAATTTTTGACATGTACTTGTAAACACTCTATCTAAGCTACAGAAAAATTTTGAAGTAAAAAAATCCAAAAAATAATTTTCTTTTGCCGAGAGCACGGATAAGCCCTCGGCGAAGCCTTCTTCGCCGACAGCCCGGGCCTGTGGTCAAGCCGGCGAAGTCGCCACCTTCGCCGACCGCCGCGTCATAGGGCGTCGGCGGCCCAAAACCCGCGCGCTCATGTGTTATAAAAATAAAAAAAAAAAAGGAATATCCCGCGCCCCGCCCAAAAAGGCCAAAATTTTTGCCGACCGCCGATCTGGGGACGGTCGGCGAAGAAATATCATGTCGATTTTAAAAAAAAAAATGAAAGGAGATTTGCCGACCGCCGGATCTCGGGCCGTCGGTAAAGACCGATTTCGCCGACCGCCCCCAGATCTGGCGGTCGGCGAAGAATAAAAAATAAAAATAAAAAACCCAAAACCCACCCCACTCAGCTCACCCCACTCAGCTCGCACACACACCCACGCGCTCAGACACAACACACACACAGACACACGCGTCCCTCTGCCCCGTCCGCCGCCGCCGCCCGGAGCCGCCGGCGCCCGCCCGACCCTGGCCGCCGCCCGCCGAGCCGCCGGGCGCCGCCCGACCCCGGCCGCCGCCCGACCGGAGCCGCCCGCGCCTCCCGACCCCGGCCCCCGCCGCCACGGCCGCCCGCCCCGACCCCGACGCCGGGACGCGGCAGCTGGGACGCCGGGATGCGAGGACGCTGGTCACGCTATCGCCACCGCTCCACGCCACCACGTCCACGAGCCGCGCGCCTCCGCCTCCCAGCACGTGAGCCTGCAAGGGGTCAAGGGGTGCACTTCTGTGCTCGCGTGGCCTCCCGTCCTCCATGGCTGCGCGACCTGGCGCCCCGTCGAGGTCATCTCCGAGGAGTGCATGAAACCGATGTTTCCATCCCCTGCTGGTAGCCCCACGGTGAGTTCTAATACAACCTCTAACTTTGGATTTGCGACCCTTGAGTTGTTCGATTTGTAGCACGTGAAGCCGCCGCTCCTCGGAGCAGATGAATGCTCGGCAAGGGAAATATGGATTTCCCTGCTCTGCCTGCTCCGGCGGCCGACCATATGTTCAATCAAAAGCCCCAGGTCTGTATCTCTGCCGTCTACAGCCATACCAAGGTGAACGATGCAACTAAAGCTAAGTGCTATCACATTACTGCTTCGCGTGGACATAATTCTATTACACTGACTGCGCTTGCTTTTGTGTTGAAGAAATTGGATACTTCACTATAGCATTTTCATTAGTGTACACTAGCTGCACCTCATGTAGGCTGTCTGCTTGCTCACCTGAAGCGAGAGGATGTTTGGCTCATGAAGTGAGAGGGTCAAAAGAGAACAATCTGAAATGGAGGAAGGCACAGAACAATTGTGTGAGACTTGAACTATGTATGGAAAATTGTCATCGTTTGATTGTTTTCATGTGCATCCCTAAAAATGAAGCCGTAGCGTGTACACTATTCAATTATAAAATATTACATTTTCTTTATGCTTCTTCTAAGATCGAAATTAAATGAATCTATTTTACTGGCAGATACTACTAAACTTGTCTTATAGGAAGTTGGACTTGCACGGGGCTGGAATGATCATGGTGAGTTTCTTTGCCATGATCCAGTTTTCTTTCCTCGCTTCTTGAATTCCTGTTAATTCAAACTGACGCCAAAGCCGCAGCACGACGAGGATCCCAATCAACACACTTGTTGCAGTTCCTGCTAAGTTTAGCATCTGTGTAACTTGTTCTGTGCAGCAACACTTTTTTTTTTTGACAACAAGCAACACATTTTTTTATTTGTTGCTATCAACACATTGGGACTGCTACTAAGGGTTTCGGGTTTATTTGTGTGCCAGATGTGATCGGAGGACGAACAGGTTAACAAGGTCGAAAGGAGATAGGACATAGTACTTGTTTAGACGGTAAATGGCTGGGCTGAGGCAGTTGCTTTGGTTGGCCGGTGTGCCTGGTGGCACCGAACTAGGGCAGTACGCAATGTAGATCCAGTTTCAACTTCTTAAGTGTATGTTGCTATGTAATTAACAATATAATTACTCTTGGTATTGATTCTTTTTTGTTGAATAGTAAATCTATCTCATCGAAAGATTGATTACCAAAACATATACATGTGTTTGTTTGTCAAAGGGAAAAGCGAAAAAAAAAAAATAACATTTTTTCAGGGCTTCGCCGAGCGTAGTGCTCGGCGAAGGAGCCTTCGCCGACCGCTTTTGCAATTGCGGTCGGGCGGGGAAGGGAAAAAGGCCGGCCGCGGACACATTTCCAGCTTCGCCGACCGCTATTGCCACGCCGCCGGCGAAGCCGGCACCTTCGCCGAGCACCATGACAGGTGGGCGGTCGGCGGTTTTTTCCAAAAAAAAAAAAATCGCCGAGCATCTATATGGGAGGTCGTCGGCGAAGAAATTGTTAAAAAAAATTTAAAACACCTTTGCCGACCGCCCACCTAGGCGAACGGTCGGCGAAGAGGAAAAATGAAAATACCCTTCGCCGACCGCCCGACAACAAGGCGGCGAAGACGGCGTAACGGCCGCCCACTTCGGCGCTCCGTTAACGGCAACTTTTTCTTCGCCGACCGTCGTTTTTGGTGGTGGGCGAAGGATACGCCGACGGTGGTATTTTTGGGCGGTCGGCGACCGCCACGCCGACCAATAATTGCCCGACCGTCCTTCGCCGACACCACGGTCGGGCGAAGCCTTTCGCCGACATTTTTTTGGCTTCGCCGACCGCTTACAGTCGGCGAAGGACCAGTTTCCTGTAGTGCAGTCAAGTTGGAAGCTCAGAAAACTAATTTAGAGTTAAAGATAAATGACAGGAAGTTCCAACAAATTGTAACAGACCATGTTTTCCAGTTTCTCTGCACTATGGGAGGTGACTACTGATAGGGCTCAGTTGTAACAGTCGCCAGGGATCATTTGTATTAACTGAAACATCTATTTCACTATTAGCTCTAATGGTCTTGAGGTAGATTTAACAACAATTTTTTCCATTGGGAAAAACAAGCAAAAAGCACCAAATTAACAGCTGACAAGCATTTTGTGAGGCTGACTGAACCATATTGCAGAAACCATTTTGTGAGGCTGACTGAACCATTTTGTAAATATTTCCTATAGCCTCCAGGATCCATACCTCCAGTTCAAAGGAAGGACATTTGTCCTGTTCTTAGTTGAAGACTTATGGAGTAAAAGATCACCAAACTAATCAAGCATTTACCTGGGCTCCCAATGGCCATAGGCACAGGATATGGAAAAGGAAAAAATAAAAGTCAAAACAAATATTTTAAGTCTGGTTGCATATCCTAAATTCATGCATAGGGTAGGAGAAAAGCAAATAGCACCTTCTGATTAATCATGCATCATCAAGGTGTACTTGGAACCGGCTAAGAATAAACTGCAACCTGCAATACGATGGTAAAAAGGGTTGGATTCGTGAACTCCAAATCTCTGAATTTTTTTTTTTTCATTACAAACATGAGATCGCTTCCTCTATGGTCAGTTACCTGCTCACTGCAGCCAAGCATAGACCAACATCAGTAATGAGACAACAGGTGAAGAGAAATGGGAAAAATATCTGGTCACCATTTGAACACTAAAGTTACCTATGAAGAGAATTTTGCCTGAAAGTAGATGGAGAGATCGAGATTATTGTGAGACGGAGACAAGTATAATATGGATCACTCTGCACTACAAATCAGATCAATTAGATTTCATCCAGAGAAAAGAGAGAAGCTCCTTTTTATTATTCCAATTTGCTAACAGCATGGCCCACCTAAAATAAGTGGCACATCTGAATAGACAATCTATCATCGAATTGTCAAGGTTGACCGCAGCAGAGGCATCTTCTTTGCATACACCACAAAATTGTAGCCTTGTAAGTGACATGTTTCATGAGAGAAAGTCACCTTATAATAAATGTAAAAAAATTCTATGGTAACAGTGACAGATAATGGAGTTAAGTAAGCACATAAAGTTAAGTAAGAGCATAGAGTATAAGTAACAACCGTGAGGGAACTGGGCATAGACCATAGAAAATAAGTCTCTTTTTTCCAACACAAACTACAACACAGACCTGATTTAGGAAATCCATAACGGAAAATTACAGGGGTCAAACAAAGATGATGAGATGCTAGGAAATAATAGGCAATATCCCAAACATATAATCTAATCACAAAAAACCATATTATCTGTCACTGTTGACGGTTATTTCAGACCTAGCTAACTGAACACAAAAAAAAATACATTTTATAGACAAAGCATGTGATTGATGGAAACCAAATAAATATTAGGAGGCATAATACATTAATACATGTTACCCCTGTAATTGGATCAGATTGCACACAAAGGTCCGGACCTTGAGTCTGTCAATACAAAACTGGTTAACAACTTCCAGATGGTGAAAAGCACTGCCCATGAAGGAAAAATAATCCATGGCCTCCATATTTACCCATTTATATTCATGTGTAATAGTTGGGAGCCGGTGGCAACTGCATCCATATCCATATAAATAAATAAGAGAACCATGTCTAGATAATTGATTACAGTGACAAGGAAAATTTCCAGAACAAAGGTAAATGTTGCTGATACATAACTCACCCCCCAACAAATTGTAGGTGGAGCCAGAGGAGGAGAAAGGGGAGGGCGAGGAGGAGGGTTACCGTCGGCGCAGCCACCACCATTGGGGCGTACAGCTAGGGTTTCGTTGAACGCCCATGGATGCCTCAGGACAGAGCAGGAGGAGGGCGGCGACGACGAGGGGGAGGACGAGGAGGAGGGTCGCCGCCGCGCGCCGGTAGGGGCCCTTGAGTACAGAACCTAGGGTTTCACCGAGCGCAAGCACCTAGGGGCCAGCCGCACGCCGGGGGTGAGGAAGAGGAGGGTATGGCGGGGGAGGGAGAGGGGAGGAGGGCGGCGCGAGAGCGGAGGAGGCCGCCGCCGCCGCTGCCCAGCGGCGTCGCCGTCGCGGGAGGATTGGGCGGCGCGGGAGGAGAGGGAGGCCGCGACCGTGAGTTTTTTTTTTTTTTTTTCCGAGTGGGAGGGGCGGTATATATTCGGTGGGGGAGAGACGGGGTTCTTTTTGCAAAAAGGTGCAGGCGGGCGGGTAAATGAAAAATGACCGTGAATTCGAATTTTCCCTTCTTCGGGTGTAGGAGGTCGGGTAATACGGGGGGTAAAAGGTAAAAAGTCAAAACTGAGTTACTATTTACGGAACTTTTTGGACTGAGACGAGATTTGTTCAAAAGGGAATGACTTTTCTGCAAAAAACATCCAGCCAATCAAAAAATTTGGGGAGACGTGGATAGCGTCGCCGTAGGTGCTTTCGTAGGGGATCAGGAGTCTTGAATGTGAGCTTATGCTGTTTTTTTTAAGGAAGGGACACAAAATCTCCCTGAATTACACGTGAAAAAAAAATCTAAAATAAGAAAAAATATAATAATCTGTTCATATTCTTTCATTGTTGTCTTCATCAATATCTTCCATCGAACACTGTAGCCAAAATGCAGTCTTTATACCCAATCCAACAACCAACTCCAAAATATTAGATATACCACAAGATCCCAATGCTCCGGAACAAATCAAATGCAACGCTAAAGAATATTGTCAGTTGTATCTCATCGGGTATGAGCCTCCCACAAGTCGTCGTCACTGGGGGTCACTTGGGAGCACGCCCGGCGTGCCCATTGCTTTGCTCCGTCCAAGACTTCCTATCGGTGGTCACCCCGCCGCTTGACGAGCCCGTCCTCGCCGCCCCCCCCCCCCCGCTCGCTCGTCTAAAATCATCGATGAGGAATGGACCATAAGGCGTTGCAAAACAGGACCAGCGCGATCTACAACCGAAGCAGCAGGCGCTGTTGGTGTTGCCCAGCAAGCTCGAGGGATGCCCGGTCAAGGCGGAGTCAGGCACTCCAGTCCCCGAGTTAGCGAGCAAGTTCCGAAGCACTTTGGGCAACGGCGTAGTAGTTTATCCTTTTAGTACAACCATACCATACCGCCGTTTAAGCCAAGCATTCCTTATCTGTGTGCTTTTGTGCACTGTGGCCAATTGTCTTAGCTAAGTGTGAGACACGCTCTCGAAAAAAAGGCTCCCACATGCACCCCTCCCTCCCCTTGCTACAAGTGTCATTTAAAGAGTAAATTGGTTGTGGAGAAAACCCGGCCTCACGCTATCCACGCCGTCCAAAATGCCGCGGCCGTCGGATCCGGCCATCGGACGGCTCGGAGCTGTTTTGCGTTTTTTCAGAAAAGTCCTTCCCTTTACCTGAAATCACGCCATACTCCACCCGATCCCTCGGTAAACAAGAACTCAGGCCAAGTTTTTACCGTTCAGTCCCCGAATTATGAAAATCCTTCGGCCGAAGAGGACATTCGTGGCGGTTTTATGATTACCCGCCCGCCTCTCGAGATTTTTCGAAAAACCCCCGCCTTAGCCTACCAATATATACTGCGCTTCTCTCTTCTCGAGAAAAAAAAAACCTCGCTCCCACGCCGGGTCGCCCTCTCTCTCCTCTCGCTCTCCCTCCGACGCGGCCGGGGGAGCGGCGGCGGCTGGCCCGAGCAGCGTGGCGGCGTGGCGCCCCCCCCGGTCCTCTTCCTCCTCCTCCTCCTCCTCGGCCCTCCCTCTCCCGCCTCTCACCTCGTCGGCCTCCATGCCCGGATTTCACCGCCGCGGTTTCAACCCTAACCCTAGCTCTCTCGTCATAGCTGGCCGGCTCTCTCCCTCCCGACGCGGACGGGGCGACGCGCGACGCGGCCTCGGCGGTGGCCGGCCCTGCCTGGCGGCGGCCACCCTCCTCCTTCTCCTCCCTCGCCCCTTCCGTCTCGCACCGGGCGGGCGACGCCGGCGTCGGCCCTAGCACCTGGCCATGGCCTAAATTCTCTCGGATCCGGGCGTTCCCCACTGGATCTGGCCTGGTACGCCGCTTCTACATCTTTGGGTGCGTACGACCCGGCTTCCACGGCGGCCCCGCTAGCGTACGTCTGACCCGGCGGCGAGCAGCGCTGACGCGGAGCATGCCAGCTCCTCCGGCGCGGCGGCACGGGAGGCTGCAACCCTACAGCCTTATCTCCTCCCCACGCCGTTCCTCTCTCCCAAGCCCGTTGCTCCTCCTTCTAGCTGCCTTTCGTGTCAACATCTCCATCGCGTGAACACATTTATGGCTGTAATGTTCTTGATTGCGTTCCTGCAGCCTTAATTTATTAACAGTTTTTCTGCTGCTGTATTTTCCTTCGTTTGATTTCTATGTTGATCTCTTTTTATTTGTTTTTGGCAGGACCTACTGGCTGGTGACAATATGTGCCTTGATTTGGCTTATACTCTAGCACACCATGTGTTTGTGATATTGCCTAGGCAAAGGTTAGACAGCTCCTAATTCATTTTGGCATCTTGTCCATCCAGTTTAATCCCTTTAATATTATGTTGCACTTTTTCTGTTGCAGATCCTCGCTGAGGTATGCAACATTCAATTTAAATTTTTAGGTTCTTCCCCGGCTGCGCAGTCGCCACTAAGGTCAAACCGGAGAAAAGGTTGACTTAGTACTTTCTAAATGATCGTCATTCCATGATTTATGGAGTAATCACTTGATTTGCCTTTTATTTTTGTAAAGGTCCGTTTTGCTAAGTCTGTAAAAAGAAATTACTAAGCGTAAGCTTATGCCTTGGAATGCGGATGCTATATCTCGTATATGCACTCCGTTAGCCGCCGCCTGCTGGTTCTCTGTGGGTCGCACTACCATGTTGCAAATCCAATCTGTCAGGTATATATCGATGTCCTTCATCTCAACTACTTCATCCATGATCAGAAGGCTCTCTTTAGGCTACCATAAAGTTCTCGAGTAATTGATTTGTTAAAAAGGGATGGAAAAAGCATTAGCTTTGATAGCAGTCCAATGAATCCCTCATATATTGTCATGCTCCATATTTTTTTTTAAAGTTGTCCCACACAAAGTTTTAGGCTCTTGGTTTGCCATTTTCGCTTTTTGTGTAGGACCTGAAGCCAGGATTTAGTATGAGAGGCACTGAAATAGACAGATAGCATTGCTCAAGGTACACTGCCTTGACCTTCGCTACCGTGCTGACTACCTGAAGAATTGTGCATCTAAAGAAAGTAGCTGATCCAAAATGTATATTAGTGACCATGTGTTTGTGACGTTGCTTAGGCAAAAGATAGACAAATATCTATTCACTTTAGCACCCTATCTCATTTAAATTTGATTTCTTTAATCATCTGTCGCTTGATTTGCAGAAGGTCATGATTGCATACCACAACAAAAGAAAGATCTTTTTGGGTTGAAAGAATGCAATCGAAGCACATGGTTGTAAATTATCTTTGACTGAGTTCTCGTTATCACCCGTATTTAATGTATCTCGCCTCATAGTTCGTAAATTTGATATAATGCTCATGTTGAAAGAAGGATTGGGGTAGCATAGAGGTTGATAGAAATTTCATTTTTCATGTAGGCTTCTCGATGTCTTTTGACATTTATTAGTAGCTTCCGTGGGTCCCCCTAAATTTGTTCCTTTTTAATCGAATCGATCTTTTTATTGGTTAGCGTAAAAAATGATCCTTTTTATTCATGTTTGTCTTCTTTGACCAAATTTGGTTGTCAAGATTCATCTTAGCTTCTTTGTGAGATATAGTGGATCCATTGATATTGCCTATGGTGAACCCTTGATAGTGGATCCATTGTAAATCGGTCAAATTTATTCATTTTTACTTGATCCGGTCCTTTTTGGTCTAAGAGCAATGGCCAGGGCCGTGGCTGTTATTCTAGGTGTGACAACATTAAGTCCATTGTCCGATAAAAAGTTTTTTTTTCAAGTAGGGGAACTTCCATTGTTAATCATGGTGTATGCACCGGCTTTAATTATTTGTAAACACATTGCGGGTTTGAGTTCCCTGGGATCTTTGTCAAGAAATGAGAGGGGTTGGACTAACTTTAGACATTGGGTTTTGGTCTACCTTTTTGTGACTGATTGTTCGGTATTTTTACATTCCTATGCCCTCAGTTGGAGATTTTATGGAAACATAAGAACGAGAATCCTATGGAGCTTGTCATTTGAACATGATTGGTCCAATATTTCACAAATGCAATGCCCTCCCGGAGGTAACGGTCCTTCCATTTATTTGTGATGTTTCATAAAGCAGTTCTCCCTATTGCAATAAATATTTCTCCACTTTAAAATGATGATAGGCTTCAGATCATGTATTTGTTTGCTTTATGGAAACAGAAGAAGAGAAGCCTATGGAACTTTTCGTTTGAACATGCTCATGGCACTTTCGGTTGGTCCAAGATTTCACAAATGTAGTGCCCCTATGTGTAATTTATTTGGTGTCCATGTTAAAACAAATTTCACTTACCATGTGTACCTTGGACCTCCGAATACAATATTAGAACACACACCCTTATGTATCATTTGTAAATCTTTTTTTGCTTGATTTCGGATAATCGGTACCAAATTTTTCGACTTACCATTCTTTTTCAGTTTTTCCCACCTCTGGTTAGGTGCTATCATGAGTCAAGTATTATGTTGTCCGTCTTACACGGTTGACTATTTGTTGATGGATATGGTTTCTAGATTGGTTAGAGCTTTGTCGTCCGATGATTTAAACAGACGGCTCCCCCAAAGACCAAGCTTTGAGTCCGCTGTGAAAGTCTCATCTGTTGTATGCTACGCCCGAATGACCTTTCAAATTTAGCACTCTTCTATGTAATATATATAACATCTCGCGTAACTCTCCCACTTAGGAATCTGGCCTAACTAAGCTATGTCGAACAACCATCGATTTAAGTAAACTCTGTTATTTCCTATGTCTTGCGTATGATTTTTTAAACTCATTGTATTGTTTCCTATTTCAGTGCTCTTTTATTATCCGTCTTATCTGTAACATTATTGCATTTCTTGGATAGAGGCATTATGACTTCGCAAGCATGGGCGCGCACAAATCACTAGTTCATAGTCAAGTTTGTGCACCATGAGCGCTATGAGGTGGTCATGCATTGTGACTTGAAGAAACCCAGCAATGTGCCATTGTGACTGGGAAAAGACCCACCGATCGATTCAATGCACTAGTACTGGATTGAACTTCCGTGGCGGTTTTTTTTATTTTCCGTGACGAGCATTAAAACCGCTACGGGCTAGGGTCACGGTTAATCGAACAATTAACCGTAGCAGTTTTCCTGCCCGCCACGGAAAATCGATTAACCGTGACGGTTATTTAACAATGCCCGTCACGGTTAATAGGGATTAACCGTGGTGGACTTCTTTATTTGCCCGCCATGGTAAATAAAATAAAATAAAAAAAAAAACCTATGGATAGGGCCCACGACCCCATCCACAGGCTGCTGTTATCGCCGCCGCCGCCTCCTCCAGAGCGCGCGGCCACTCGCCGGAGAGCGTCCTCCCGTCGCCGGAGCACGCTGCAGCCTCGCTGGAGCGCGCGCCCCACCGCTGCAGGCCGCCACCGCGTCGCGCGCACCTCGCCAGAGCGCGTCACGGCCGCTGCAGGCCTCTGCCGCGTCGCCCGCCCCATCGTCGGAGCACCTCCTCGCCACAGCCGTCGGAGCACGCCTCCGGCTGCTAGAGTCGGGGAGGGCCGAGGCTGTTGCCATCGCGTTCGTGTTGCCGCTGGTCCATGCTCGCCGCGCCGCTCGCCGCCGGGTCGAGGCCCTGCTCGCCGCGCCGCTCGCCGCCACCGCCGGGTGGAGGCCCTGCTCGCCGCGCCGCTCGCCGCCACCGCCGGGTCGAGGCCCTGCTCGCTGCGCCCTCACCGCCGGGGCCCATACCGCCGCGCCGAGCAGCCACCGCTGCGCCCTCACCGCCGGGGCCCATACCGCCGTTGCCTAGCAGTAGCAGCCACCGCCGCACCGGAGGTGGAGCTGGTGGTGGAGAGCGCATCCAGAAGTGAGAGGGAGAGAGGGAGTGCTTGCGTGCCGCACCGGAGATGGAGGGCCGGCCTGCAGCTTTGGAAGATGAGAGAGGCACACGGTGGAGTAGAAATGTCTCAGTGAACAAACACAAATGAATTGGACGGTTGAGATGGATTTAAGTCATATTGGCCAACTAAGGATCCGCCCGTCCACTGCTCCACGTCATCGATCCTGGTCTTGGATGGAGGACCACTCATGCATGCACGGTCCAAGGTGTGGCAGCCAAGAACGTTGGTTCAGTTTCCCATGGTGAAGTGGTGTGGCAATGATTTGTGTGGCCCGTCGTGTGGCAATAATCTGGACCACTAGAAAGATGCCACATCACGTCAATTAACCGTGGCGGTTATTTTATAAAAACCGTCACGGTTAATCGATTAACCATGACGGTTTTTCTCCTGGCCGGGGAGGTTCCAGGCCATCTATTTTCCGTGGCGGTTTCTTAAATGCCCGCCACGGAAAATAAAATCTGAACACCTCGCAAAATCAATTATGTAGTAGTGATGTTTGTCAGGGAACTCAACATTACGCAGTAGGTCATGTAAAAAAACATTACACAGTAGGTTCATCAGGCATTTCCAACTGATCTTGCCTCCATGCATACTTGACGGCAAGAAGCTTATTCTTGTGCCCCTGTCCGTGACCTCAACGACTTCTGCAAATATTTGAGCTGGGTTTAGTGACACTGAACAGAATAAAAAAAAAAGTGTCGGGCCGCCACAAGCCTGCAATGGGCCGGCCAGCTGCAGAACAATTGGGCCACCGCAAAGGAAAAAGTGCTCAAAAGCCCACCTGCCCAGTGAACTAGCAAAACCCCCGAAATCCCCCACTCCCCAACCCTGGAATTTCACCGTCATCCTCCATTGCAGCACAGGCAGCAGGCAGTCATGGCCATGGCGTCCGCGCTCCGGCTCCGCCTCCTCGTGCCGCGCGCCATCTCCACCTCCACCTCTACCTCCGTAAGGCTGGCCTCGCCTCATCTCCGCTCCCCCAGCCTCGCGCTGCGTCTGCCCCCCTTCCCGCGACCCGCCGCCCTCTCCGCCCCAGCCGCCGTGCTGCCGCGCGAGGTCAGGCGCGTCCAGCCGCCCCGCGCCTCCTCCTACTCCAGCGCTGCAGGAAGCATGGGAGGCGGTGGCCCCAAGGACTGGCGCGTCTTCCTGGCATGGTATGGTACTTCGATTCCGCGTTCTCTGCTTCTGCTCTGCAGTGGCGCGTGGGTACAGTGCTGCTCCCCTGATATACGCAATTCAGAATCCGAGTGTACACAAATCTCAAATTGCGCTTGTGCATTGTGACAGGTACCTGATGGCTCTGGATAAGAACCCAATTGCCACTAAGGCTGTCACGTCTGCTGTCCTCACTCTGGCCGGGGACCTCATCTGTCAGGTAAACTTGCAGTGTTTCGTTTCAGTCTTTATGCACTGCAGCAAGGATTTCGTAGTCGGTAATGTGTTTCAGGCAGTCTAGTAGTACGATGTCACTGTTTGTTTTGTAGACCATGAAACTATTGTCGAAGTTTATGGTTCATGTGATTGAAGGACTCGAATATCTACCAGAATCCAAACGCTTTGTTCAACCTAATTAGCTTAGATTTATTTTCAAGTTGTGTCACTCCTCAGTAAATCTGAGTTGGCACTGAAATTGATTCATTCCCAAGCACGATGTGCCCTGAAGTTTGTGAAATTATTTTCTGTAATAACAATGATGTTGTTACCAACTTAGTGAATTTTTTGTATGCGTGCCAAAAGTGAAAGACAAATGCATGAACAAGCACAGAAAACTATTTTCAATCCATTGACTGCACAGGAGATTGCAGTAGTTATTTGAATGTGTCCTTCGTGCCTTAGTATTTTTGTCTGTATGTTGATAACTGGCCTTGTAGTGTGCTTTGTCCTATATTTATGGCTGTTGCTGCTGCTTGCCAATCAAACACCTGCATATGTAGTCCTAATTTTAATTCTCTTTCTGTTCTAGCTTGTTATTGATCGAGTTCCAGAGCTGGATTTGAGGAGAACATTTGTATTCACATTTTTGGGCCTTGCCCTTGTTGCACCAACTTTACATGTCTGGTAATCTCTTCTGAGCTTCAAGAGTAATTATCAGTACCATCTAGTGCAGCTACCTTTCTCTACCACTGCTGTTTGTTCGATAATTAGTCTCAATGTGCAGGTACTTGTATTTGAGTAAATTAGTGACAATCAGTGGGGCATCAGGTGCCATTGCTCGCCTTATGCTTGATCAGGTTTGCATTTTCTTTCTCTCTCTTGCAACCCCAAGGACAGATTTATAGTCTTGAATTTTGTTTCCATGTCCTGCACTTTCTTTTTGTCTACAATTGTCATATTCTCTTTTGACTATTTTCTTTTTATCTTCTCCTCAGTTTATTTTTGCTCCCATTTTCATCGGTGTTTTTATGAGCATACTGGTCACCTTGGAGGGAAAAACCATCTCTTGTAGTGCCAAAACTTAAGCAGGTGAGATGAACCATTCTGTACTCTTTCACTCTCTGCTATGTTATGCATTGCTCTTTTCTTGCCGTTTAATTTTTGTTTCTGACATCTACAGGAGTGGTTATCAGCAGTGGTGGCAAATTGGCAGTTATGGATACCATTTCAGTTTTTGAATTTTTACTTAGTCCCTCAGAAGTTTCAGGTCTTTGAAGACACTCATTTTCAAAAGTTGTTATACTAGCACATGTTGTTGGTGTTTCCCTTACCAACTTACTACCATTTGTTTTCCAGGTCCTTGCTGCTAATTTTGTATCCCTTGGATGGAATGTGATTTTGTCATTTAAAGCTCACAAGGAAGTTATCGCAAAATAGGTACTATTAGCTGGCGTGTCTTATAACACCAACTCTATGCTCTCTGATTGTTTTGTTCAACTGATAATCACACGTTAAAACAAAGAAAGTAGTAAAGAAGAACATTGCTATATGAATCTGGTTGTTAATCGTTTCCCTTTCCTACTGATTGTTGTCATGTGGAAATTTCATAGAACAGTATATCTGTGATATTGCATTTGCATTTCAGTTTCATGTTCCATTCAAGGAGTGCATAATAACTAAATTTTGTACCTCAATTTTCACTACCAATGTCATGTCTAGAGGTTACAAATTTATGATTTATTCGTGATGTTTGACTGATGAGGCATATATGTTGCAATTGACTATCAAACCCACGCATGAAAAAATGTTCTCATAGGTCAATGGAACTAAATATATTGAAGCTGATGTGCATTATATGATGCTATAAATCATGGAAGTAGTTGTGATTGTGGAGCAGAATTCATATTGTTTTGTCGGTTGAGGTATTTGCTGTCCTTGCATCCTGCACTGCACAGTTTATATCAAGTTTTAGTACAACATTTTTTTTACCAAGTCTAATAGTTTCTCATACTAACCTCCTTGTCCAATGTCTATTTTTCCTAGTCTTATCTTTGCTGCCACCCCTTAAAGCAACGTTGTGGATCTGTTCCAGAAGTCAGACCTTAATAATTTACTATACCTAATGCAAGTTGCAAGTCAAATTGACATCAATTGATGGTAATGATGTTCTTTGTTGTTTTGCATCACGTGACTGACCTTAAAATCTAACCAGAAGCATCTTGCCAAAATGTTGTTCCCTTGGTTTTGTATAATTTGACTGACTACCAGCATTATAAATTGTATTGCACATTGCGAATGATGTCGATACTAGGGTGATGTTTAAATGTCTCACCATTCATAGCTCACTTGTAGTAAGTAGTAGTAAGCTATATGGTTATGTTTAAATGTCTCACTATTCATTGGTTATGTCTGGTAATTCAATCTCTTTTGCTAGTTAAACCTGAGTTACATTATTCCCCTTTTAACTGCTTTTTCGGGTTTCAGTAATCGTAGTTGTGGCAGGTCAGAGCTTCACTTTGTTGCAGCCGGGCTTCAGGCAAGGAAAACTATTTTGCTTTTGCCTTGGCTGCCCATGCTGTATTTCTGAGTAGAAAGTCATAGTCGCTGCAATGAAGGCTGATTTAATACTAGTTGATTGATTTGGTTCGCCCATTGATGTTTTGGCGGCAGTAGGTTTGTGTATGCCTGTGAGGTGCCCCTTCCTCCTTTTTCTTTTCCTGGGAAGCCCATAAGTTGGCTTGGTCTCTGTTTCTGTATGCTTATTTTTGTGCCATCCTGCGGAGCCACACGACAAGCCCACACTTCAAATGACTTGTGACTCCTGGTTGCAACCCAAAGTCATATACCTGTCAGCTTCCTCTATCTTTTGCAGTTTAACATGATAGATTCTGATTGATGCAAAGGTGCCTTTTTTAACAAGGTCTTTAAAGACTGGTCAAAATATACATTGTTCTTCTGGATTATATTTTTGGCATGGCTGCAAGCACTACCACCATCTAAACTTGTTTTTCGTTGGAATTTTCTAGGTTTCTGCAAATTTGAAGCTGGTGATGAGGAGCGTTATTCATTGAACAGTTTAACTCCTGGCCAAGATAACCATCTAGTGTAGTTGATAGTTGTAGGGTCTGTACATTATCACCATGTTGCATTGGAACGTGAGTCATTCTGACAAGAGAGATGAAACTGAATGATCATGACATGGTTGTGTATTCTGGTGGAGGATCATGAATGACCCTCCTTGTATATTAAGGGTGCCGTTGTGGTTGCTGCCACAATGAACATGACGTGTGATGTTTTCTAGTGTTTGTGTTGTGATGGATTATCAATGAGAGCTACGCATGGATGATGTGCGTCCTTAAGACTTGTTTAATTGCTGTTATTATTACATCAGCAGTGAAGCGTTTAATTGCTGTTATTATTACATCAGCAGTGAAGCATATAATTTGCACTTGTGGTACTCGATACAGTGGTTTGGATTTTTTTTTTTTTTTAAACTGCGTGAGAAGGTCTTCTTCTTAAGCACAATGCCTGGGGTTGTCTCCCCTGTGGGTCGAGTTTTTTTTACATTTCTTCTTCGGATTATATTTTTTTGTGTGGGTGCAACACTGCCATGCACTGCGGAACTGCACTCGTTTTTTTTTTCCTTGAAGTGTTTAATAAATACATTTTTTGATCTTTTCAGAGTTAGTATATCATCACTTTTGATTGTTCACTGATCTCTTGGTCCTTGGAACTGTCTTAGTTTTCTCAAAGGGAAAAGTCTACATAACCCCATTAACTATTTAAGATGGACTACTTCACCCCCAACCTATGAAACCGGATTTTCTATCCCTAAAGTTTTCAAACCATTCAAATAACTCCTAAGGAGGTTTTGGACAATGGTTTTGCTGGTGATTTTTCCTTTTTTTTTTAATTTCCGTTGAATCTTTGTAAGATCATAGTAAATCACAGAAAAATATAAAATGAAAAATCTATTTTTTTAAACTTCACATGAGTAAATCTACATAGTAAACATATAATATGGTATGATTTAGTACACATTTTTTCTGTAGCTTTAAATCTATGCTTTTCTATAATTAATTGGAATAAATTTTCCACCTCCGTAGGACTAGTCAACAAGGAAGTTATTAGAAGGATTTAATTATTTGCACAATTGCACTTGTGGTACTCTCCAGCAGTTCGGATTTTCCAATAATTGCGTGTTGCGTGGGATGATCAGCATCATGTATGGAACGATCTTGTTTTGTTTATATCTTATGATCAAGCTTACTCCGAGAAGGATGAGGAAACAGAGGCTTGGAATAGTTGGGGACTGTGTCTCCCCTCGCCCATGATGGACTCCTCTACCGAGTGCTCCTCACCCGTGGTCATGGGGAAACTAATGTTGTCCCTCAATGACTCGGAGGACGACTACTCTCTCCGTCGGCTCCGCTCCCCCATGTCGGGCTCCTCTGCCAAGTGTCTTCTCACCCGTGGTCCTGGGGAAATGTCCCTCAGTGACTCGGAGGACGACTTCCGGCTCTAAGGGTGTCCCATTACATGCACCAACATGCGCAGCGCCACGTGCTGCTGGTGGCCGGCAGGCTCTTGTCGACGGCCCGCAGTTGCGCCTCTGCTCCGGCGGATGGTAACGGTTGAGGATGGCCAGACCTGGAGCCTTAGGTTGGTGCAGCATCAGCTGGGTACTTGCTGCTGGCCGGCGCTAAGGGGCAGGGCGCAACGGTGCTTGGGCGCCTCATTATGAAGAAGTAGGCGAAAGCTCAGCCTGGTTTCGGCCGGGCAGGCGACGCTCAGGCGCCACGCACCTCCCTAGGGCCCTCACTGTTCATTCACATGCGGTTGCACTGGCATCGCCAGATTCTGGGCACCTGCCCTGTCTTAGAAGCTTCTAAGGTCACCGCCTTCCCTGAAGCCGTCGCTGAAGAATCGCGCGTACAACATGTCACTATTTGGTCGCTATGCTGTGCCTGATTGTGCTTCTTGATACTCACTTTGGGTTGCATAGCTGGTGGTTGGTGTGGCAGCAGTCGTTTGCTCTTCTATGACAGACGCTTTGCCGCCGTCGTGTTGCTCGGGCGGATGCTTTGTCGCCGGCGTTGTTGTGGCGGCTGCTTTGCCATGTTATTGCAGATGTTTTGCCTCCTTGGTCCTATCGGATACTTTTTCGAAACCGGGCACTTTAGCCCATTCTGCATTAAGAGGAAAAAGAGTTTAAGTTTACATCCTCGCGAGTGCCCTAGCGAGGTGCACGGAACACGCGAGGCGGGCACACTAACACAAATCACCGACCGCAACGCGGAGCTTAGAGTGGTGTAATTAGTAAGTAAACTAGATTAGGCGACTAAAAAAAGCGGCGGTGTAGCGGTCACCGGGCCCGGGCGACCGCGGCGAGCACCTCGTCGAGCACCGCGCAAGACGGGAAGAGGACGCGCATAGCCCGGGCGTTTGTAGTCCGCACGTGTCCCCCCGGTATCCGAGCAGCCGCCGGTCACCGCGTCGTCGGGTGTGGAGGAGCCAGCATTGTCCGGGCGCCCCTCCCACTTATTAAGCAGACGCGTTGTGCGCGCCGCTCCGGCCTCTCGGGTCCCTAGACCGATTTGGCGCCAGGCCGGCGCCCGCCTAGGGACCCAATCGTCCACCCGAGAAGTCTGTAGAGGAGGCAAAGCGAGAGACGCAGCGGCTGCTCGAGGGGGCAGCCGGAAGGAGTCAACAAACGCCCGTGATGTCGGCCTCCGTGGGAGGCGGCGATCGACGACGGCGCAGCAACACCGAGACCGGGCACATCCGGCGGGGATAGGTGCGGCCGCGGGGGCTGGCGTGACCGGGGGCCGGGTGGAGAAGCTGCGGCGCGGGCGCCGGACCGGCGGGAACACCAGGCGAAGGCAGATCCGAGGCGGGCGGGGTGCCCTGGGGGCGCGGTGGATAGGCCGGGTGGTGGGAGGGGGCACCGCAAACTCCGCGGCGGACGAGGTCGCCCCACCCCGATCGCTGGCGCCGCACCGTGGAGAAGGAGCGGCCGGGTCCCGGGGTGGAGGTGGTACCTGCGTCGAGCGTGGCGTACGATCCCCAGGACCGACGTCGGGGAGGCATGTGGCCGCAGCCGTAGCGGTGTCATGAACGCGACGCTCATTCGGCGCCATCTCCCCTACCGTCCATCGACCGGCTTGGGGGCGTGTGCCTGCGCGGAGTGGGCGTCATGGAGACCAGAGAGCGGCAGCTCTGGGGGTGGGCGCGTCGCCTAGCGGGGCGTCGGTGTTGGGGTGGCGGGCCCTCGACGGCGGCTGGCGACTCTGTGGCGCCCGGTGGGGCGGCCCGGTCCTCCCCGGCTCCAGTCCCGAAGGGACGAGTCGGGACGGGAGGCAGGGAGGGAGCGCGGTGAGCCCGGCCGCCAAGGAGGTGTGTGCGAACCTCGGGACCGCCGATCTTGACGGGGCCGGACATAGGATCTGTCCAGACGAAGAAGGGACCTGCGAGGAGCCTAGATGCCCCGTAGGCCCCCTCGGGCAACCACCGAATCGGTCGATGTCGTGGCGAGGCCGTGGGCGGTCCACCGGGGACGCTTAAGGCGGGTGATGGTGACACGGCCCCGGCCGCGGTCCCTCGCCCGGTGCGGCGTCTTGAGCGCGGGGAGGCAGCGGGTCGGAGAAGAGCACCGGGCGGCGATGTGATCCCCGGCTAGACAGCTTGAAGCGAGAGGCCGACGAGCGAAGATCGGTGACAGTCGGTGGCGACGAAGGCGGGCGAGGCACGGCGGCCCGCCTGCACGCCAGCACGGGGGTGAAGCCATCTGTGTCGACAAGATCTCCGCCGGCGGTGGTAGAGGCCCTGGCTCTAGGTAGCCACGCCGTCCACGATGGCGGCGACCAAGCCGCCGGTGTGCGGACGCCGCGACCGCCGTGGACCAGCCGCAGGGGGCGCATCCCCGGCGGCTGCAGCACCGCCCGAGGGCAGCGACGGCGCGCGGAGACCGCGGTAACCTCGCGTCGCACCGTCTGCACCCTCCTACGACGATGGAGGCGCGTGGACGCGGTGCCCGGCAATGGGCGGCCGCGGCGGTGGCCCGCCACGCCGACGACGGTGCCCGAAGGCGCAGAGGTCGTCATGGCGTCCAACCCGCCGACGGCGCTCGAGGCACGGAGGTCGGCATGGCCGCCGCCGGGGAGCGGCCCCCACACCAAGCGGGGAGTAGACGGCGAGGCGCGCCGACGACGTGTTGGGGGCTTCCGACACAACGTCGAAGTCCTCCTCGCCTGGCGCAAATGAGAAGTTGTCCACCCAACGCATTTCCTTGGACCTTCCAAATGGGAGGGGGGAAGTAAGGCGCCGCATCCGGGGAAAGGGCCTTGCCGCCCGCCGGGGCACGCCCGAGGCCGGGAAGGAGGCGGCGACGGTGCGAGCGACGGGCACGAGGATGGCCCGCCCCGGACCTACCCGGCGAGCATGCCGTCGAGGCCGAGGATCCGACCGCGAGGATCCGCTCACGGGGCCGAGCCCGACCTCCACCGGCGGCGATTGCGGCGGCGGCCGGGCGCGGGCAGGCTCCCACGCCGGCCGACGACAGCCAGACAGCCGGCGGGCGCGGCATCCTCGCTGAACCGCCGAGCGGCGCCTACCGCCGCTCCAGCCGTCTGACGACCCCGTGGCCACACGAGGGGTGTGGTGCAGCCGCCCGGCGGCGGCCAACGTGGTGGACGATGGCGAGGCACCACTCCACCGCGCGCCCACGTCGGCCGGGGAGGGGAGAATACAAGCAGGCGATGGGAGCGGTCGGCGGCGTGCGGACGACCTCACCATCCTCCAGTCGTCGAGGCCGTCATTCTCATCCAGGCCCCCCCAACCGAGGCCGGGCGGGCGGCCGGTCGACGGCGGCCGTCGCCGGAGAGGGCAGCACGGAGGTCGCAGTGGAGGACGGCGGCGACGGTGCGGAAGGGCGCCGACGAGGATGACGTCGGGCGCTGGCCGACCCAACGAGGCGGCGAGGACGGAGGGGCGGCCAGCAGCACGCCGGCGTCGGTGTCCCGCCCCCTAGCCCCAGCGAGAGGTCGGCGCACCGGGCCCCGGCCGCCCGCAACGGAGCTGGGGGAGGAGAGTGCCGCAGGGGGCGGCTCGACCGGCGCCTCGCGACCCCGGCGGCGGCGGCTACAGCCCGGCAAAAGAGTTGGCGGTGGTCTGCGACTTGAGGGACCGGGACGGCGGCGGCGGCTCTGAAGCGGAAGGCCATGCGCGGCGCCCACGCCGCGCTCGAGGGGGAAGAGGCCTCCCCGAGCTCGGGCGGCGCGCTGTACCGGCAGCGGCGGCCGTGGGGAAGAAACGGCGGTGCCGGGCGACGGCCAGGTCGCGGCGGGCGGGGCGTGACTCGATCTCCTCCATCCCGTGGGCGCGAGGCGGAGACGTACCGCGAGTGGAGCTCGGTGTGGGGGTCACGGATCTATTGCTCGGAGGTGGTGGAGGAGCTAGGGACTGGCGGGTGGCGGCCGGCGGCGGGTAGCGCCGGGCGGGCGTCGCGTCGTCCCCATCGGGGAGCTCCCAACGGTTCTTTTCTCTCCTTTGCTGATGCCGTTGATCTATAAGGTCCTGTCCTATCGGATACTTGGCCACCATGGTCGCCGTTGTCGCGGTCTCACGACACCGCTGCCTACCTTTGTGTTGAGTCTTCTTTTTTTAAGGTTCAGTTGCTTGGAGTTGTAAGGTGGAGGGTCCGCCCTCCCCCACCCCTCTCGTTTCTTGCTGTTCGTTTGTGCCTGTGGGACTCAACGGTAATTTGTGGATTACTTATGAATATGTAACTTTTCACTTCTCTTGATGCAGCACGTGCCACTGCACGCTTTCGGAAAAAAAAGAGATGGGCCAGAGGGAGGCCATCAACACCTGTGTGCCCTAAATAGCCGAAAACGGCCTCTAACTGCGATTCAGAGCATAACTGAATTCTTAAACCCAAACTCCGAATACAACTCTCGTACATATACATATCTCACGGATTCCTGCCGCTCCATCCAAATTCTATCCTGTTCTTGCCAAATCCCTTCATAAATTCCATCCAGTTATATGGTTCGTGGCAGTTCAGCAAGCCCTGCTTTGGATTTGCCGATCAGTTTGCTGGAAGATGGAACATGCGTTTCTCCGTCGGCCCACTGGGTGGCTCCTTCCTTTCCTCCTAAAATGAGAAGGAAGCCATTATTTTTTACATTACTGTCTCTTCTCCTTGCACTTTAGCGAGAAAGCCGAAGCTATATGCCAAAACAGGGCTTAATAATCGATGTACTGCAACCTAAGCTAGGTGGCATCTTCGATATGATCGAGCATCTATCTATATATTTATGTCATCTTGGCCATGCATGAAAAGGGAGTAAGGAAAAATAAGAGAGTTGAAGGCTTAGGAGATGAGCAACTATCAGTGTTGGAACAATGCACCAGCTACGGCGGTGCTGGTGTGGTTGCTCCTCCTCCACCTCCAGCAGCTGCAGGTATCTGATGCAGCGGTGGGCGGCGAGGACCAGGCGATCGGGCTACCCGGCTGCACGACACGCTGCGGGAACGTGAGCGTGCCCTACCCGTTCGGCATCGAGCCCGGCTGCTCCATGCTGGGGTTCGGCCTCGCCTGCGACGCGAACTACACGCCGCCGTCGCTGGTCATGTTCCCTGACTTGGACACGGTCACAGAGATCTCTCCACGAATCCACGGTGCTCACATGGTGGGGCTCGGGACCGGAGCCCTTTGCCAAAGCAATTGATCAACGACGACGACCAGGCGGCGGATCAGGGGATCACGTCGTCCCCGGGCAGCTTCATCTCCACGGATCAGCCACTGTATCACTGGATGCTGGTGTCCAGCGTGCTGCAAGAGCCCAACGAAACGTTAGCCGGGAACGCGACGTGCCCCAAGGATCTTGGTACCACTGCGTGCCACAGCACCCACAGCACCTGCCAAGCCACCTCAATGCACACCGGTTATGATACAACCATCACCGGCTACATCACCGGCTACACGTGCAGATGCGACGATGGCTACCAGGGCAACGCTTACCTCAGCGACGGGTGCCAAGGTATTTTTTTTTTGCATACAATTGCAAATGTCCAATTTATGCCCTCTAAACTTGTCACCTGAATTTTAGAAATACCCTCCAACTCAGATATCGGAAAACATACCTCTCCCTCATCAACTTTCAAAACTGGATAAAATATTTGCCTTGAACATTTCATAGTGGTTTCCTCAGTGATTCTGCTGAAGGCCTGACCTGACCCCTAGTTAGATTTGCGTGGTAGTTTCCTTAAGATAAAATCGTCAGTGTAAATATTTAAAGGTGTGGATCTTAGGTAACACCAGGATGTTGGACCCCTCGTAGGGATGTGAAAGCTGACTGCACATACATGTCCATAAAGTGCCTATGCATAGGGCTGGATATCAAGCCAGCTCGGCTCGTTAGTGGCTCGGCTCGTTATAGTTCGCCTCGTTATGACTCGTTATACAAACCAGCCAGAAGGCTAGCTCGGCTCGGCTCGTTAACGAGCTCGAGCTAGATCGTTTGGCTCGCCAGCCAAAAGCACAAAAACATAAGCACAAAGATTATAACCGAAATCAGCGAAAAAAACGTCACATGCATATATAAAATGAAATAAACAAAATACATATGAAATTTGCGGTGGAAAATATAAGTATGTTATCCTTTATGACCATGATCTATCATCCTTCATCATTGATCGATTCCATTGATCGATACAATATTTGTTATTTATTTTGGTTCGCTATGGTTCACATCTGAACGTGTTCTCCACGATCTCCGACACCCCGAACAAAGGTAAGTGCTGACAGTAGTCACTCTACCCGGAAATAAACTGTGACATATAAACACTCTCCCCCACTGGCTTGCTTGTTATTTCAATTTAGTAATTTCATGTTCATACGATCGAGGGATAGAGAACCTCTCTTGTCATCAAGGCTTCTCTCTTTGTTCCTCGATCTCATTGATACAAATGCTTTCCATCACTCTGCTATGCTTACCGAAAACCCAGACTAAAGAATATAACTTCCTTATCTTTCTGGGAAGCAGAGCAGAGTGAACAGAGCCCTCGCCCCCGGGGGTAATTCTTTGCGAACAACAATCAATGTACATTGAATCAATATGAGTATAGATCCCTTCATATTGATAGGCAACGTTCTATCACATAGGGTTGGTCGTCTTCCCAAGGGGAAGATCTCCCTTCCTTTAGCTCACTAGCTATATGGTTTCCCAACCTGGTAGGTTGGGTCGTTCCAATTGCTTTGACCATAAAGAGGAATTCCCCCCGATGGTCGGATACTTATATCATTGAACACATACATATTATAAAAGGTTGGAAAATATACAACAGTTGAATTAGAGAAGTCTAGAATGACAACATTGGGAGCGAATGACTCATCGCCAGGATGGTAACCTTGTTGTTGTGGTGTGGGAGGTCCATGAAAAACCTAATAAACTCCAAAAGTAAATATAAATATAGAATGCATACTAACAATGTGCAAAGTAAAATATGGGAAATAAATATAGAAAATGCACAAATAGAACATGGAAAAGGAGAACATATGTATACCACTAAGATATTCAGGAGCCATGATAAAAAGCACGTGGAAAGAAGAGTGAGAAATGAGAGTGAAAGAAAGAGAGGGACAAGAACTAGTGTTGGTCTGTACCAAAAGTGACAGACCCCGGGTTGCCGAACCAACCGGGTAAATCACACGAACACAACAAGATTCAAAAACACAAGTGAGACTGATTGCATTAATCTTCCATCCGTAGGCTTTTATAGGACCAAAATAGCCTCCTACCTACCAGCATCTTGGGATATATCCGTCTCAGGAGAAGGGCTTCTTGGACATCTTTTGCCGAGGGCTTCACCTGCGCTCCCTGTGGGACCCAACACCGCCTAGGGCCCGCTGGGATCCATTGATGTCCCTACACCAGCCATTCATGACAACGAACTACGAAAAAGCAGCCCAGCAAAACTCAGCCAACAAAGTAGGAACTTTTGCCAACCCACGCAGCGCGAAGCCCTACCGAAACATCTTCCTTCATAACTAGAATATTGGTCTCAACTCGAGCACCGAAGGCGTTCGGCTCGAGATTAAGTGGGTACCTTCAACTGCTTGACTACGCCTAAATGGGGATCGACCTTCTGGTCAGAAGGGAACTGAAGACGTCCTCTTTGGAGCGATGTCTTTGGTCAAACTGAGGCCCTTCGGAGCCATGACTTCAGTGAACCGAAGACGATGATCATTGCCTGGAGGCCCGTGCCAATCGAAGGTGGGGGTGACTGACATCTCGTCCGCCCCCCAACAGTGCTACTGCTCCCCACACGGAGAACTTGCCCCCACGAGCAGCAACTGACACGAGCACTCAACTGCATTGAAAACGACCTGGTTGTGTTGCGTGGACGTGGTTGTTATATATTGTGGGACCTTTAGTCCCGGTAGAGGCCACAACCCGGTAGCAGAGCCTTTAATCCCGGTCTGTAGAGCCAATCAGGATTACATGGTATAGACCGGTCTATAGCTGTTGGGCATATGACTTTAGTCCCGATTTGTAACTCCATGTGAAACTAGAGCTTTCTTTTTAGTTCCGAAGGTAGAAGTTTCCGAGACTAAAGCTGAAATTGGATGTGGACCAAAAGTCCGTTCTCTACTAGTGCATTGATCTTTTGTTGTACTTTGCTAAAAGCACCCGTAATAATATGAAAATAGCACTAGTAAAAACTTTTTTCTGTACTGTAGTATATATGTGCAAAGCTGTTCATTGTAACATGCCTAAATATACATTAGACCCCTTCTAAGTTTTTATTAACTTGCTTGGTCAATAAATTAAATGTTATGTGCACCCCTATATGTGTGTATGAGCGCAAAAAAAAAAAAAAAAAAAAAAAAAAAAAAAAAGCAAGCAAGGTCCCTCCTGCAATAAATTTTCTTTATGCAACAAATATATGTCTAAATAAAGCTTATATATGTATATCTTTTCTTGTCCTTATTAGATATCGATGAGTGTGCCATCCCAGATAAATGCTTTGCCAATTGTACAAATTTACCTGGCACGTATTTATGTGCATGTGCAAAGGGAACCATTGGCAATCCACACACACAGTATGGCTGCATAAAACGACATGAAGGTCCAAGTAAAGGTAAAATTCATGCTACATGGTTAAACCTGCGCAACTAGTTTTTCCCCACAAATTATTAGTTTGTCATAAATTCAAATTTATGATTATTTGGTTAGGCTATTTGATTAGATAATTTAGCTTGGTTTTTAGTAGGCTACCATGGCACACCATATAGAAATATATTATACTCCCTCCCGGGTTGGTATTAGAAGTCGTTTTGGACAAGATTTGGGTCAAACATCGGGAATATAAATCATCAATAACTTTTAAGTTGTTGAGTTTGTAAATGTAAAAATTATATGAGTAGATTTGTCTTAAAAAATACTTTGATAAAAGTATACATATATCACATCTCCATAAATATTTTTATAATAATAAAAGGTCAAAGTTATGTTTTGGAGACCGTGTCGCTGTCCTAAACGACTTCTAATACCATCCCAGAGGGAGTATATGCAAGGAAATTGTTTGTCCTATAAGATTCTTAACAACTTTTGTGACAACTTCTATTTCTTGAATCATGTATGTATTGTATCATTTGTTTCTTTAGCAAAATATGCTTGTTACATTGAGAAATATCCTCTATGCATCCTCCAAATTAAAAATATGTCTAGATGATCATATAGTGGTAAAAATTCTTTATAAGTACTATTTTGAGCCACATACTCTAAAAATACGAGAGTGTATGGTGCTTTTTCTGTTGTGACCTTTACAACGCTTTGTGTCACTTACAGGGCTAATCATTGGCCTAGGAGTTGGAAGTGGTGCAATGTCTCTCATCGTAGTCCTAGTCACCACACTTATAATCCATAAAATCAAGATACAGAGAAAGACAAGGATGAAAAAAAGATTCTTCAAGCAAAACCGTGGGCAGTTGCTACAACAATTGGTATGTCAAAGGGCAGACATAGCTGAAAGAATGATTGTGACTTTGGAGGAGTTAGAGAAAGCAACTAACAATTTTGACAAAGCACGAGAACTTGGTGGTGGAGGGCATGGTATAGTGTATAAGGGAATCTTATCAAGTCTACATGTTGTGGCAATTAAGAAGTCAAAAATAGTGGTACAAAGACAAATTGATGAGTTTATAAATGAGGTTGCCATACTTTCTCAAATAAACCATAGAAATATTGTGAAACTTTTTGGGTGTTGCCTTGAGACAGAAGTTCCCTTGCTCGTTTATGAGTTTATTTCCAATGGCACCCTTTACAACCATCTTCATGTTGACAGTTTCATATCTCTATCTTGGAGAGATAGATTAAGGATTGCGCTTGAAACTTCCAAGGCTCTTGCATATCTTCACTCACTCGCTTCAATGCCAATAATCCATAGGGATGTCAAGTCTCCTAACATACTTCTAGATGATAATTTAACAAAGAAGTTGTCAGACTTTGGAGCTTCAAGGTATGTTCCTATTGATCAAACCGGGATAGATACCACTTTGTGCAAGGAACATTTGGTTACTTGGATCCTATGTACCAAAGCACGGGGCACCTCACTGAGAAGAGTGATGTCTATAGCTTTGGTGTGCTTATGATAGAACTGCTTACTCGAAAGAAGCCAGTTTCCTATAGATCTATAGAAGGTCATAGCCTTGTGTATCATTTTGTCACTCTACTATCAGAAGGTAACTTAGTTCAAATATTGGATCCACAAGTTCTCAAGGAGGAGATGGAGAAGTTGTTGATATTGCTCTATTGGCAGCAATATGTGTGAAGCACATGAGCACAGAGCGGCCAACAATGAGACACGTGGAAATGATGCTTGAAAGCATTTATGAAGCAAAGGAGTTTGTTTCCACTGACATGGTAGATGATAAGTGGTCATCCGAGGATATGATAAGCGTGGATGCTAACCGGGTTGATTTCCAAAGCCCGAAGATATTGTACTAATTTATTGATGTGCGTATTACATCGAAGCTACCACATATAGGCGATATATATATATTGGACTTGTGGACAACCAGGATGGTGGTACGTATAAAGAAACACCATGATCACTTGAGAGGCATCAACTAGTATCTATTTGAAATGCCTTTGTGCATTTAAACTGAACTTATGAAGTGTTGGACCAGATGATGGATGTTTCGGATAATGGATAAAGTATCTGGTTTCAAAACTTACTCATCAAAGAGGAATCAAACCAACTGACTACAACTTCACACCAAAAGTCGAACAAAAAACTTCACACCAAAATGCAAATCTCGGAGGCCATCCATGGGACACAAACTGCCTAATTGCCGCGGTCACCAATTTTTTAAAAGCCTCCACCGCAAGCGCTTGTCAACCCTCATGCCATTGCAATCGGATCCCTTGAATAGGAACCACAAAAGAGATTCCGGTAGTATTGAAAATGACGTAAGTTTAGGAGGGCTTAAGGCCATGAGCCGCGCTATCAATGCCTGAATAAGCCATGCACGAGTTCAGCTATGGCACTACTGCGGCCACCACTTTTTGCGGAACCGCCACTCGTATGGTTGCGGCTCATCACAACCGCAAGCGTATGCTTGCAGCAACATGGCGGCTGGCGCAGCGGTGGCCACCGGCAAGAATACCATTGGGCTGCCCGGCTGCCCGACCAGCTGTGGCTGCAAGAAAATATGTTCTCATAGGTCAATGAAACTAAATATATATATTGAAGCTGAAGTGCATTATATGATGCCAAAAATCATGAAGTAATTGTGATAGCGGAGCAGCATCCAAAGTGTTTTGTAGGTTGAGGGATTTGCTATCCTTGCATCCTGCACTTCATTAAGATGTGTTTGAACTGTAACAATTTATTATATCAAGTTCTTTTTTTATCAAGTGTAATAGACAGATAAGATTTGCATTACGTCCTTGTCCAATGGCTATGTTTCCTAGCCTTATCTTTTCTCCCATTATTCCTTAAATAAAGCAACCTTGTGGACCTGTTCCTGAAGTCAGACCTTAATAACTCACTACACCTAATGCAAGTCAACGTGACGTCGATTGATGCTAATGATGTTCTTTGTTGTTTTGCATCACGTGACTGATCTTTAGAGTCCAATAAGAAGCATCTGGCCAAAATATAGTTTTCTTGGCTTTGCATAATTTGGACTACCAGCATTCAGCATTATAAGTTGTGTTGCACATTGCGGATTTGATGTCGATACTGGGGTGATGCTTAAATGTCTCAACGTTCATAGCTCACTTGTGGTTTTTTTTTCTGAAAAAACTTCAACGGGGAGATTGCGCGCTCCCCACCTGATTTTATTGAAATGTGGCAGTGGTAAGAAGATTACAAAGATGTTTACAAGTGTTTGGGAAGAGATGCTGTTCTAGGCTGGATTACATTCCTAGAACTGATGATCACCGTCACATTCCAGAAAGGTGGACCAGGCCTCTATGCACCGCAAGTTCATAGCTCACTTGTAGTAAGTAGTAGTAGGCTATGGTTATGTTTAAATGCCTCACCATTCATCAGGCACTTCTAGTAACCCAATCTTGTTTGCTAGTTGAACCTGAGTTACATTGCGTTACAAGTCGGCTTGGTCTGTATCTGTATGCTTATTGTTCTGCCATCCAAGGGAGGCACACGCACACCTCACACTGCAGACTGCACAGCCTACACTTCGAATGACTTGTGACTGCTGGTTGTAACTCAAAGTCATACCTGTCAGCGTCAGCTTCCAGCTTATGCAGTTTAACATGATAGATCCTGATTGATGCCAAAGGTTTCTTTTGTTTTTTTGGGCAAGGCCTCTAAAGTCTGGTCAAAATATACTTTGTTTTGGATTATATTTTTGGCATGGCTGCAAGCACTGACGCGTACTGTGGATCTGAACTTATTTTTCGTTGTAATTGTCTAGGTTTCAGCAAATTTGAAGCTGGTGATCAGGAGCGTTATTCATTGAACTGTTGACTCCTGGCCAGGATAACCATCTAGTCCAGTTGATAGCTGTAGGGTCTGTACATTATCACCATGTTGGAGTGGGTCATTCTGATGAGAAACGAAACTGAATGGGTCATGGTTATAATATGGTTGGGTAATCTGGTGGAGGATCTTGAATGACCCTCCTTGCATATTAGGACTGGGGTGCCATTGTAGTTGCTGCCGCAATATATGAACATGGCATGTGTGTGATGTGTAGTGCTTAGTGTTTATGTATGTGATGGGTTATCAATGAGGGCTACGCTTGGCATGGGTGTTGTGCTTCCTGAAGACTTGTTTAAATTGTTGTTATTATCAGCACTGAAGTCTAAGCATATAATTTAGCTGTTTGGACTTTGGAATAATGACTGGTGTTGTTTTATTTGGAGGATGAGCAGCAGCATCAATGCTTGGAACGATTTTCTTTTGTTTAGCACGCCGCTGTGCTTTGGATTTGCCCATCAGTAAGTTGGAAGATGGAACATATGTGTCTCCGTCCGTCCGTGAATTGGCGTACATACATTGCATATATATATATGCATTATGCAGCCACTGATGCTGGTGGCAATATCAGTAGTCTTATAACAATGACAACATCGACCATCTCTATCTAGGCCGGCAACCGGAAGAGAGAGTTGAGACAATGCGCACCTATCATTGTGGGAAGAACAATGCGCCACTGTCGGCGGCGTCGCTCCTATGGTTGCAGCTAATCTTCCAGCTCGTGACTGTCGCCGTGGCCGCCGCTGACCAGGTAATTTGATCAGAGTATCTTTGGCAGATATATTGCAAAATTTTGCGATTATAATGCTGAAACAACTACCTACAGATGGTTATAGTCAGTCTAGGATGGAAGGCACTTCAAAAGCTAAAAGTGTCACGGGTGGTCGGCAGATTACAATCGAAAATATTGGACCTTCATGCCAGTAGGTGAAACAGTAAGAAACTGTCTAGCTGCAAATAAGGGCATAGTTCTCTGAATGTAAAGCATTCTTTAATTAGTAATATTACTACTGCGTAGGATAATGCCATTACCGATGCGGCTTTGCATTCTACGAAAGTGTTGCTACTACAAATGCTGACTAACAAAAAAAAAATGCAAAACTCCAAAATGTATGGTTTTGTGCCTTTTAAATATATAAGTCAATACTGTTCTCTTCATGTCATACATCTGTACTTACCACTATTGTTTCTTTCGCTTCCATGTACAGTCAAATAGAATGTTGCATATTTGACTTCCTGACCCGTGCAAAGCACGGGTGTCTCTGCTAGTATCTGTGATAATGCAGCACACGTCTCCCTTTTTTTGCTTACTTTATGGCAGGTTATGCATTTCAGTTTCATGTTCCATTCAAGGAGTGCATAATAACTAAATTCTGTACCTCAATTTTCACTACCTATGTCATGTGTAGAGGTTACAAAATTATGATTTATTCATGATGTTTGACTGATGAGGCATATGTGTTGCAATTGACTTTATCAAACCCAGGCATGACAAATGTTTGCATAGGTCAAAGGAACTAAATATATTGAAGCTGATGTGCATTATATGATGCTATAAATCATGGAATTAGGTGTGATAGTGGAGCAGATTTCATATTGTTTTGTAGGTTGACGGATTTGCTGTCCTTGCATCCTGCACTGCACAGTTTATATCATATTTTAGTACAACATTTATTTTATTAAGTCTAATAGTTTCTCATACTAACCTCCTTGTCCAATGTCTATTTTTCCTAGCTATAAGGTTATGTTTAAATGTCTCACTATTCATCGGTTACGTGTGGTAACCCAATCCCATTTGCTATTTAAACCTGAGTTACATATCCTTTTAACTGCCTTTTCGGGTTTCAGTAATCGTAGTTGTGGCAGGTCAGAGCTTCACTTTGTTGGAGCCTGGCTTCAGGCAAGCAAAACTATTTTGCTTTTGCCTTGGCTGCCCATGCTGTATTTCTGAGTAGAAAATCATAGTCGCTGCAATGAAGGCTGATTTATCATCATATGTAATACTGGTTGATTGATTTGGTTCGCGTATTGATGTTTTGGCGTCAGTAGGTTTTTCTATTTTGCTTTTGCCTTGGCTTCCCATGCTGTATTTCTGAGTAGAAATCATAGTCGCTACAGTGAAGGCTGATTTATCATAAATATATAATACTAGTTGATTGATTTGGTTCGCACATTGATGTTTTGGCGGCAGTTGGTGTGTGTATGCCTGTGAGGTGCTCCTTTCTCCTTTTTCTTTTCCTGGGAAGCCCATAAGTCGGCTTGGTCTCTGTTTCTGTATGCTTATTTTTCTGCCATCCCGGGGAGCCACGCCACAAGCCCACACTTCAAATGACTTGTGACTCCTGGTTGCAACCCCTGTTTTAAATAGCCCGCTATAGCTCGCTACATAGCCCGCTATAGCCTTTTGAGGCGGGTGCCGCTATTTCTGTTCATGTACAAATTTAGCCGCTATAGCTCGCTATAGCCCGCTATTAGCTCGCTTATAGCTGTTTTACAGGCAAATCGCTAAACACCCTTAGCCCGCTATTTAAAACTATGGTTGCAACCCAAAGTCATATACCCGTCAGCTTCCTCCACCTTTTGCAGTTTAACATGATAGATCCTGATTGATGCAAAATGTGCCCTTTTTTTAACAAACAAGGTCTCTAAAGACTGGTCAAAATATAAATTATTCTTCTGGATTATATTTTTGGCATGGCTGCAAGCACTGCCACTATCTGAACATGTTTTTCGTTGGAATTGTCTAGGTTTCTGCAGATTTGAAGCTGGTGATGAGGAGCGTTATTCATTGAACAATTGGCTCCTGGCCAAGATAACCATCTAGTGTAGTTGATAGTTGTAGGGTCTGTACATTATCACCATGTTGCATTGGAACGTGAGTCATTCTTACAAGAGAGATGAAACTGAATGATCATGGTTGTGACATGGTTGTATATTCTGGTGGAGGATCATGAATGACCCTCGTATATTAGGGGTGCTGTTGTGGTTGCTGCCACAATGAACATGACGTGTGATGTGTTCAAGTGTTTGTGTTGTGATGGATTATCAGTGGGAGCTACGCATGGATGGTGTGCGTCCTTAAGACCTGTTTAATTGCTGTTGTTATTATTACATCAGCAGTGAAGCATATAATTTGCACTCGTGGTACTCGCCCACGGTTTGGATTTTTTTTTTTATAATGGCCGTGTTGTTTTATTTGGAGGATCAGCTGCAGCATCAATGCATGGATCGATTTTATATGTTTAGCACGCCGCCGTGCTTTGGATTTGCCCATCAGTTGGATTTGCACATCAGCTGGTGGCATTATTTAGGCAATAACAACATCGGCCATCTATCTAGGCAGAGGCCATCGAAAGAGAGTTGAGGCAATGTCCACCTATCAATGTTGGAAGAACAACGTGCCATCAGCGGCGCTCGTTGTGTGGTTGCAGCTCATCTTCCGGGCTGGTGATTGTCGTCGTCGTTGCAGCGGCTGCCGACCAGGTGATCGGGCTGCCTGGCTGCCGGACCAGCTGCGTGAACGTGAGCGTGCCCTACCCGTTCGGCATCGAGCCCGGCTGCTAAGGGTTTCAACCTCACCTGCTACGACGACGACGCCATCTATGCGCCGCCGCAGCTAGCTCTGTTCATCCCGGGTGTCGGAACGATCCCACCGCCAACGGTCAGTGATATCCCTCGATGAATCCAAGCTGACAGTGTTGTATAATCACAAGTACAGTTGGACGCCGGCCGACGGCTCGGGCACCTACTTGTTCGAGTAGTATCGATCCAATGGAAGCTGGTCTCCAGCATGATGCAAGGCCCAAACGAGACTCGTGCCGGCAACGCAACATGCCCCAACGATTTGGGCACCACCGAGTGCCATAGCGCTCACAGCACCTGCCAATCCACCTACGATCCAGCTGATACCGTCACAGCCTATGTATGCAGATGCGACCATGGTTATCAAGGGAACGCTTACCTCAGCGACGGATGCCAAGGTGAATAAACACTACTAGTTGTTTCAGGGTTTATTTGGTATGGCTCCTCGGAAGTAGCCGAAGCACAAAACTGCTTTCGCAGCCAGAGCTGTAGACGTGTCAAATAGGCCCTTATTAATCATTAATACTCTTCGCGTCACACTTATGCATTACCCCTGATTGTTTTTTATTCCTTCCTTGCTTATTAGATATCAATGAGTGCACAATTCCGTGTAAATGCTTTGGCATTTGCAAAAATTTACCTGGCAATTATTTATGTGAATGTCCCAAGGGAACCAATGGCGACCCATACAAAAATGTCTGCGTCAAACCAAATACAGGTAACTAGCTACTACTGTTCATACCTTCAGGCTAATTACGTAACTGTGGTAAAACACCATATATATGATCATAACTGCATTAATTAGGGCCGATTCTCATTCTCCTTAGGGCACTCACAATGCAGACTTCACCATGGAGTCTAAGACTATTTATTACCTCGAATATCGTGGATTTGAAGTCTTGGTTTTTCTCCCTCTCTCTTCCATAAATATACTGCCACATCAGCGCCACATCAATAAATTACAATAAATATCAAGGTAATAAATGTGCTTAGACTCTATGGTAGAGTCTGCATTGTGAGTGCCCTTATTAACTACTCCCTCCGTCCCTAAAAGGTTGTCACTGCATTTCCCGAGACACAAATGCCAGCAATTATATATTAAAATATAAAAATATTTATGCTAAGTAATTAGCATCATCGGAAGGATCTTTAAGTCTAGTTTTTAACAAATTTATTTGAAAATTTAAATGTTGCATGTATTTTCTATAAATTGAGTCAAACTTATGGCACGTATCCCATGGCGACACTCTTTTTAGGGACGGAGGGAGTAGATAGAAGTATCAACATATTGCTGCTACGGGAATTGATGATGATTTGAAATTAAATTGACTACAAATAATAATTACTCATATGAGGGTAAATCAATGTTCTTGGATGGCGTAGCCTGCTGATATCGAAAATTAAACGTATGCTAGAGGATAATATACAATATAGATAAATCAATGTTCAAACCAAACACTCATGACGAAGCCCTTCTAAATTATATTCTTACTCCCACCAAATACAAATTGATGATGTTTTCTTATAGTGAGATCTGATCATACTTTCGAAACTTGGTGGGATGAAATTTATCTTCTGGTTTAAAGTAAAATCATCATAAGTTATGTTTTTTTTAAAACTACAATTTATAATCTAGCAAATTAATATATTTGTAAAATATAGTAAATTTTTTAGAGTTCAAGGGTCGGGACACGTCAGCCTTTTGATTAATATCAAAAGACAAACAGTTTTACAACATAGTTTGTGGCCACACCACCGCCATCTCTTCCGAGCATGGTCAAAGTTTAATTGTCAGGAAAACAAAACCAACTAAATTAAAATCTCTGGGAAACTCAAAACGCCAGCAAGATACTGGAACTTATGACAACCCAAATTGCTATGACTCAGAGATTAATTGCCAATGCTTCACTTTGTCTTCAGAACGCCGGTCCCATTACCATCTCCAGAGAGTTCCACCATGGAGTTTGCAGTTTGTTCTTCCCTTCTTCATCATCTTGCCCGAACCTTGTAGCCAGCAAGTCTTGAAACAAGGAGCTTCCATCTTGAACTCTGCTATGCTTCATGTATCTGGTAGCCAATGGACTATTTGAGATTCCGCTTTGATCTTTTGCCATATAATAAGACTCCAGGACTCCCAACTTGTCCTCTGGGCACAGAATTTTCCAATTTTGTAAGTGCCCATGGATTTTTGTAGTATAGGATTCCCATATTTCTCCACCCTAGATTCTGAAATCATGAATCATTTCTAAGCTTCCATATGGACCATATAACAACAACATTAATCATATTAATAAAAATGTATTTTTTCTGACTGAGCCAGCAACTGCCTATCAACTCTATACTGCCACCAACCTGTTTGTCTATGATTCTAGAGATAATAAACCAGCATTGAGTAGCAACAGCACAATCAAAAAACAGGTGGTGGCAAGTTTCAAACTCAGAACAGAATAAGCATGTTTTATCTTTCACCTCCCTTCTATTAGCCAAGTTATCTCTAGTCAAGACTCTATTATTGCACAGAAGCCATAAGAAAATATGTACACTGGGAGGAACTTTGATCCCCCAAACAGCTGGAATGTGGACCTGTTTAATCCCTCTAAAATTGATTACCTTATATAAGCACTGAGAGGAGTAAGTGCCCTTAGAAGTAAATTGCCAAACCATTTCATCTTCCTCATTATTTAGATTAACAGTAGATAGAAGTTGTACAACTTCCAGCCAACTTTGATATAAGTCCTCACTAACAGTTCTCTTAAAAGTACATTTCAGGTTAGTCCCATCCCAAAGTTCTGCTAGTGTCTTTCCATGCTCATTTATAATCCTGTACAGAGGCCAAAATTGAATAGCTAAGCTAGTAGATCCTGTCTAGGTATCCTCCCACACCCTAATTTTCTCACAATTACCAACTTTCCATCTGTAGCCCATCCGAGCTGCCTTCACAGCCCACATAAAACCCCTAAAGAAACTAGATGAGTTATAGGTTTTTGTGTCTAAAATATTGGGTTTATTTGTTTTGTACTTAAAGTCTATCAACTCTCTCCAGAGTTTGTTTTTATCAGAATTATATCTTTTATAAGCCAAGAACCCAGTAAGCTGATATTCAGTTCTCTCATACTAGGAATTCCTAAACCTCCATGTTCCTTACACATAGAAACTAGTTCCCAGTTGGGTAAGTGATATTTATGCTTGTTTTCCTCATCATTCCACAAGAAGTTGGACATGTGAGTTCTTAAAAGCTTCAGAGCCCATTTAGAGAATTTTATAAAGGATAGTAGATAAATAGGTATACTAACAAAGCAAGATTTGATCAAACTAACTCTAGCAGCTCTAGATAGCAGATTTCCTTTCCAACCAGCTACTTTCTTCATTATCTTATCTACTAAAGGTTGGATGTCCTCCCTAGAGAGATTATCAAAATGGAGTGGAACCCCCAAAATTTCATAGGGAAACTGCCCAGAGGGCAAGCAAACAAAAATATAGTAAATTCACAATAAGAAACTATAAAAGGTAAAAAGAATCAAGTTTGTTTTAGTGGAAGTATAGCATATTCTGCACTGGGATTACAATATCACATTTGTAGAAATAATATATGTTTTATAGAAGACACTATGCACAAGAAGAAAGGCACATGAGGTCGGGAAAACTCCAGCATATAGGTTTTGTCGGCTATATATGCTTTCCCCACCACTACCACAATAGTGATGTGATTTTCTCATCACCGCCGGTTGCTCACAATCCAACAGTAATAGATGTTCGCACTCAAGGTTCATGTTCTCTTAAGAGCACCTACCAACTGACGCTATTATTTTAACTACACATTTTAAAAATCTTATATTATATATTAGACACAAAAATAATCTCAAATGAAAAAATTGTTAACTACAAAGTTGTAGATCTTATCGAGTAATAAAACTTTTGATGTTGACTTTATCTCCATTAGATATTGACAATAATGTCATTTCTGTAGTAGTGCACATGCTTCATGTCAAGGAACGTTTTTAGTTATGCACATTGCAATGCACTATTTTATCTATGTTTCTAAACTAGATAGCATTAATTTTTGTGTCACCTTCAGGGTTAATTATAGGCCTAGGAGTTGGAAGTGGAGCAATTCTTCTCTTTCTAGTGCTAAGTTGCACATATATGATCCAGAGGATCATGACACGAAAGAAAAGATTGAGACAAAGATACTTTAAGCAAAATCATGGTCAATTGCTACAACAATTAGTGTGTCAAAGGGCAGACATAACTGAGAGAATGATCCTTACTTTAGAAGAGCTAGAGAAAGCCACCAACAACTTTGACAAAGCTCGTGAGCTTGGTGGCGGAGGCCACAATACCGTCTACAAGGGAATTTTATCAACTCTTCATGTTGTAGCGATTAAGAAGGCAAAAATAGTGATACAAAGAGAAGTTGATGAGTTCATAAACGAGCTTGTTATCCTTTCTTAGATAAACCATAGGAATATTGTGAAACTTCATGGGTGTTGCCTTGAGATAGAAGTTCCTCTACTTGTTTATGAGTTTATTTCCAATGGCACCCTATATAGCCATCTTCATGTTGAAGCTTTAGTCTCACTATCATGGAAAGATAGAGTGAGGATTGCGGTCGAAATTGCTAGGGCCCTTACATATCTTCACTCGCTCACTTCCGTGACAATAATCCATATGGATGTGAAGTCTTCTAATATACTTCTCGATGATAATTTGACTGTCAAATTGTCAGATTTCGGAGCATCAAGGTATGTTCCAATTGATCAAACCGGGCTGGATACAACCGTGCAAGGAACGCTTTGGGTACTTAGACCCTATATACCGTAGCACGGGTCATCTTACTGAGAAGAGTGATGTCTATAGTTTTGGTGTGATTCTTATCGAGATGCTAACCAGAAAGAAGCCGGTCTCTTATAGATCTCCCGAGGGTTATGGTCTTGTGAGACATTTTTCCACTCTAGTTTTAGAAAATAACTTATCTCACATATTAGATCCACAAGTTGCTAGGGAGGGAGCAGGGGAAGTTGTTGATATCTCTTTATTAGCAATGATGTGTGTGAAGTTTGTAAGCAAGGATCGGCCGACCATGAGACAAGTGGAAATGATGCTAGAAAGCATCCATGCAGCAAAGGACTATGATTTTAGTGACATGACAGATAAATCAGAAGAGAATTTTGTTCAAATGGATGGCATGTCTACTATAGGGACAAACAAGAATATTACCACAGACAGTGTGGCTCACGAGAGGTGGGAGAAAGACAATTGATGTCAGTAATGATGGCACCACCCATAAAAAAAGTAATGATGCTATACCATAGAGGCTGCAAGAATTCAATATACTAAGACGTGATCAAGGAGGTGCTCACTTGGGGTATCTGCATCCAGTTAAGTTGCCTTCTATTTGTAATTCCGTCCCATAGTCAGACATGTCGGCTTCCACCTTTTGCTGTTTAGCATGATCCCTGATCGATGCCAAAGATCTCTTTTGTCCTTTTGCATACAAGGCCCGTCTCTAATGTCGAAGGGAATTGATCAGATCAAAACATACATTTCTTCTTTGGGATTATATTTTTGGCATGGATGCAACACTGCCACGCACTGTGGAACGGCACTTGTTTTTTTTTCTTGAAGGGTTCAATAAATACTTTTTTCAGCTTTATAGAGTATGTATATCTCATCACTTTTGAACGTATATACACCTGATTATTCACTGATCTCTTGGTCCTTGAACTGTCTTAGGTTTCCTCAGTGGAAAAAGTCTATGTTACCCCCCCAAACTATTTTTCTTGAATGCGCAAAGGTTTGTGCATCATTCTATTATGTTTCGATATTACAATTAAGATTTGCCTCCCCACTCTCACACAACCTAGACTACTACTCACGCACAACCAATTTTACAAGCCCCGGACTCGACTCATTGGTCGACCGTTTGCTTGATGATCAAGAGAACTTGAGTGACGGTGAAGGCCTCCTTTCTAATGCATGAAGCATTGTGCTCCTTCTACAACTCCCACGCTACTAGGGGAAGAGTGTGCCGGGTCCCTTTCTCTTGTGACTCTGCCATCGTTCTCTCTATCTTGTCCACAAATGTTCTATGGACTGTCCTCCGACATGTCCTGCATTTGCTCCGAGCACAGTGAGGATGGTCCACCACTCTTGGCGCGAGAATGTGCAAGATGTGATTAGGTTGTCGACGGATTCCGGTTCGCGGTCGCCCTCTGAACTATAATTGCGTGTTTGTGTGGGATGATCAGCATCATCTATGAAACGATCTTGTTTTGTTTATGTCGTGACCAAACGTATACTTCGAGGGGAAGGATGAAGCAGAGGCCTGGACTGGCTGATAGGCCAGAGCGACGCCGTCAGCACCTGCGTGCCTTAAATTGCTGAGAACGCCTTGTAACCGATTCAGCGCAAAACTGAATTCTGAAACCCAAACTCAGAATACAAATCATATATATCTCGTGGATTCCTGCCGTGCCCCATCCAAATCGTACCCTGTTCTTACCCAATCTCTTAATAAATTCCATTCTAGTTATATGGTTGGTAACTAGTTTAGCACGCCAATCAGTTGGAAGATGGAACATGCGTGGCTCCTTCCTTTCCTCTTAAAATGAGAAGGAAGCCATTTTTTTAAACTTCACTGGCTCTTCTGCGTGCACTTTAGCAAAAGAGGCGAAGCTATATGCCAAAACAGGGCTTAATTTTCATCGATGTAGCTGCAACCTAAACCATCGATACGATCGACCATCTATCTATATATCATGTCAATCTTGGCAATGGAAAGAGAGGGCTTAATTTTCGGCTTATGCTCGCTTCGGCTTATTTCAGCTTATTCTCTCTTATAAAATACTATTAAATCAGCCGAAATCAGCACAACAGGCTCAGAGTTGAGGTATTCAGGCGATGCACAACTATCAGTGTTGGAACAACGCACCAGGTACGGCGGTGCTGATGTGGTTGCACTTGCACCTCCTCCACCTCCAGCATGTCTTCCAGGTGGCTGATGCAGCTGTGGCCGGCGGCGGCGACCGGGCTGGCGATCGGGCTGCCGGATGCACCACCAGGTGCGGGGACGTGAGTGTGCCCTACCCGCTCGGCATTGAGCACGGCTGCTACCTCAAGAGCTTGGACCTCAGCTGCGACGACACCTACACGCCGCCGCGCCTCGTCTGGGCCCACCACAGAGAAGCACCACACATAAATTACCGTTTCACGGAGATCTCCTACGTCGACTCCACGCTTCGCCGACAACTCGGGAGCAGTCAACACGTCCGAGTCCGACACAGCCCGAGGCTCCCTCCTCCTCTTCGTCCAGGTGAAGGTGCAATGGAGCCTGGTATCCAGCGCACTGAACGTCCCCAACGAAACGCCGCGGTAACGCAACCTGCCCATACGATCTGGGCGCCACCGCGTGCCACAGCAGCTACAGCACATGCCAGGTCAACACCAGCTTATTCTCCTTCAGCGACAGGGCCATCACAGCCACCGGCTACGAATGTAAATGCGATGATGGTTACCAGGGTAACCCTTACCTCAGCGACGGATGTCAAGGTAAAAATTTTGCTATGTATATATGCTTGTGCAAACTTCATTTGAGATCGAGGTAAATTTCATTTTTTCCCTGCTTATTATATTTAGATATTGATGAGTGCACTCGTCCGGATAAATGCTTTGGTGATTGCACAAACTTACCTGGCAACTATACATGCCACTGTCCGACGGGAACCACCGGTGATCCATACACTCCAAATGGCTGCGCTAAATCGCACAATCCAAATACAGGTAATTAATTAACAATTCACCAGATGGCAATTGTTTTTACTAGGTATCCTTTTTTAAGCGCAACACATTAAAACGGATTGTATTTAAATTATTCTTGCTCCAGAAAAAGTTCTTAATATAATTTTTCAAAGATATCTTTGTTTATATGATTTTTTTGAGAAATATTTTTTGGAAAAAAGGAACTAGCCTATGAGCCAAACTATCATGTAATAAAGTGATTTTGATTCAATACCTGAAATATTTCTTGAGAGAATCTGAAACGTTCCTACGGGAATTTGGTTCCCTATCAAATGGGTGCCCTTAATAATAACATCCTCATTGTAAGTTTATGACGTACTGTCAATACTTTTTTTGAAACACTACATCCTATATATCCTTGTGGACAAAACAATGGTCCCCTTTTTTTCAATTAATCAGGAGAAGGGGGTGGTGGTGTCCCTGCTGTGCTTTTATTAAACAAAAATGGGGTTTCATTGGGTAAGCCAAATTGTTTTCCAGCCAAATTTTCTTAAATACGAGATTGATTGGCCACTTTTCTGTATAAAATATTAACACTGTGTGTGTCATCACTCTCACAGGGGCTAATCATTGGCCTAGTAGCTGGAAGTGCTGCAACACTTCTATCTCTACTCCTAGGCAATACATTTATAATTCATAAAGTTAAGGCACAAAGGAAGAAAAAGGATGAGACATAGATTCTTCAAAAAAAACAAAACCGTGGGCAACTTCTTCAACAATTGGTATCTCAAAGTGCACATAGCAGAAAGAATGATTGTTACTTTGGAAGAACTAGAGAAAGCCACCAATAACTTTGATAAAGCCCGTGAGCTTGGTGGCGGAGGGCATGGAACAGTTTACAAGGGGATTTTATCAAATCTACATGTTGTGGCAATTAAGAAGTCAAAGATAGTGATACGAAGAGAGATTGATGATTTCATAAATGAGGTTGCTATTCTTTCTCAAATAAACCACAAAAACATTGTGAAGCTTTTTTGGGTGCTGCCTCGAGACTCAAGTTCCTCTACTTGTTTACGAGTTCATCTCTAATGGAACCCTCCACAACCATCTTCATGTTGAGGGTTTAGTATCACTGTCATGGAGAAATAGATTGAGGATTGCGGTTGAGATTGCAAAGGCTCTCGCATATCTTCACTCACTCGTTTCAACACCGATAATCCATAGGGATGTCAAGTCTTCTAACATACTTTTGGATGACAATTTAACCGTAAAGTTGTCGACTTTGGAGCTTCACGATATGTTCCAGTTGATCAAAGTGGCTTAGACACAACAAAGGTGCAAGGAACATTTGGGTACCTAGACCCTATGTACCATAGCACGGGGCACCTTACCGAGAAAAGTGACGTCTATAGTTTTGGCGTTATTTTGATTGAGTTGCTTACTAGAAAGAAGCCCAATTCATTTAGATCTCCCCAAGGTCATGGTCTTGTATATCATTTTGTCACTCAGCTTTCAGAAGGCAACTTATATCATATATTGGACTCACAAGTTGTGAGGGAGGCAGGCGGAGAGGTGGTTGATGTTGCTTTGCTTTTGGCAAAGATGTGTGTGAAATTTGTTAGCATGGATCGCCCAACGATGAGGGAACTAGAGATGACACTCGAAAGCATTCATGTGGCAAGGGAGTATGCTTCTAGTCCGAAAGTGACATGACAGATGAATCGAGGAGTATAATATCCAAATAAATGGCACGTTAATTGGAGGCACAAACATGGATGTTGCAAATGAAGATTGATCAACATGATGAATTTAATTGCATGTTAAGTTTTCCTATCTTAGGCATATTGATACCCAAGGAAGCTCATGTGTGTGGATAATTAAGGGGTCTACAAGTGATGATGACATATTTTTTGGAACCGAGGACATCCCCATTTCCATTGCACAACGGAAATACAAGCAAGTTTGGACAGACTCGGACCAGATACGACCGACATAAACGTAAACTTCTACCTATAGGATACGACACCTACGTATAAGAGCTAACACAGAGAAAGTTTCGAGTTATTACAACCCGACGTGAAAAAAAACGATCGACCCCAATCCCTGCCATCATGTAGCGAGGAGAAGCAACAGTACCGATACAAAGACCAAAAGCCGGACTTAAAGGAAAGTATCATCAAACATCGAGGGAAAACAGGATGATAATCTTCTGCAGACCGCGTCCCATCTCCATCTTCAGGCATCCTGGTTGTTGTCGGAGTCTTCAATCTGATGGGTAGACTTGTCGCTCTTGGTCTTCTTGTTGAGTAGGTTGACTGCGATCTCAATAGCAAAGGAGATGCCAGCCTTGATGGCGTCCTCTTCTTCCTTGGAGTAAAGACCTGCCCAAGAACTTATTAGGGCACAAGCATGACAAACTATAGCAATTGGTGTCTGAACCTTCTTGTCAAAACAAACAGAATTTCTTGCTTTCCATATTGCCCAACATATTGCAAAAGAATACCCAAAGTGTATGAAAATTTTGACAATTAGGCAACCATTTCAAACACCACCGCCAAGTTTGATCCATACTGCAGGGAATATCGGAAGCTCCAAAACAAGTAGCAAACGTAGCCCATACAGTTTTAGCAATATTACATTCAAAGAAAAGATGTTGTATGCTTTCAGCATTTTGACGTAAATAACATTCAGGGCTACCCCCGCCATTTCCTTTTTATCATGTTGTCTTTTGTCAAGATGGCATTATTCATTATTAACCACATAAAGATCTTGATCTTCTCGTGGATTCTACTCTTCCAGATATTCTTGTAATATATACCAAAGATCATTAGAGGTCAGAATATTATAAACCGACTTAACAAGAAAGGTTTTCTTCTTACCAAACTTCCAAAAACAAGTATCATCCTGATGACTAAGTTCTATCAGGGGATACTTTTTGACAAATATCGAGTCCACCGATCTTTCCATTTATCTATAAGCCATCTAGAAAAAATAACACCTGACAAATCTAGTTTGGCTTCTGCTAGAGAGATATCTTTTTAACAGCCATCCAAATAGGTCAGGGTATATAACAGCTAAAGGTTTATCAAACAACCAAGAATCAATCCAGAACCCGATGCTCTTCCCATTACCAACCCTATATCTTCTACCATGAAGATACACATCTCTGAATTTCAATAAGTCATGCCAAATAGGTGAATCGATTGTTTATGTTTAACGAAGATCTGACAGAATCTTTTTTCAAATATTTAAATTTGACAATGTCTTGCCATAAACCTGCTTTCTTTCTCTAGTTTCCAAACCATTTACACAAGAGGCTAATATTCATTTTTCTAATGTCTTTAATATTCAATCCACCATTTTTCTTGCTCTTACAAATTTTGACCCATTTGATCAAATGATATTTTCGTTTAGTTCCTCCCCCTTGCCAAAAGAAAGACCTTCTTTGCTTATCCCACTTATATACTATGGTTTTGGGAAATAAGTACATCGACATATGATACATGGGGGCATTATTGAGGCTAGAACAGATAAGAATTTTTCTCGCCAAAGAATTGACATTGTGCCTCCTTGCCAAATATCAAGTTTCTTTGCACCTTTTTCATATAAAGGAATCCAGTCAACAATATGTAATCTACTAGGGCTAACAGAAACCCTAGATATTTTATAGGAAATAATCCAACTTGACAATTAAAAATATCAGCATACTGGCTATCCAGATTGTCTTCATCATTTATAGTGATTACTTCACTCTTGTTGAAGTTAATCTTCAACCCAGCCATAAGCTCATACAAATATAAAAGAAACTTTAAGTTCCTGGCACCCTCAAAATTATGTTTTAGGCATATAATTGTATCATCAGCGATTGCAGTACAGCCACCCCTTTATCAATGATGTGATCAACTAATCCATGCACAAGATTATTTGCTTGAGCTTTAATAATCATTCTAGTCAGACCATCTGCTATGAAATTGAATAAGATTGGAGACAGGGGGTCTCCTTGTCTTACTCCTCTATAGCTTTTTATATAGGGCCCCACACGTAATCATTTACTTTAATACTTACAGTTCCCCTGACACCACTTTTTCAATCCAGTTACACCAAAGTGGGCTAAAACCTCTTGCAGATAGACACTTGAATAAGAATTTCCAATCAACCTTATCATATGCCTTCTCGAAGTCTAATTTCAAGATAACTCCAGTTTGTTTCTTAATTTTGGTTTCATGAAGAATCTCATGCAATATCATAACACCACTCATAATGTTTCTTCCTTTCATAAAGGCAGACTAATTTTGGTGTATAACCTTATCAGCCACTCTTTCCATTCTTAGAGTGAGGGTTTTGGTTATCCATTTATACAAACAATTTAACAGACATATTGGTCTATATTGGGTAATACAAGTAGCATCAGTCTTTTTAGGGAGAAGAGTGATAATACCATAATTGATCCTGCTAATATTCACCTTTTCTTTATGAAAATCAGAAAATAACTGGATGATATCTTCTTTAATAATATGTGTCTGCCTTGTTGCCTGATTATATTACCAGATAGATGTCTGCAGATTTCCAAATAACTGCTTTGGCAATTATACAAAATTTCCGGGCAGCAAGTATTTCTGTCAGTGCCCCAAGCTAGGGAACAATCGTCGACCCGTACACCGTGAATGGCTGCATGAAAACAACATGATCAAAATACAGTTAACAAATCCAATAAAATCTTCTTTAATATCTAAAGAGTCTTTGTAACACCAGCATACCCATGGATGGCGCCGTGCATGATGTTACCAATAACTTGTTTGCAAACCCACGTCCGCCGGTGCAGTGATGATCTGTTTCTGTATTCCAGGTCACTTGACACTTGCTTCCGTCCGATCAGACATTCACTTTCAGATTGTTGGCTGATTGTCGTGGTTGAATGTGTTGCTGACCTGTTTGCTGCGCTACATGTTGCCAGACTCTTTCAGGCTCATAACCATCTGAATCGGTCAATGAATAAGCTAGATGGTATGACTACTAAAAGGATTGTGCAACTGTTTCTTACATCTTTCTACATTTTAAAGTGAAATTGATCTGCACACTGGTAGTAGTTGGTTTGGTTTCAATATATGCAGTGGTGCAGATGCACGAAGGAATCTTATGTTAGCGCTTGCATAGTGGAATTGCGATTCCTTTTCTTGGTTTTGTATGGTCTTTGTCGTGGAGAACACATTTCTTTTACTATTGTATTCACAACCTAAAATTCTGTGTCAGCGGAACGAGATCCTCTGAATTCGGTCTCCGTGACTGTTGTCTGCATTCACTCCATCTCTACCGTCCGCTGGCATCCAACGGAGCAGCTGAGCCCAAGAACTTTGCCTCCTCATTTGCACGTACTGTGGCCCAATAACTCGGCCCGCTAAGCAGAAAGGCTACGAACAGCCCCTGCCGAGAGCTCCCAAATCGCCGCCACTGTCTTCTGCTCAACCGCGCTGTCGCCATCGCGTCGAGGAGAGCCCCTGCCGAGAGCTCCCCAAATCCCCTCCCTGAGCCGCGACGTCGCCATCCCCTCGCCGTAGCCGAGTCGTCGCCATCCCTTTGTTGTTGTCCACATCATCGCTATTCCCAGGCCGGAGCGTGTCTCCCCGTCGCCGTACCTCGCCGAGCGTCCTCCTCCTCTTGGATGCTGCCACCCTGCAGCGTTTCCACCTCGTCCAAGAGCTTTCCAGGAGCTCGACTAGCTGCAGCACGGCTGCTATCCAGGAGCTCGACTAGCTGCAGCATGTTTGCTGTCCAGGAGGAGCTCTCTCAATCTCTAATTGCGGTAGTATCATGTGTGATTGCCCCCTCGCCTCGATCGTCCTGGATTCAGCCCCGCGTGAAAATAAGCCGCGCCACGCAAAAAACAGCGAGCTAACACGCCAGAAAAGAAGGAACGCCGCCGGCTGCCTTTTCCGCTTAGCAGGCCGTGTTATTGGGCCAAAACATCCATGTACGTAGGGACATATTGCCTGGGCTCAGCTGCTCCGTCGGATGGTAATGAACGGCTGCGATGGGTGACTGCCGGGCAGCAGTCACGGAGACCGAATTCAGAGGATCTCGTTCCGTGTCAGCTGGGGATGACAATGTTCCATCTGATCTTGTAACTGTTGGAAACATTCCTATAGAAAAATAAAAAGAACCATGGCCATTCTGAACACTTTCATCAGTTTGATGAAGGTGCCTCTTACCTTTCTCTAAGTTTGTGTGGATTTTTGTTTGTGTGTGGCAAGTGTAACACTAACATTTTGATGGTTCAAATAATTTTTCTCTCCTGTGAATGATAGATTGCAAGACACGCCATATATTTGAATTATAGATAACGAGGGGCGGATCTCCGGCCTTGAGGCACGGTTAAGGCTAGCTGGGCCAAAAAATCAGTAACTTGCTAGCTCGTTCGACTCGCTCGTTAATGGCTCGGCTCAAACTCGACTCGTTTTGTAATGAGCCAACTCGTTTTTGCAATGAGCCAGCTCGTTTTATAACGAGCCAGCTAGCTCGCGAGCTGCTCGTGAGCCATAACGAGCCAAGATAAATGATAAATATTGTATGGATCAATGGAATCCATCAATAGAGGATGGTGAATCATGGTCCTAAATGATAGCATATTTATATTTTCCATTGCAAAATTCAAATGTATTTTGTTTACTTCATTTTATACATGCATGTTACGTGTTTTTTGCTGATTTGCGGTTATAATATTTGTGCATATGCTTTTTGTGCTTTGGCTCGTGAGCCAAACGAGCTAGCTAACGTGCCGAGCCGAGCCGAGCCGACCTTCCGCTCGTTTGTATAACGAGCTATAACGAAGTCGGTTTCATAACGAGCCAAGCTATAACGAGCTGAACCACTAACGAGCCGAGCTGGCTCAATATCCAGCCCTAGACGCGGTGCTTGGTAAACCTGGGAGCCACGTTAGTCATCCGGCTGTGTGGCCCGCCCTCCATGAATTTCTCTACAAGATTTTCAGTCTAATTCAACGCCTCTGAATTGCAACACCGAAACTTTGGTTGCTAGAGGGGGTTGTATTGCAAACGATGTTCAACAAATGGTAGAAATAGGTATTTGTAATGCAACGATTGCTAAGGGGTTGCACCTCTTTGTTGCAATTGGTTGTCGATATTGCAATGGTGAAAAAGAGTTGTAGTAGACAAAATTTTGGTTGCAATTGTGTGGTAATAATGCAACTACTTTTGCATTGGTTGCATTTGGTTGTGACTATTGCTACGGGTTTTTAGGGTGGCAAGAGCTAAATGCTTAATGCAACGGGAGCTTCGATGACCGAAGCAAAAAGCTGTTCTCAATGGCAACGATTTTGTGGAGTTGCAACTATGACAACGTATTGCAACAAGGACACCACGGGGCGAAGCAAAAGTGGTTCTCAATTGCAACGCTTTATTAGAGTTGCAACTGTTATATGCCTCTTGCAACGCGAACTCTATGGAGGCGAAGCAAAAGTGGTGCTCAATTGCAACGTTGTTTTGGAGTTGCAATTGTTACATGCTTATTGCAACGAAACGTAAGAGTTGAGACTGATTTGGGCCGATCTACGCCTTGACCCATAATTATTATGGTAAACGGCCCACCAAATCGACAAGGTCCACAACTGGTTCCGCTATGCCTCGACCCGCTGCAAGCAGATTCCGCTACGCCTTGGCCCGCTGCCCCTCCCCCCTTGGCCCTTAATTATTTCGGCAAAAAATTGCTCCACGGGGAGCTTTGAACTCACAACCAGGTGCTCAACAATTAACAACGCTACCGCTGCACTAGTCAATCTGTCTTGTTGAAGGTATGAAAGTTTTTTTATTTGATTACTTCTAAACATGATAATTGAATTGTGGGTATCTTAATTGAATAGATCACAGGTCATGGGCCATAGACCCACTTTCTTGTATATCTTTAGATTAATAAAATCATAATTAATTTGATTAGGAAAAATCTCTATCGGCGGAGTGGTTTGCATCCTTCCTGGCAACATACAACATATACGTTTGCACACCACATATACATTTGACTCTACGCATATTGAAGCTTACATATATTTAAGCTCTACGCATATTGAAGCTTACATATATTTAAGGGTGGATTTTAGTCCTTGTGACAAAAAATACCTTGCTTTATGACTTTTTTATTTACTTTGCCAATATTGAATGCATGTGTAGGCACGGTCCTATATATACTAGTATAGTGCCCCTCATTTAAGAAATTGAAATCCAGCGACAAACTATTTTTGATTTTTCTAGCTTTCTTTCCAGCCGAGGTTATCTCATTTCCATTAGCAGCCCAACAAAAACACAGGGTTTGAAGGGGTTTAAACCTGACAGAAGCTAAGAAACTTCAAAGAATATAAAGACAGATAACAGGAGACCTGACCTACAGAGAATTTAAACCTGACAGAAGCTAAGAAGCTCTGATTGAGAGCAGCAAGGACAAACAAACTAAACCTAAAGTTTGCCATCAGGCGTACGAGAGTTTTAGCAGGGAGATATAAAAAGCATTACACAAGACGAGGTGTGGAGCTAGGCCACCAGCGCGAAATAAAAACTCCACTGAACGACACCAATGCTTCTATTTCCACATCAGATTGATAATTCTGTTAGGCAATGATCTTCATAAACCATCAAGCAGAAGCATCGCCTTGTCCATCCTGATCATGTCTCTTCAAGATCTTCTGTGCTGTCCGAAGCATGGTGCCTTTCGAAGAGTTGAGGTACCCCTGTCTGGTTCAGGAAACAGACTTGCCCAACAATTAAAAAGTGCATAGCTATGGTAAATGATATATAGAGGATTTTATGACATGTTTCTAAATCAAGTTCTGCTTCGTGCTTTCCATATAGCCTAGCAAACTGGAGCTATTCCACACATATGATATTTATTTCTAAAACACAGCCATTTATCACACCAACGCCACCAAAGCTCTTAGCAATAACAACCCAGATTGTTTTTTTGTTTTTTTCTTGCTTTCTTGCATGTTCAGAGCAACTATCAACATCACCCTAGGCCCTAATCATGTTAATATATACTACAAGAAGACACTAAACGGATCCAACTAATATATGTCAACCAATCATGACAAGGTATTGTTAAATATTCGTATTCCAAATAATAGAAACACAGACTAGGCATCTCAGGTATGACACAATATCATTTTGCAAAGTAATGACACAATATCGCATAGAATGTACAGTAATAACTTGGCAATAGTATGGAATACCAATTTGTATTTTGATATCCTATAGAATGTACAGTAATAACTAATCGCGTGCTGAAGCACAAGCACAAATCGGAACTTATCAGTTTCAGAATGCGCCAATAATCCAATTATTTGGTGTCACTTCATACTTTTTCATTTTTAGTAGTGAAATAATGCAAGCAACAACAATAGGGTCTTGGGGGTGCGTTGGGGGCGGGGGTGAGGGGGATTGTGATTTTTCTGGCACCTGCACAAACGGTCATGCGCGTGGAGGAGGCTGTTGCCGTCCGCATGGAAGAGGCCGATGTCGTCCGTGCGGTACCATCCGCGCAAAAGATCGTGGAGGAGGCTGACTTCGTCTATGACGAAGAAATCGCCGAGGCGACACTCATCATCAATCCCTCGTTCGCTGCTGGTGTCCTCTCTGCGTGTCAACTCGGCAGGTTGGCTCTGCACCGCTGGGGTGCCGCCACGGCCTTCTCCGAGATCCGCGAACACGGGATCCGGCCGGAGGCGGCGCGAGTAGAACGCCGCCGAGCGCGGTGAAATCGCCTTGGACCATGAGCGCTCTCATCTTCTCACAGCCTTGTTCGGAGGCGGGGGCGGGTAGCAGCGCGGTCGAGTCGCCCTCGATATCTACGACGGCGCTGAAGTCGGAGTCATCCTACATAGTGTCCAGCATACCGAACGCGGAGGAGGGCGTGGTGGAGAGGCCATGGGCACTAGGGTTAAGGATTGGGGATCCGAGGAGGGAGGTGCGGGTGGGGAAACCTGAATCGTCGGGAAGGGAGGGAAGGGAGGGGCCTTTGGCGGCGCAGCGGGGTGGGAGCGGGATTTTGGCTTTTGGGTCGTTTTTCTTTCAAAATTACTAGCCCGTGATTTCCACTCAAAATGCGCAGGCGGCTCGGTCTTGGCCTTTCGGCCTTCATTCTGCGCCTTTGCTTATATCATATAAAATCATAAAGTTGCTATAATGATGTGTGTATATGAAATAAAGCAACCATGTTTTTTCTCATTGTTATTTTTTATCCAAACCTATTTAGTGTTCTTATAAGAATATATTTTTGTTTTGTTTCAAAGTTTACCTATGGTGTTGTGTGCAAGTGTTGTGTGCATTGTGTAATTTTTAGACCAAGCTTACCTATTATTGTGATTATTTGTTGATTTACTCAAGAAAAAATATTAAAATACCAAAATCAATGTAAAAAAATCTAGAGACTTGTTGGGACACCTCCTTTTGGTGTAGCATGTTGACAAAAAAAATGAGTTGATTCAGAGAAAGTGTTCTTGCACATCCTCGTAATGGCCCACATCTCTCATACATGTTCTAGTCACTAGGTGAGCGATGCTCATGCTAGTGTGAGATTTGCAATACCACTTTCTCGAAATCATCTCAAACATTTTTGAGGTGTCTATGGAACCAAACAGTGGTGTTGTGTGCATTTGTGCAACTTTTAGACCAAGTTTATCTATTATTGTGATTATTTGTTGATTTACTCAAGAAAAAATGTTAAAATACCAAAATCAAGGTAAAAAAATCTAAAAACTTGTTGGGACATCTCCTTTTTGGTGTAGCATGTTGACAAAAAAAAATTGAGTTGATTCAGAGAAAGTGTTGCTACACATCCTTATAATGGCCTACATCTCTCACACATGTTCTAGTCTCTAGATGAAAGATGCTCATGCTAGTTTAAGATGTGTAGTACCACTTTCTCGAAATCATCTCAAACTTTTTTGGGGTGTCTATGGAACCAAACAGTGGTGTTGTGTGCATTTGTGCAACTTTTAGACCAAATTTATCTATTATTGTGATTATTTATTGATTTACTCAAAAAAAATGTTAAAATACCAAAATCAAGGTAAAAAAAATCTAAAAACTTGTTGGGACACCTCCTTTTGGTGTAGCATGTTGACAAAAAAAAAAGTGAGTTGATTCAATGAAAGTGTTGCTGCACATCCTCATAATGGCCTACATCTCTCACACATGTTCTAGTCACTAGGTGAGAGATGCTCATGCTAGTGTGAGATGTGTAGTACCATTTTCTCGAAATCATCTCAAACTTTTTTGGGGTGTCTATGGAACTAAAATATGCCATGCTCACACAAAAAAAGTGCAAAAAGAGAAAAAAAAGAGAATGCAAAAAGAAAGAAAAATAATATAAATGTTGATTATGCCCCAAAAAAATAGGCTCCTTTAGAATTTGAACTCTTGAGCTCTGACTCACCATTAGAGAGTGTTACTATTGTGCTATTTAGATGTTTACATTAGATCACTACTTAAATTTTATTTAACCAATTCTTAACCCGCTGTCGCCCCCTAAATAACAAACATATTTTTTTTGATAGGAGGGATCGCTACAAAACTTATGAAATAAGTATGCTAGCTTACTTTTAGCTAGATTAGAGTATTTTTACATTTATTATATTTATTAAATCAACAATAATTACAATAATAGGAGTCTAAAATATTTGCTCCAATTGTTAAACTAGAGTTTATTATAATTCATTCATTAGTTTTTGTGCTTCAAAAATTATGAAATTTGTATGCTAGCTTACTTTCAGCGTGTGGGACTTGTGATAAAAAATTCTTATCATTAGATATGGTATTAGTGAGTTAGAAATTACTTGCAAAAAATGCAAAAAAACTACACTTCATAGTGGGTTTGAACCATGGACCAAGAACATTATAATCGTTTGTCTTACCATTGAGCTACAACAACTTTTGTGTTTTAGAATGATATTTAGCCTATATATATGAATCATCTATGTTAGCAAGTGATGCAGCTCCACCATCCACTCATGAAGTTTATTAAGAATTGTTGTACAAATATAGTTTCCCTTTTGATGTGATGCTTATACACTAAAATTATGTGGCTATGCAACTTTTTATATTTTTCTAGACACTTTATGATATTTTAACATTTATTCATTAGTAATTCAACAAATAATTATAGTAATCAATAAATTTGGTCAAAAATACTATAAATTTACACAACAAAATATTTTTGCCCCATAACCATTCCATTAAAGTTTCAAATGATTTCAACAAATTGGTACTATACATCCTTCACAACTAAAAACATCTCTCACTTTGTCATATAAGACTATGTGTGCCATGTATGCCTTTTGTGATTGATGTGTAGCAACACTTTACCGAATCACTTAGGCCCGTTTACTTCTGGAATTTGGAGGAATTGAATTTACTTACTAAATTAAGCTATTTAGTTTGGAATTTGAGATTCCATAACTTTCCAAAGTTCACAAATAAGCCTATCTCAAAGGGTGTTTCAAGGTCAGTCAATGGAATTCAATTCCTATCTCCCACCCTATGAATTTGAGATAGGCTTATTTGTGAATTTTGGAAAGTTATGGAATCTCAAATTCCAAACTAAATAGCTTAATTTAGTAAGTAGATTTCAATTCCTCCAAATTCCAAGAAGCCAAACGGGCCCTTAAATTTTTATGTGATGCTTACACACACCAAAAAGCAGGTGCCTATGCAACTTTTTTGATTTTTCTAGCCACTTTATGATATTTTAACATTTATTAATTAGTAATTCAACAAATAATTATAGTAATCAATAAATTTGGTCAAAAAATTCTATAAATTAACACACCAACATATTTTGGCTCCATATCCATCCCATAAAAGGATGTTAGTAACATTTATTCATTCTAATGATCCAATGTTAGTATTTTTTATATAACATTGGTCAAAATTCAAACTTGTTAACTTCTCAGAGGGAGCATTCTTTTATGGAAAGCGGAAGAAAGTCTAACTAGGCTGAACTTGATGCAATGAAATTGTGTAAGTGTAGTACATGCTACGGGATGGATCTATATGGTAGTAGAAAGGGTAAGAGGAATGTGATTTTTAATCTATTTTTATATAAAAAAATCATATTAAATCACTAAAGTTACTTATTCTTTTTTCCAAATATTTTCACCAACGAAATCGAATTAAGGTGGTCATATACTTCATTTGACCTCCACTTCAAAGTATTTGTTCTAAGTTAAACTTCCTGATGTCACAATTATATATAAGATTCTTTTTTTACTATGTACTGACAAATGTAAATAAGTGGTTGGTATATTTAAAAAACAATAAACAATCAATCGTAAGCATAAGATAGAGTGAAGTGAAGTCTGGGAAACGTGGCGGCAAAAACTAGCGGGTGAAATATTTGAGAAGAGGAACTGGCGGTGAAATAATGCAGCAAAACAGGCACCCGCGTAGTTCAAATGCCTAAAAAAATTAAACAAAAACCCGCTGAAGAGAAACCCTATGGCTGTCCCCATCCCCACACATATCTCCTGCCACAGCTGCCGCCGCCGCCTGCTCGCTCTCTCCCCACATTCGTGACCATGGCGGCTCCTCTCCTCTTCCCCTCGCGGCCACGCCGAGACCTCTCCCCCCCCCTCTTCCAATGTTGGGTGCGGCCTCCACCACACTCTTTGGCGGCGTTCGTCATCCTTGTCAAGGTCTGGCGTTGTGCCGTCTGCATCCTACCATGGGCAATTCAGATGCACCTACCTCGATGCCACGGAGCAGCGGAGGCGTGGGATCCGGTAGCCATGGTCGGGTCTGTCAAGGAACCTCGAGATCCGGCGACCTTGGCCGGATCCATCGAGGACGGCATGAGATCCGGCAACCACTGCCATATCCATCGAGGAGGACATGCGGCAGTGACCTCTGATGCTCGTGTTAGCCTAGGCCTGCAGCCTTTTGCGTGCCCTGCATCGAAGAACGGTGCTGTCCATGGATCCTTCCCCTCTCTTTTAAATTGCTCGATTTGATTTTGTGTTCACCGGATGATTTGAATTTTGTGTTCACCGGATGATTTGATTCAGGGCCTTAATAACTTGGAGACCGTCACACACATTGAAAATTGGTTGGCCAGGAGGCCGGTGCTGCACACAAGATCACATGGACCTGGGATGCGAGAGTCATAAAGGCCATAAAAATTTTATTGAAGAGTATGGCGCTGCTCATATCCCGACGAGGAGCATCAGACGATGGTTACCGATGAGGAGCATCAGACGACGGCTTCGATCTTGCAGGCGTGCTGCCTAGATGATGAATCCAGTTGATCCGGCTCTGCCTAGATCGTCGCCAGATCCATCCACCATGGGCGGTTGCAACGTCCATAAGTCCAAGATGGCCCTCGGGCGCAACTTGGAGGATAACAAGGCGGCCAGGGTGCGCCCCTCTTTCTCTCTACGTGAAAAATAATCCCCCGTCCCTTATGGTTCTTCCTGTCTGGGAGGGTGCTCTGATCTGATGGATCTCCCTGTGTTCTCTGTGCAGGGAGCCAGCTTGGATTTCGTGTAGGGCATGCCATCGCCTATGTAAGTAAAGTTCACACAGTACTAATAATACGTAAGTGCATAAATTTAATTAGCCACCAAAACATTTTTTGTCATCTCTATGTTCTTAGAAATTATTTATTGTTCCATATCAGTAGTATTCCTTAGAGATTGCATATAGAAGCTAAGTGTTCATCCATCTATTGATTTAAGCACATTAGGATATCCTGTAAGTTAACCTGATGGGAATTTAGTGGTATATATCTTAGACCTTGGTAGTTCCTACTTTTAGCTACGCAACCCTACAAGGCTCATGCTTGTTTGTGATCAAATTGCTGCTGGACAGAGAATGTATTTATTATTATTCTGCATTAGTTATTCACTACGTCTCCATAGCTTAATTCTATATTTCTTTGTTCTGACAAGAGTAAAAACTTTAGTTATTTTTATTTTTTGCTTGATTATTTCTAGCTTGTAGTTGTGACGTGCTATATCAGATCAGAGCTATTTTTATTTTTTTGCTTGATTATTTCTGGCTTGCAATTGTGATGTCAGATCACTATGAAGTCTGCAACTCACATCATGTTCTTTTGATTCTGGTTGCCCAACTTTCTTGTATGAGATGGTGGAACATGAGTGACAATTCAAGGAGTATCCCATTCTTTTACACCATGCTGGTTGTATTGTTGTATAAACCTGTTGTGCCCATGCATTTTACTATGTATTTGGAATGGATTCAAAAATATTTGTATATTCTTTGATTTTTAAGATGAGAAGAATACCTTGTCTTCATGAGCTGATTAATTAACTTTAGAATTTTTAGTTTAACCAATGCATGTCATTGATTTCTTTAGGAGGAAGCTTGAGTTTGAGGAGCATGCAAATGGTGGGACGATCGTGAACATACTTATCAACTGTGGCAACATCCTATAAAATGTTAGGTATGTATTTTATTAACTGTCGTTCTATAAAACTTCTTGCTGTCTTGAACCTACTGGTATAATCTTCTAAATTCTACTAGCCTACATAACGTTTAGCTGTACCCAACTAGATGTGTTCTAAAAAAAACTTCTTGCTGTCTTGAACCTCCTGGTATAATCTTCTAAATTCTACTAGCCTACATAACGTTCAGCTGTACCCAACTGGATGTGTTCGGATGTAGAAAGACCCAAATTTTAGATTGGAAGGTATTTGGGTATGTTCTGAACCAGTTAGACTGAAAGAGCTAGATGGTATTCTTTTGGAGTTTTGGACTGCTTGTATGTTCTGCTTCATTTAATGTTTCTGATGAACTATCTGTCAATGCATGTTTCTGACTTGGTCCTGATTAGTGGCTGTCTATTGAATATTTTTGTTTATTAGTTTAGTTCCTCTACAATGGACCTTTTAATTATTTCTAGTTCTTTTAACGTACATATATCTTATTGTGTCATGATAGCATCTATGACTGACTGTTCTCAATGCCATCGGCTTCCTCAATCCTATATTTTGTTTTTGTGACTTAGAGCTGTATAAATATATTCTTGTTATATATGTTAGAATTATAATTGTGTCGAGAATTAGTTAACATACTATGGATCAATAATGGTTAACTAATTCTCATTGGCAACATTGCTGATAGAAACACTGACTATACCTTTGCCTTTGCTTTGCCTTTCCAAATATAGTCCATAAACATTCATCTCTGCGTTGATCGAATAGAAATTCACATGCTTTAGGATATGATGCCTAGAGGCTTAGATCAATAACAATTATTTGTACATATATCTAATATTGTGTAAACAACTGGACATGTAACATATGTAGATATACAAGATGATTTTTCATAATTGTGCAATGTGGATGATATGATAGCTCTGTTTTTAATCTGAGGGATAGAGATGAATGTGGAATATAGATTTTACATGTTTACCGTCAGATTTTTCATGTCCTCTAAATAGATCTAAAATATTGTAGTGTCTAGGACTATTTTTTTTTTTTTTTGCCTTGGTTAACTTTAAAATTTTAGTTTAACTAATGCATGTCAATTACTTTTTCAGGAGGAAGCTTGAGTTTGAGAAGGAGCATGCGAATGGTGGGACGATGGTGAACATCAAGGCAACCTTCGCTGCTGCAGTAGACATTGGTTGTATAATATGAATGAGCTCAAACAATTGTGAGCTGGATACATTATGTGTTATACCAATGGTTTTGTGTTCTTGTTTAGTTTGACATTGGGTGTGTTTCATTAAAGATTTGTATGCTAACAAATTATATTTCCTTTTAATGGATGTCGATGTTTCATTCATTATATATTTGTTGTTGTGCGATTATTGATTTATTAAGCTATCAAAGAAAATGTTGCAACATTAATTATTATTATTATATTCATTTGGCGTTGCAATATATGATAAAAGCAAACCAAACGGTGTTGCAATATATGGTCGTGACAACTGAGATGTTGAGCTATAGCAACTACACGCTTTAGTGTGGCAACATACGAACTATCTCTTGCAACTACAATAGATAAGATGGTGGCAATAGAGGATCAACCTATAGCAACCATTTATTTAGGTAAGGTGGCAATAGAGAAGCTATCTATCGCAACCAATCTAAGTAACGTGGCAACAAGCCAACAACTTGTTCCATCTGTAGCAACCAACCTGAGTAACGTGGCAATAGAGGCGCTATCTATAGCAACTAAAGTAAGTAACATGGCAATAGCATATGCTGCCTATAGCAACCATTCACAAATGTAGCAATGAAGGGCCCCCATCCAAGCAGTTGAACGAGCGGCGACAAGCAGAGCTCTAGCGTGCCGCCGGGTATCCAATTCGGCTGGTCCCCTGAGGTACCGATGAGCTGGCTGCTGATATCCAGCACGCTGCAAGAGCCAAACGAAACGCGTGCCGGGAACGCGACATGCCCCACGGATCTGGGCGCTACTACGTGCCATAGCACTTACAGCACCTGCAAAGCCTCCATATTGGATAGCATCACCGGCTAGACGTGCAGATGCGACGACGGTTATCAAGGCAACCCTTACCTCAGTGACGGATGCCAAGGTATACACACGTACGTCTTCAGCTAGCTGTGTGTACTGTAAATATATTGTTGATTTAACATGAAAGAAATGTGCTTACCAGATATCGACGGGTGCAGTTTCCCCAATAAATGCTTCGGCAATTGTACAAATTTTCCTGGCACCAAGTATTTATGTCAGTGCCCCGAGGGAACAATCGGTGACCCATACACCCTCAATGGCTGTGTCGAATCGCGTGGTCCGAAAACAGGTAACAGCTCCGATTATAATTTACTCCATCCGTTTGAAATTGTAGTTCACTTTGGTTTTTCTACATCAATTTCTTTTACTTTGTATTTAGAAAAGCTAAAGTGAACTACAGTTTGGAACGGAGGAAGTATATAATATTTTGGCTTTTGTAGGAACATGGTTTTTACTATGTACATTAGGTCCAAAAAAATAGTAAAAGCAATTTGTCGAGAAAAGCCACAATGTATTATAATTTGAAATGGAGAGAGTACTATAATAGACATTCTGTAACACATGATTGTATGTATTCCACAATTATGTTTCTAAACTTGTGATTTTTGTGTATCATTCTTAGGAGTAATCATTGGCCTAGGAGTTGGAAGTGGTGTAATTCTTCTCGTTCTAGTGCTAAGCACCACGTTTCTGATCCATAGAATTGTGACACGAAAGAAAAGAATGAGACAAAGATTCTTCAAGCAAAATCGTGGTCACCTGCTACAACAATTAGTATGTCAAAGGGCAGACATAGGTGAGAGAATGATCCTTGCTTTGGAAGAACTAGAGAAAGCCACAAACAAATTTGACAAAGCTCGTGAGCTAGGAGGTGGAGCACATGGTACAGTTTATAAGGGAATTTTATCGACACTTCATGTTGTGGCAATTAAGAAGGCAAAGATAGTGATACAGAGAGAAATTGATGACTTCATAAATGAACTTGTTGTCCTTTCTCAGATAAACCATAGAAATATTGTGAAGCTTCACGGGTGTTGCCTTGAGACCGAAGTTCCTCTACTTGTTTATGAGTTTATTTCTAATGGTACCCTTTACAATCATCTTCATGTTGAAGCTTTAGTATCACTATCATGGAAAGATAGAGTGAGGATTGCAGTTGAAATTGCTAGGGCTCTCGCATATCTTCACTCGTTCACTTCGATGCCAATAATCCACCGGGATGTCAAATCTCCTAATATACTTCTTGATGACAATTTGACTGTGAAATTGTCAGATTTTGGTGCTTCAAGGTACATTCCCATTGATCAAACTGGGTTGGATACAACTGTGCAAGGAACATTTGGCTATTTAGACCCTACATACCATAGCACTGGGCATCTTACCGAGAAGAGCGATGTCTATAGTTTTGGTGTTATCCTTATTGAGTTGTTAACTAGAAAGAAGCCAGTCTCTTATAGGTCCTCCGAGGGCTATGGTCTTGTGAGACATTTTTCTACTTTGCTATCAGAACATAACTTGGTTGATATATTGGATCCACAAGTTGTACGAGAGGGAGCCGGAGAAATTATCGATATCTCCTTGTTAGCAGCAATGTGTGTGAAGTTTGTAAGCAAGGACCGGCCAACCATGAGACAAGTGGAAATGACTCTTGAAAGGATCCATGAGGTAAAAGAGTATGCTTTGAGTGACATGTCAGATGAATCTGAGGATAATTACAATCAAGTGAACAATATGTGTATTGAAGGGATAAACAATGACTCTGGAATCCATGAAGGGTTACGAGAGCTTGGAGAAATAATTATGGATGAGAGTAATGATGGCACCACTTAGGTAGCCAATATATCCCTTGAGGCATCTCCATCTAGTTAAGTTGCATCTGTACTTGTATAAGTTGTAAACTATTTGTTGTATCCCTCGAAAACATGGCAATGTATCCCATGGAAACCAATTTTGTGTGGAAACTATAGAAAGTCCAATCTAGATCGCAGGATGCTCATCCAATTGCCATCGGTGGAGGTGGGTTTTTAGCACTTAAACCCTCCACTCATCACATCCTAATTAATTCTTTTACAAATTACCCCCACGTCCCCTGGCCCTTTGTCAAGTCGCTTCTCTCCGTGATCCCGTCAGCGCTGCCTCCCGATCACGGTTCAGAACAAAAATGACGACAAGGTGCAGGTATGGCGAAGCGTGGAGCTGAGCCTGTCCGCGGCAGCAGCCGCAACAATACGACATTCTGTAGCGGTCTGAAAATAAAGAATATGCTAAACAAAAACTATAGCTCAAGAACTCATCAACTACTACTACGACGAGGCACGAACCACACCAGTAGCAGTGGTGGTGGTTGGCATCTACGTACCTGGTTTTTGCACACAATTCATATCAGTATTTAGTACCCACGACTCATCTCTGGTGCAGACCGGCATCAGATCAAGCACACCACCGTCACACGCCAGGTTTTGGTGTGGGATTACGACATTGACAATATATCCCTTGAGGCATCTCGAACCAGTTAAGTTGCATTTGTACTTGTATAAGTTGTAAATTATTCATTCAACCCCTCATAAACATATCTTTTGCTTTATTTCAAATACTTGGTATTTAGTATTTACCTTTATTTCCATTTGTGATGAGGACATCGTCATGCTGGACTTACACACGCCATGGCCTTCCCCAAGTTGCAACTTGTTCCCAACCCCAACTCAGCTGCCACGTTCTCTGTTCGGATTCAACAGACACCCAATCATGGTTTTGGTGATATATATCTTCCCTCACATGACATCGAAACGGGGCTTTCTTTTATGTGTTGGAAAGGGGGCGACAAAACTATTGTTTTGGTTCTAGTCCTAACTCCGGAAGGTTCTTGGATCATGTTGTGTGACCACGAAAATGTGTTGTGTCACCTGTTTTGGTTCAACATGGCCTTGTATCATGTTGGGCCTTAAGCCCATGCTGTGGCCGCCCCAACCTTAGGGCGCCTCCTTTGGTTATAACTCCTTGGCCGTGGCCACATTAGAGTCGTTTTGTTTAGTTGTTGATTTCCCTGGTAGAAACACACATTGTTGTTGTAACTATAGCATCAAGGTCTTCTGCATTCCAACCAGGGCCCCGTTCTTGATCTCCTCCACTGTGTTGATTAGTCTTTTGGAACTGAGTTATTGTAACCCATATTACTACTACAGCGCAGGGATATAGTAACACCAACTTGTATTACTATGGGTGGGAAAAAATGTTACTAGCTATGTTAGTAACACATTTTCTTTTGTGTTCCAGTGCCTATGTTACTATAGACTGCTTTTTTTCAGTAACACATATATTTTGTCTACAGGAACATTTGTCTAGTGTTATAATGATTTTTGTTGTAACACTTTTGTTTCTCTCTAGTAACACTTCACAATATGGTAGAATGCATAGATTGCAACACATTTATTTATCTATTGGAACATTTGACTTCTGTCCCAAGCATGTCGAGTTGTAACACTTTTTTTAGTTATAGTAACACATTAACATTATGGTAGAGCATAATATGGTTTGCAACATAGTCGGATCGTAACACATTTGTATATCTGTTGTAACACTTTTTTAATTTCTATTGTAACATATTCAAATTGTGAAACAAATATTTATTTTGCCTACACACGGATTATTATATAATCACACAAATTAGGTACATTGCAAAATCACACAAACCACACATTTTCATAATCATACATGATCCATGTATTGTAGAACAGTGGAGTATGCTTCTAGTCCGAGTGACATGACAGATGAATCTGAGTATTACATCCAAGTAAATGCATGACACGTTAATTGGAGGTACAGACATGGATGTAACAAATGAAGATTCATCAAGTTATAACTGTTCTTGTATTTGTTCTCTTTTTAATTAAGTTTACTGCTGGGACTTCGGTCCCTCCAGTTCCCTCATAAAAAGAAAAATGAAGATTGATCAACATGATGAATCAACACGATAATTAAGGGGTCTAGTCTGAAAAAAAGCATTATTGTATTGTTTATCATCAGACTTGAAATATTGACACAAGCGAGCTGAGGAATGGGGTAGGGCAACTGGTGGACAGGGCAACTGGTGGACAGAGCAACTGTACGTCAATGGATCAGAACTGTCAATGTTCGTACAATGATACTCTACTAGTGATGATGACACACTTTGACCTGTCCCCAGGGTGCGCACGTGCGCCGCGACGTGACCGTGCTGGGCGGCCCATGCCACGGTGGCGTGTCCACCTCGCAAAACCGCCTGGAATACAACTTTAGACCCGGATGTAACACCTCACGAAAGTTTCCGGACTCAAATAACCGGTTTTGAAGTTGCTGGACCTATTTAGGATAGGGCTCAAAGTTAACGAACCTACGGTGCATTTTACTCTTTTAATACACATCCTCTGTAGCCATGCAAGAAACATTAATCGATCTTCATTATTTGAAAAAAATAATCTATCACCTTTACTCTATTATTAAATATTAAATACGTGTAACAATTTTAGGTTAAAAATGATTATTTCCAATTGTGTAAACTATGCTTCAGTATTTTTTTTTTTTAGTATAATTAAATTATGGGAAACAATATAAAAATATATTAGATAAATAATATAATATCATTTATTTTGTATTCAAAATGTATACTTTAGTTAAATGTAAAATTTTTGTTTCAAAAAACAATAATTACATTCTTTTTTTAGGATATAGGGATATTATTTGGAGCATTAAAAATAATAAAATAAATTGATATATTTTATTTTATTACCATATGCTTACTCTTGTGTATATTTCAGGTATTATTACTTAAGAAAATAAATTAAGTATCTCTCTAGTAAACAAGGAAACATATGCTAGCTCTCTATTCTTTTAGGTTTCTCTGGCCAAACTTCCAACCAAATGGATAACTCTTAACTTGCCTGGTGAGGCAGATTCCTTCATATTTCCAAGCAACACCTTTTCACAAGCAAGTCATCCAGTCTTTCAACCAAACAAGCCATAGGACAGAGAGAGTGAAAGGGAAGGGAGCGGGAGGTCAGGTGGGCCGATGGGCTTGTATACATGGGTCTTGGTACAAACATTTGGAGAGATGGGTGAAGACTTCTATATAAATTCGGGCATGATAGCGCCCGGACATCCGGATCTAACGCAACGGCCCATCCAATCTCCGCCTTCTGTTCTCGACTCGTCCCAACATCGAAACAACAACTCTTCCGGACTTCGTCTTCCTCCCGCCCGGCGCGCGTGCGCTCCACCGCTACGCCACCACGCCGCACAGTGCCTAGCACTCGCGGGCTGCCCGTCCCCCGCCGCTGCACCATCCCAAGCCTCACCGCCATCCTCCGCCCGCTGCCATACCCTCCACGCCCTGTTGCCCTCCGCACCCCAACGTCGGACCGACAACATGGTCTACTGCAACACAGAGCAATGTGAGATGCAACGTCAAAATAAGACTACTGCAACATCAGGAAAAAACATGTAATCAACTACCCACACTAGAACAAGGATACGACAACATGAGAAGAAAGGATACTGCAACATCTGAACAAGGGGCCAAGGCTACTACAAAAGCGAGATGCAATATCAAGAAAAAAGACTAATGCAACGAAGAAACATTACTTGTTGCAACGTCAGAACAACGCTATTGCAACATCGAATTCATTCAGTTGCAACATTGAAGCATGGTGAGGAAGAAGAATACCCCCGTGGCAACAACAATTCCCACCTTAACATCTCAAATCAAACATTGCAACATGGAAAATTCAAACATTGAAACATCACAAAATCACAAATCCTACAGAGAGGGGCAACCAAAAATTAGAATAGAGATCCTAGAAAAGTGAATATAATCCGCAACTAACAAACAATTGAAACAAATGAAATAAATACATGAAACATATAGAATTTACCGTTGGCACATCCATCTAGAGTCACTAAGTCAGGTCGCCCACGACAGCGGTGGGCGCCTGAGCCGCTGCGGTGGCGAAGCAGTAGAGGGGGAGCAGCGGTAGGCGGGTGTGCGACGTGGGCGGTGGCAACGCAGGGGGCATGGGCGGCGCAAAGCAGGGGAGGACTGCGTCCTCGACACCGACGGGCTCACTCTGAGGAGGGATGAAGGGAGACAGTTGTGTCTCCCTCTCCACGGCGAGAAGTGTCGGTCGGGTAGCAATGCCGATCGGGCAACAAATTTGCTACTCGCGGCGAAGTTGTCACAGCGATTTAGAAGGCAAGTGACGGGAGGGCGGTGCGTGTGCAGTGGATGAGCTTGCAGCGGTCGATGTGAGGTGTGGAACGCCGGCGGCTGATGCGAATGGGAAAGCAGGCGATGCGAGGTGTGGAACGCAAAGACGGCTGTTGGAATCTAGAATGGCATGCTGCTACTTCCATTTTTATCGGGAGCACTAGCGCTCGAACGCTCGAACACAGCCACCCGTCCAGACGCCCCGCGCCTCCCCAGCCCAATGGGCCCGCCCTGCCTGCCTGCCCATACTCTGCTACACGGCAGCACCCGCGATACGCAGCAGGAGACCGCTCACGCTGCTGCCACCTGTGCTTCTTGTGTCCCTCTCCTTCCCACCCCTCGAGCAGGCTTCCCTGCTGCGCCACTCGAGTCCATGGCTGTTCTGCCCTTGCAACTCTCCCTGCTTCCTAGGCACATGCATGGATGCATCCGCCCCTTGCTGCCATTTCCATCCACTTTCCCTCGTCAACTGCCCAAAGCACTCCATCCCTCGTTGGTATGGGGTGGCCTGTTGGCTTCGGGAGACAAGATGCAACAATAGCTTAGAGGCGGAGAGATGCAACATCTGATCTAATTTTGAAACATTGAAAAACAATGGTTGCAACATACGGACATCTGAAACATGCTTCTGAAACACTTAAAAAACTTGAAACACAATGAAACCCATTGCAACCATATGCAACATCTACTCTAAAAACACTAGAACATAAGGTGAGGAGAGATGCAACACCCGATCTAATTCTGAAACATCAAAAAAAGAACGGTTGCAACATACGTTTGAGGGCAGTTGAAACAACAGAAAACATGCATATGAAACACTTGAAACACACACTTGAAACATACCTCTAAAGCATCAGAAACAACCAAAAAGATACAAATGCAAGGCGGCGGTTCTTCGCGGCGGCGACTAATCCGACAAACCAAAGGGCACCATCGGAACCGCATCGACAAGATCTACCTATTAGTTCCCTAAAACCGAACTTACGCAAATGCTAGCATGGCCGACGATGAGCAGCGGCGACCGTTCCCGGCCGCCATATCGGGCCGAACCGGCGTGAGCATGAGCTCCGTGGACGCCGAGGCGATGCAGAACCCTAAGCTAATCGAAGGAAAACGGCGGTTGGGCGACCTTGACCGAGCGCATGGTGATCCACCGTGGGCGCCGTCGTGGCTCGAGAGGAAGAGCAGGGAAGGAGCAAGGGATGCAACATGTGCAAAAAAAAAAAAAAAAAAAAAAACCGAGTGGATGAGAAAGAATGGGAAGGAAAGTCACAGGTGAAAGGAAAAAACGCGTGGGGCACCTGATGGGCCGGGAGCATTGCATGAGGTCCACCACGCGCGTCCGGAAATGTTACTGCGTCCGGACGCCCGTCAACAACTGCTTCCGTTTTTCTATTTAGGAAGGTGTGGGGAGGGCAACAGGCTTGTGGGCTGCATTTGCAGGCCCGGCTAGCCATGTCTGGAAACGACGGACGTCCGAGTCCTACTATTACCGATATAAATTGCGTACTATTGCTTAACAAAAAGAAGATAAATTGTGTACTATATATAAAACTAGCAAATATGTCCGTGCGTTGCAACGGGATAAACTAAGTTATCAAATTGCAATGAAAACGAGAACATATACTTTGTGTATATATAACCTTTTATAAATTTGTTTAGAAGTATAAATAAATAAATATATCCTATTCTGATTTCACTCGCTAAGTCGCTATGGTCAGAACATCTTGTCCTGCTCTCGCACAGATTTGCCTCTTGCAATTGCAAGTTACAATATCATTACAACAAACACATTAGGGCACACCTTCCATGATCTCATGACAACCAAAATGCCCTGGTCCTTGCTTTTCTTCCGAAGATCCCAAATGAGGAAACACATATTATGTGCAAATCATCGTAGTTCAACCACCAGTACTGGACTCCTCATCTTCACAGTCCAGCTTCACCAACACACAGTCTCCGCAGCAGCGTGCAGCGAGGTCATTCTGCACTTCGTCCGCATGGCCGCTGTGATGGTGATGCTCCATCTCCAAGAGCGGGCCGACTGGGCCGACCGGTGTGACCGCCAGACCCCAGATGCGAACGGATCGTCTGGATGGCTGGCTGCTCGAGCTCGTCAAACGCGTTGACGACTAGCTAGGAAACCGTCTTGCGGAGGCAGCGGAGGTCCGTACTGAGTCGGACTGATGATGTGCCGGCCAGTGCATTATCCAAAATACAGAAACCTACGGATAACGGACTTGGAAAAGGAAGACGCCGGCCCGATCGGGACTTGGAAACCGAAGAGGCGAAAGACACCGATGGTGAAAAAAAAAAACGGCAGAAATTTTCTCTCTTTCTTAGTAGGTAGGTATAGATATCTAGATACCGATTCATGAAAAATAAATACAATTGTTTAATAGATGAGCTAAGTAAAAAAACAGTGGTTGTTTTCATGTGTATCGGGATAAAACCTTAGTGGGGAGAAGGACATGGCTACCCTCGTCCAAACGAGATATTTGCTATTATGGGACTCCAAACACGGTGCTTTGCTATTATAGGACTCGTAACGTTTGCTTTGCTCTAATGACACCCCAAACAATTTCACTTTGCAAAACATGACATTTGGGTCATTTTAATTCATTTATACTATGAAATACATGTATTTGCCCATGATACATCTATTGCCCTTTTCATCTATACGTGAGTTTCGTCTACGTGATCACAGAGAGACCGCCCGCGACCTGATCGAGAGAAGGAGCGCCGCTGCCCTGGTGGACTCCATCGCGATTGATAGAAGGACCGCCGCCGCCCTGGTCTCCTCCATCGCGATTGAGAGAAGGCCCGCTGTCGCCCTGGTGAACTCCTCCATCGCGATCGAGAGAAGGTAGGAGTCGAGAGACAAGTTAGAGTCGGCCACGGAACTGATCCTGTGCTGCCGCGAGATTTTTTTGCCATATGTCAATGTGGAGACCTTGGTGCACAATGTCTGCTAGTGGTCTCGGGAAGAATGGTTACTTGAATTTGTTTTTTATTTTGCTGACCGCACCTAAAATTTTGGAGATAGTCTTCTAGGCTATGGCACCTTTCCAGTCACTAAACTTCATGCATATTGTGTCACTATTTGTTAGTAATACTCAAATCTTATGATGTTTTTATTGCTGACTGCTAGAAGAGCTTTGATGGGAGGCCTCACGATGCGGCAGCCAGCCGGCCAGGCAAAAGACGGCGGACAATCAGTCCTAAATGGCGGCAGTACAGGTATCATGGGCAAATACATGTATTTCATAGTATAAATGAATTAAAATGACCCAAATGTCATGTTTTGCAAAGTGAAATTGTTTCGGGTGTCATTAGAGCAAAGCAAATGTTACGAGTCCTATAATAGCAAAGCACCATGTTTGGAGTCCTATAATAGCAAATATCTCCGTCCAAACAGTTGAAGGACCAGCAGAGCATGATGATCGACGGTGTCACTGCCTCACTGGATGATGGTATCCAGCGCGCTGCAAGAGCCGAATGAAACATGCGCCTAGATGCGACGTGTGCCTATATCCTTTCCCAATTTCCCCTTCCAAAAGCTGCTAGATATATACTATATCTGGCTGCTTGACTTAGTAGAGCATGTAAATTTTAACGTAGGAGAGCGTCGTTCTGATAAAAGTTGAAACTGAATTTTTATGTGTAAATTGCGATGCACGCGCAGCTAGCGTACGTTGGATCGTGGCTACAATCTATATATAATTGATTGGAAACATATAATAGATGTGATCGATCTCTGGCTCTTGTGTGCCATGCCTGGGTTTGCCCGTCGTCGTTTGGAAACATATGCTTGGGTTTATTTCTTTCTTCGAAACTAACGTACCAGCTCCAGCTGGGATCCCATATTACAAATTGCCGGCACTGGATTGCTATAAATATAGCAGCCACAAGCATGCAGGCAAGCAGCACGCACCATCGATAATCATAGTCCACTCAAAACGAGGCCGCCACACACCGCTGGGGCTGTCACGGCTGTGAGTCTATGATGAAGCCACGCACGAGTTCAGCTGTGGCACTACTGCTGCTGCTTCTGGCATGGTTGCGCCTCTTGGTGGCCGCAGGTGACAGTGCCAAGATTGGGTTGCCCGGCTGCCCGACCACCTGCGGAAACATGAGTGTGCCGTACCCGTTCGGCTTGGAGCCCCGGTGCGCCCTCAAGGAATTCATCGTCACCTGCAACAAAAGCGTCACGCCACCGAATCTCATCTTGGTGTATGATGGGATCAGCAGCGTGCGGATAACGGATATCTCTGTGGATGACTCCACGTTTAAGGTCGACAGCGTCTCACGACCAGAAGCATCGGCGCCCCCATCCAAGCAGTTGAACGACGACGGCCAGCACAGCGTGCCGCCGGGTATCCAATTCGGCTGGTCCCCTGAGGTACGGACGAGCTGGCTGCTGATATCTAGCACGCTGCAAGAGCCAAACGAAACGCGCGCCGGGATCGCGACATGCCCCACGGATCTGGGCGCTACTACGTGCCATAGCACTTACAGCACCTGCAAAGCCTCCATCTTGGCTGGCATCACCGGCTACACCTGCAGATGCGACGACGGTTATCAAGGCAACCCTTACCTCAGTGACGGATGCCAAGGTATACACACGTACGTCTTCAGCTAGCTGTGTGTGTACTGTATATATATATTGTTGATTTAACAAGCAAGAAATGTGCTTACCAGATATCGACGGGTGCAGTTTCCCGAATAAATGCTTCGGCAATTGTACAAATTTTCAGGGCCCCAATTATTTATGTCAGTGCCCCGAGGGGACAATCGGTGACCCATACACCCTCAATGGCTGCGTCGAATCACGTGGTCCAAAAACAGGTAACAGCTCCAATTATAATCAATATGATATTTTGGCTTTTGTAGGCACATGGTTCTTACTATATACATTAGGTCCAAATAAATAGTAAAAGCAATTTGTCGAGAAAAGCTACGATATCTTATAATTTGAAATGGAGAGAGTACTATAATAGACATTCCGTAATAACACAGGATTTTACGTATTCCACAATTATGTTTCTAAACTTGTGATTTTTGTGTATCATTCTTAGGATTAATCATTGGCCTAGGAGTTGGAAGTGGTGCAATTCTTCTCGTTCTAGTGCTAAGCACCACGTTTCTGATCCATAGAATTGTGACACGAAAAGAAAAGAATGAGACAACGATTCTTCAAGCAAAATCGTGGTCAGCTGCTACAACAATTAGTATGTCAAAGGGCAGACATAGGTGAGAGAATGATCCTTGCTTTGGAAGAACTAGAGAAAGCCACAAACAAATTTGACAAAGCTCGTGAGCTAGGAGGTGGAGCACATGGTACAGTTTATAAGGGAATTTTATCGACACTTCATGTTGTGGCAATTAAGAAGGCAAAGATAGTGATACAGAGAGAAATTGATGACTTCATAAATGAACTTGTTGTCCTTTCTCAGATAAACCATAGAAATATTGTGAAGCTTCACGGGTGTTGCCTTGAGACCGAAGTTCCTCTACTTGTTTATGAGTTTATTTCTAATGGTACCCTTTACAATCATCTTCATGTTGAAGCTTTAGTATCACTATCATGGAAAGATAGAGTGAGGATTGCAGTTGAAATTGCTAGGGCTCTCGCATATCTTCACTGTTCACTTCGATGCCAATAATCCACCGGGATGTCAAATCTCCTAATATACTTCTTGATGACAATTTGACTGTGAAATTGTCAGATTTTGGTGCTTCAAGGTACATTCCCATTGATCAAACTGGGTTGGATACAACTGTGCAAGGAACATTTGGCTATTTAGACCCTACATACCATAGCACCGGGCATCTTACCGAGAAGAGCGATGTCTATAGTTTTGGTGTTATCCTTATTGAGTTGTTAACTAGAAAGAAGCCAGTCTCTTATAGGTCCTCCGAGGGCTATGGTCTTGTGAGACATTTTTCTACTTTGCTATCAGAACATAACTTGGTTGATATATTGGATCCACAAGTTGTGCGAGAGGGAGCCGGAGAAATTATCGATATCTCCTTGTTAGCAGCAATGTGTGTGAAGTTTGTAAGCAAGGACCGGCCAACCATGAGACAAGTGGAAATGACTCTTGAAAGGATCCATGAGGTAAAAAGAGTATGCTTTGAGTGACATGTCAGATGAATCTGAGGATAATTACAATCAAGTGAACAATATGTGTATTGAAGGGATAAACAATGACTCTGGAATCCATGAAGGGTTACGAGAGCTTGGAGAAATAATTATGGATGAGAGTAATGATGGCACCACTTAGGTAGCCAATATATCCCTTGAGGCATCTCCATCTAGTTAAGTTGCATCTGTACTTGTATAAGTTGTAAACTATTTGTTGTATCCCTCAGAAACATGGCAATGTATCCCATGGAAACCAATTTTGTGTGGAAACTATAGAAAGTCCAATCTAGATCGCAGGATGCTCATCCAATTGCCATCGGTGGAGGTGGGTTTGTTAGCACTTAAACCCTCCACTCACCACATCCTAATTAATTCTTTTGCAAATTACCCCCACGTCCCCTGGCCACTGTCAAGTCGCTTCTCTGTCCGTGATCCCGTCAGCGCTGCCTCCCGATCACGGTTCAGAACAAAAATGACGACAAGGTGCAGGTATGGCGAGCGTGGCAGCTGAGCCTGTCACGGCAGCAGCCGCAACAATACGACATTCTGTAGCGGTCTGAAAATAAAGAATACGCTAAACAAAAACTATAGCTCAAGAACTCATCACTACTACTACGACGAGGCACGAACCACACCAGTAGCAGTGGTGGTGGTTGGCATCTACGTACCTGGTTTTTGCACACAATTCATATCAGTATTTAGTACCCACGACTCATCTCTGGTGCAGACCGGCATCAGATCAAGCACACCACCGTCACACGCCAGGTTTTGGTGTGGGATTACGACATTGACAATAGTAGTGTCAACACCTCCGCGATCCTCATCATCATATGGGCAACAGAGTGAACCACTATGCCAAAAAAACGTTTCCAGTGACACATATTGACAGCAATCAGTGACGCGTAAAAAAGACATGTCACAATATGAGTCACGCGCGCATTTTACGCGTCACTAATACCCTTGAACAGGGACGCGTGTATGCTGTACACGTGACTGATAACTATTGAGCAGCGATGCATGTGTACAAGACACGCCACTGATAACCAATGAACAGTGACATGTCCAGCCAAGACGCATCACTGATAACTATTACAGAAAACAAAAAAATGATGATTCCATATGTGTCATCAGGTTCTCGCCTTGACGCGTCCAACCAATGAACAGTGACATGTCCAGCCAAGACGCGTCAAGGTCATTATGAGGTACTACCTTTTTCTTTATTTCCTACAAAAAGAAATAATACTGCGTCATCAGGTGCAATGTAGTAATGCAAATAAAGAAACAAACATCGATTGTGTGGACTCAACTAAAGAGAAACTTTCTTCGATTAAAAAAAAAAAACTGAAAAGTAACTTGATCAGGTCCAAGACCCTAATGTTCTTAATCCTAAAAAAATCATTTTAGTTTTGTCCTTAGTGATGCCATCTTAAGTTGTGGTAAGCTTACACAAAAACAAGAATAGCATGATTAGATTCATTATAAAATGTATTTTTAACATACTTTAATAGGACGCCTATTTGGTGTTATACATGTCGATTATCTTCTCTATTAACTTTTTCAAATTTAAGCTAGATCTATTTGAAATAAAGCAAAAGCTATGTTTCTAGGCAACGTATCCTATAGAAACTAACCTCGTGTGGAAACTATGAAAACTCCACTCTAGATCGCAGGATGCTCATCCGATGACTATCGATGGAGGTGGGTTGTTTTAGCACTTAAACCCCTCACTCATCACATCCTAATTAATCCTTTTGCAAATTACCCCCCAGGGTCCCCTCCCCTGACCGCCGTCAGGTCGCTTCTCTGTGTGTGATCCCGTGATCCCGTTGTCGGCGTCGGAAGGGTGGTTCACGGTGTGCGTCGGCGGGGGCGTCGGCGCTTCGTGGTCCGAACTGAATGCGTAACTATTTGCTGTTCCGTGCGTTACTGGAGGAGGCCGAGGAGGCGTTGGTGCACGGGCCATCGGCCCGTTCGCTGCCGTCGCGCGGTCGTCGACGCCGTCCGGTCTTTGGAGCAGATCAAGGAGGAGGACGACGACGTTGTTGGTCACCTCGCGGCCATGGCGAGGTGTGGCCTTGTCGGGGACACTCCACGTACCAGCTGCTCCTCCCCGCATGGCCGCTCCTCGTTGGCTGGTCCTAGCCTAGCAATTTCAACTGCAATCCTCACTCGTCTTTCCATGATAGTGATACCAAAGCTTAGACATGAAGATGATTGTAAAGGGTGCCATTAGAAATGAACTCATAAACAAGAAGAGGAACTTCGGTCTCAAGACAACACCCATGAAGCTTCATGATATTTCTATGGTTTATTTGAGAAAGGACAACAAGCTCATTTACAAATTCATCAATTTCTCTCTATATCACTATCTTCGCCTTCTTAATTGCCATAACATGAAGTGTCGATAAAATTCCCTTATAAATTGTACCATGCGCTCCATCTCCTAGCTCATGAGCTTTGTCAAATTTGTTTGTGGCTTTCTCTAGTTCTTCTAAAGTAAGGATCATTCTCTCACCTATGTCTGCCTTTAGACATACTAATGTTGTAGCAACCCACTACAAGATTTTTCGGTCTAATGCAACACCGACGAAGTGTAGCAATAGAGCCAAAAATGGTAACAATAGTACTTTTGCTACCATTTTTTTGGTTAAATGTCGTTGCACTTGTAAGGGTAGCAATAATAGAATGCAATGGGTTACGTTTTTAGTTGCGACACACAACCCCTCTATTGCAACACTTTTGACACTTTTGCAAAGACATGGTGAGTGTTGTAACAAAAACAATTGCAACCACTATGGGTGTGGCGATAGTATCAATTGCAAATCGAACTAGACGTTGCTAGTGACACGATATGGCAACACGATGGTCATGTAGCAACACAATGCAATCGCAACGTAACATAGGTGTTGCAAGAGTGGTTATTGCTACGGGAGAAGGCATTGCAATAGAGCTTTTCTATTGCCACGTCGCCTAAATGGTTGCTATAGGTGGCTTAGGTTATTGCAACGCTTCTATTGGTTGGTTGCTACAGAGGGGGTCCTCTATTGCCACATTTGTGAATGGTTGCTATAGGAGGCATAGGGTATTGCCACGTTACATAGGTTGGTTGCTACAAATAGTTCATCTATTGCCATGTCAGCGACCGGGTTGCTATAGGTAGGTTCCTCTATTGCCACTTGTCATCTTTTTTATAGTTGCAAGAGATGGTTTTTGTATTGCCACGACTAAATGCTTGTTATATGTGTAGTTGTTGCAACGCAATTTGGTTTGATTTCGATCATATATTGCAACGCCAGATTAATATATATTAATAATTAATGCTATGATGCTTGTTTGTTAGCTTGAATCAATAATCGCAAAACAACAAAAAAACATAATGAATGAGGCATCGACATCCATTAAAACGAAATCTAATTTGTTCATCAAAATCTTTAACGAAACACACTGAGTGTGAAACTGAATGAGAACACAAGTAATTAATAAGGTTGATGTGCATAGTGAAAAATGGTGTAGACATTTTGTATGAAGAGATAGAACATTTAGTGACATCACTTGGTAGGGAACGATGCAGACACCTTGCATGAAGAAAGAATTCATCTAGCACTACTACATAAAAATTTTGCGAGGCAGGGCAGTTTTGATTTAATGTGGCAGGCAAAGGCGCCCGCCATGGTACTACGGTCACGATAAATGTCGTCTTACCACGGCAGGCCCTTTTGTCCGCCACCGTAAATCTATTAACCGTGTCGGACACATAAGAAAGCTCGTTGTGCTAAATCATTTGAAAAAGAAAAAAAAAAAAAGAAACCCACACGGGCTCGGATCTGGGCCGCCCTAGACCTGGATCCCGCTACCGTAATTGTCGATTTGTGACCGTCGTCGTTGATCTGCTGTCGTCACCTGGATTTACTAGCGCCGCCCTAGATCCTAGGCGGAACCGCGGCTGTCAAGTTGGATTAGGTCACATCCGCCGCCACATGAGCGGAGGCCGGATCTGTCGCCACCAGTTGGAGAAGACCACATCCGCCGACACCTGCGCGTTCGGGCTACTGCCGCCATGGCTACATCTTATGTCCCTGTTCCCGATCTGGACCCTCCGGCTGCAGGTCGCAAAAGAGAACGGAGGGATGAGTGACCCGGATGAATAGAGAAAGAGGTTGGGAGATGGGATGAGAGACCTACCTACCTGGGCATTGTCGTCGGTGCATCATTGCAACTGGTGGAGGACGGCCGCCGTGCTCCGCCGCTCGCCGCACTGCACCTACATGTGCCGTTGGCCGCCCTCACGTGACGCTCGCATGTGCCAATGAACCACTTGACCGCGCCTCGCCACCACCCTTTGCCCGGCCGCACGCCGCTGCGTCGGAGGGTGAGGGAGTGAGGAGGGGCAGCCACCTTGTTGGCTCTTAGGAAGAGGGAGGGAGGGAGGGAGGAGGAAGTCGCAAAGAGGGAGAGCGCCGCCCGGGTGGGGAAAGTGATTGAGAGAGTCGGGTGGGGAGGGACAGCGCCGTCGGGTGAGGGGTTTGTAACCCTAAGTCCTCAATTAATATGAAGATTGCTATCGGGCCGCCACCGTTCTATTTGGGCTTTGGCTTTTTGCTGCGGCAGGCCTTAAAGGATGTCCGCCACAATAAATAGATTTTAGTGGAGGGCATCTGCCCGCCCGGTAAAATAAAAAATGACCGCCATATATAATGCTCACGATTAACCGTGGTCGGCGAACTTGACGCCCGCCACAGTTAAGTTTGGGTTGTGTCTTGTAAAATGATTTTTGTAGTAGTGTAGTGAAATTAAGAGTTATAGATATTCAGTTTACTTGATCAATGTTAAGACAGTTTGACTTGTACAAATCGCATAGTTGTATATCATCTTTTGGTGGACGGAGGGACCGAGGGAGATCATGTACATAAAAGTGTGTCGTTCTGATCAAAAGCTAAGATTGTACGTATCATTGCAAATGACGTATGGATATATAAACCTGCAGGTCAAGGATCATCTGGCTATATACCCTTTAGTTTACCGCCTTAATTACCTAAAACAGAAAATATGCTGGAACACACACACAACACATACAATGCATAATCTAAAAACACACACACACACAATGCAAAAAACGTTCTGATGGTAGATATGCACTGCCTTGGCCGGATATGATAATTATTAGAACTAAACGTTATATGTTGGATCCTAATCTATGCATCTAATCAATGTACACATATATTATACACGTATTACACATATATAATTAATATACACATATATTACACACATGTATTAACTAATAATTAATGTACAAATATATTTCATATCCCAATTTGTCGTCACTACCGCTTTGGCACCCATTTATCATCGGGGTTGAAGTAGAACTCGCCGTCGGGCGCTAAGACCTCATTTTTTCTAAACAAAAGAAATTAAAAAAAAAAAAAAAATTCTATAAATATCTAAACTATAAAATGGATGATGAAAATGAGAGGAGAGAGAAGATGGCGAACCTTTATTCCCGGTTGGGTTGAAAACCCGGAGTAAAGGTTGATACTAGAGGAATGGCGAAGAAAACAGCTCAAAATTCATAACGTCGGGCTCGGTATATGTAGGAAGTAAGATTTAATCCCGGTTGGTGTCTCTAATCGGGAAGTCCTGGGCGCAGGAGGGAGACGTCGGGCGGGCGGTGGGTGGGGGGGCTTTACTCCCGGCTGGAGAGTCTAGCCGGGAATAAAGCTCCCTTTACTCCCGGGCACACAAAAAAAAGGACGAGAGTAACCAATAAAATGATACCGAGAGTAGAGGTCCATTCTCTAGCTAGTTCTTTCTTCCATTCCAAACAACGTTACCAGCTGGGTGGTATCCCACTCCATATGTATTTCCGGCAGTTGCGGCCGCAGCACCATGCATGAGCCTGCCACCCGGCCGCAGCATAGCAGGCCCAGGACGTGTTCTGATGAGCAAAACGGATGGGCAAAAGGTTTGTGCCAGTCGTCAGGACGTGTTCTCATCATGTTCTTCTGCGAAAGACTGAAACACACACATTGACACGGTAAACATGAACACAAAGTTGTGTGATGCTTAAGTTAACGATGCATATACGTATGTTTGTTTAGATTTTGGAACGTAATGTTGCATATCTTATAAAAGGTGGCATGGACATTGTTGATGTGATCTCCGCCATGCTTGGGTTTGCCGTCCAAGATTTTGTGTGCCATATGCTCCCATGCCCATGCATACATGTTGTTGGGATTGCCGTCCAAAGTTTTGTTCCAAACGTCTACCTGGAATCGATAATGGATCTCCTTGTATGAATATATTGCCGTTGCCGGCACAGGCAAGAAGCTAGCAACAACTCGATCGATCATAGGTTAAATCGAGGAGGGATTATATATATTGGCGACATGGCCCCGGCTGAATCGAGCATCTACACTTCCATTTTATGCATGGGGCCACTGCTTGCAGCCCTTGCGGGCGCGGCAACGGCTGTCATGTGGTTGCAGCTCTTGTTGGTGGCTGAGGCTGACGACGCCACAGCAGTGGTGGGCGGCCAGCCGCCGATGGGGCTGCCCGGCTGCCCAACCCGCTGCGGAGACGTGATCGTGCCATTTCCGTTCGGGTTGGAACCTGGGTGCCACCTGACACCGTCGTCCTTCAACCTCACCTGCACGCCCGAGAAGTCATTGTGGCTCGCCAGCTTAAGTGGCAGCACCGACATCGACGGCGTCACCCCGCGAATCCTAAACATCTATCTGGATGACTCCACCATGCTCATCGTCCATGTGTCGTGGGTGATGCTATCGGTGCAACAGGACACGGGTCTCCGCTACTGGCCTCAAGAACTGCGGGAATGGGAGCTAGCATCCAGGGTGGTGCCATGGCAGCTGAACCAAACTCGCGCTGGGAACGCAACGTGCCCAACAGATCTGTTGGTGGGCACCAGCATCATCGCGTGCCATAGCAGTCACAGCACCTGCCATGCCACCAACCGTCTTCTTAACGACATCCCTGGCTATGTGTGCCGATGCGACAATGGTTATCAAGGCAACGCCTACCTTAGCGACGGATGCCATGGTACGTATATATCTAATTTGTTTTTCTACATACATATATATTCCACTCATCTATATATCCAACCGTATCACTAGCCAGTACAAATCTATCTTTTGTTGATGCTTGCGGCGTACTTCCTCCATCACTTTGAAAGTGTCATTGGAAAACGTCTCTCTCTCACAATAAACCCGCTTCTCAGGCGACACTCTCAAATTAAGGGACAGAGCGAATAATTATGATTTTTTTTCACTAGTTGTTCACAATGCTTAGGCGCTGGTATAAATGAAACTATAGGTTCATGGCTATCTATCAACTAATGGTATAAATTTATCTTTAATAGTGGTGTTTTAGAAATATACTGTGTAGAAATCATGTATTTACACAAGCGGTTCTTAACATGCCTAAATATACATTAGACTCCTCTTAGTTTTAGTATGTTTTCTTGGCAAACAAATTAAATGTTATGTGCGTCCCTTGTCCATCCGATCCGTATAAGTTTGTGCGTGTGCTTATTGGGAATATTGATTTATTATCTTTCCCTTGCTTATTAGATATCGATGAGTGCGCCGTCCCAAATAAATGCTTTGCCAATTGCACAAATTTACCTGGCAAGTATTTATGTGAATGTCCAGAGGAACTGTTGGCAACCCATACACTCTAGATGGCTGCATAAAACGGCATGACGGCCCAAATAAAGGTAAAATTCACGCTACACGGTTAAACCTATACAACTACTTTTTTTGTCATAAATTTCTTAGTTAGTCATAAAAAATACTAAGGAAATAACTCCTTGTTTAAATAATTCAACTTTATGATTATTTTTTTTTTTAGGAAATATTCGGTTACATATAATTTAGTTTACTTATGTTAGTAGGCTACCATGGGACACCATATAGGAATATTTATATATACTAGGACATTGTTTGTCCAGTAAGTTCCAAATTCAAAATCAGGCCCGCTTTTCTTATTTTCATAGTACCCCAAAGACGAGTAAGGCACAAGAAGATACAATATGTACATGCAAGTCCAAATTAAGGTTTATAGTTCGGTCCTACTTCTAAAAATAGAGATTCAAATGTTTCTTCTTTTGGAATTATATCTAGTGAAACTCCTCGATTATATCTATGGGGGCAATTGTTTACATCAAATTAAGGAATAGCACATAGGTTTTGTGCAAAAAAAAAAAAAACTTCATCCATCTATGTTAAGATTTTAACAACTTTGGTGACCACTTCTACTTCTTGAACCATGAATGTATTCTATCATTTGTTTCTATGGAAAATATGCTTGTTACACTGAAAAATATACTCTAATTCGTAGTCCAAATTAACAAGATGTCTAGATGGTCATATAGTGATAGAATTTATTGTTAAGAACTCTCTTTAGACAGATACTCTAAAATACGATGCTTCCTTTTTATGTTTTAGACCTTTCACAATTGTTTGTGCCACTTATAGGGCTAATCATTGGCCTCGGAGTTGGAAGTGGGGCAATGCTTCTAATTGTGGTCCTAGTCACCACACTTGTAATCCGAAAAATCAAGATACAGAGGAAGACAAGGATGAGAAAAAGATTCTTCACGCAAAATCGTGGGCAGTTGCTACAACAATTGGTATGTCAAAGGGCGGACATAGCTGAAAGAATGATTGTGCCTTTGGAAGAGTTAGAGAAAGCAACAAACAATTTTGACAAAGCTCGGGAACTTGGTGGTGGAGGGCATGGTATAGTGTACAAGGGAATTTTATCAAGTCTACATGTTGTGGCAATTAAGAAGTCAAAAATAGTTATACAAAGAGAAATTGATGAGTTCATAAATGAGGTTGCTATACTTTCTCAAATAAACCATAGAAACATTGTTAAACTTTTTGGGTGTTGCCTTGAGACAGAAGTCCCCTTGCTCATTTATGAGTTTATTTCCAATGGGACCCTTTACAGCCATCTACATGTTGACAATTTCATATCCCTGTCTTGGAGAGATAGATTAAGGATTGCAGTTGAAACTTCCAAGGCTCTTGCATATCTCCACTCACTCGCTTCAATGCCAATAATCCATAGGGATGTCAAGTCTCCTAATATACTTACGAAAGATAATTTAAGTGTGAAGTTGTCGGACTTTGGAGCTTCAAGGTACGTACCTATTGACCAAAGTGGGCTAAATACTACTGTGCAAGGAACATTTGGTTACTTGGATCTGATGTACCATAGCACGGGACACCTCACTGAGAAGAGTGATGTCTATAGTTTTGGTGTGCTTTTGATAGAACTGCTTACTCGAAAGAAGCCAGTTTCATATAGGTCTATAGAAGGTCATAGCCTTGTGTATCATTTTGTCACTTTACTATCAGATGGTAACTTAGATGAAATATTGGATCCGCAAGTTCTCAAGGAGGGCGATGGAGAAGTTATTGATATAGCTCTATTAGCAGCAATATGTGTGAAGCACATGAGCATAGAGAGGCCAACAATGAGACAAGTGGAAATGACTCTTGAAAGCATTTATGCAGCAAAGGAGTTTTTTTCGAGTGATGTGGCAGATGATGACTGGTCATCTGAGGATACGATAAGTGTGCATGGTAACCAGATTGTTTTGCAAAGCCCGAAGGAATAAACTAATTTATTGATGTGTTTGTTACATCGAAGCTACCACACATAGGCAAAATTTTAAATTGTGGACAATCAGATGGTGGTATTTATAGATAAGCACCATGCTCACTTGAGAGACATCAACTAGCATCGAGTTGATTTTATTGCGTGCATTTAGCCTGAACTTATAAAGTGTTGGACCATACGTTTCTTCATATATTTTCTGTTTTGCTCCTGTTTCCTTGTTGTTTTAGATAATGGATAGAGTAGCTTCATGCATTCTCATCAAATAGGAATGGAACAAACTTACTGAAACTTAACACAAGACGATGATTTTTAGCAAATTGGATTGTAGTCCAATGATAGGGCGGTCCAGTGGGGACGTTACCCACCAGGGTTCTAATCCTGGTGCTCGCGTTTTTCTGGATTTATTCCAGAATTTTCCGGCGCTATTCATTAAGTGGTAGGCGACGTCCCCGTCGACAATTGAGACACCTGTGGTGATTTTGTGAACTTGAAGATCTGTCGGCTCGGTCATTCGAAGGTGTTCATAGGGGTAGGGTTTACGTACATGTGTTCATAGGGGTGAGTGTGTGTGTTGTGTGTCTACGTTGTACTATGTAATGTAAAAAAACTTTTTAAACAAGTTCAACAACACCAAAAATGTAAATCTCGGGGGCCATCCATATAGGACACAAAGAGCCTCGTTGCAGCGGTCTCCAATTTCAAGAAGCCTCTACCACAAACACTTGTCGATCTTCATGCCATACCAATTGGGTCTACAACTAAAGCCAATTAGTCCCCTTGAATAGGACACATTGGGTCGGTATTTGTCAAAAAAAAAAAAACTCCTCTTATTATATCCAAATTGACCATAAATGTCTACTACACATGTTTAGCAAAAATAATTGGAAAGTAATGCCTTACCAAGAATATCAACCATCAAATAGTTTAAGGCATTTCGAGGTGGGTTGATTCAAAGGGCAATATGTATTGCTCTCTAGAAAGAAATGTTAGAATTTATATATGAATAAGTTCCCCAAAAACTCATATGAAGAAATTCTGATAAATCTTAAAGGCCCAATATTTGTGTTCCCTAATGGGCTTTATTGTTTTAGCCCATGAGCAAAGGTGGGAGGTGCAATATCAATTAGTACCATATTGCTAGTTGATATGGAGGTAGGGAGTTTTCCTCCCTATATATTTGTACCAAGCCTCCTGGGAATAGACACAATATAACAACTACAATTGGAAGTTTCAATTAGAAAATCCTAAAGTAGTAAAATAGTATTTTCCTATTCTCACTTTGCTTTGCGCCGCCGTTGCCAAGTCTCCAGCCCGATCGTTCGCGTGCACCAGCGACCGGCGCGGCAGTCTCCGGAACCGTCGTCTTTGCGATCCTGCACCGCGAGAAGGCGAATAAGGTTTTTTGGGAAGCTTTCTTGCCGACTGCTCCCAAATCTCAGCACGTCGTCTCGTCGTCGTAAGGCTCGCGCGCGGGAACATCTACAAGGACATGCGATCATCGTTCGCATCTTCATCACCATGTACTTCTACATCGGCGTATTACATCCGTAATCTAATCTTATTGTCCAACATGTTCAATCTATTTAATCTATCTGGTGTATGTGTTGTGCTAGTTGTGCCTACACCGATTGCCATGATCATGCCATGTTTTATGTTGTTCTACCATGCTATGATCTGTTATATGATTTTGAATCATGCTTGTTTGCTTCACATGCTTATTCTAGTAGATCAGTTCATCATGATTTATATTATAGAATTAATCTGGAAATTGCCTAATATTCCAACAATCCAAAAACCTTATTGTAGGCTTTTTCTTGATTTAACTATAGCTGTTTTTCACCGACGTCTTTGAGACTAGAAAAGTTTTCTAGTGCACATTTTAAGAGATGACGAGTTAAGGCCATGCTCTGGCTAGAGGCTAAAATGTTCTGGATTACTGTTGGATCACCTCAGGGAAATATCTCTAGATAAGAGAAGATTCCAGGGAGACAACACTATCTTTAGAAGAACAATCCTAAATAGTCTTGCTAGTCATCTAGAAGATGCAAACTTGCACTTCCAAGATGAGAAGGCATTGTGGGATCAATCTGAATGCAACCGTTGGTACATCCGAGTTGTACATTATGGAGAGCTTTTATGACTACAAGATGGTTGCTAACCGGTCTATAATCAAGCAAGCACATGAGGTTCAACACATGGCAAGAGAACTTGAACTCCTTAAGTATGTCATACCCAATGAGTTTGTAGTCGGATGCAATATTGCTAAGTTGCCTTCTTCATGGAAGAGCTTCGGCACAATTCTTAAACACAAGAGACGTAAAATATCAGTTGTAAACCTGATAGCATCTCTTGATGTTGAGAAAAAGATTCGGGTGAAGAATACTATTGATAAGGGGAACAAGAGCCATTCTAGCACTAATTTTGTGCAGAAAAACCCACATGGCAATAACAAAGGGAATAAATCTTCCAATGCCAAATTAACAACTACCTTTGAGAAGAAGAAAAATAATGATGAGGTGCTTTGCTTCACTTGTGGACAGCTTAGTCACTTTTCCAATGGGAATAATAAGAATGTCAACCTCGTGACTATTAGCAATGTTGATGAGGAGTACACTGAGTAATGTTCCTCTTGTACTATCGGTATTTCAATCACCAAGTTGGTGGGTTGATACAGTGCTAATATTCATGTGTGTGCTGACATCTCTTTGTTTTCTTCTTATAAAGAGCTACAAGGTTCTTACGTCCTAATGGGGAATGGGTCATATGCTTCGTTCGTGGCATTGGCACGGTAGATCTGAAGTTTACTTCGGGGGAAAATTGTGCGGTGAAGAATGTGCAGCATGTCCCTACTATTCGCAAGAACCTTGTTAGTGTTTCCCTTCTTTTAAGAGATGGGTTTAAGGTAGTGATGGAGTCCAATAAAGTAGTTATGTCTAAGCATGGACGGTTTATTGGTAAAGGTTATGACTGTGGTGGCTTGTTCCGCCTAAGTTTGGCGAATTTTTGTAATAAGTCGAAGAATCATATTTGTGGCACAATTCATGATAATTCAAGTGTTTGGCATTCTCGTTTATGTCATGTGAATTTTGGTTTGATGTCACATTTATCTAGCTTGCGGTTAATTCAGATTTCACCATTGCCAAAGGTTCTAAGTGTCATAGTTGTGTGCAATCTAAGCAACCTCTAAAAACCTCACAAGGCGGCGGAGGAGAGACACTTGGCACCTCTAGAGCTCATACATTCGATCTATGTGAAATGAATGGTGTGTTGACTAAAGGTGGAAAGAGATATTTCATGACGTTAATTGATGATGCTTCTAGATATTGCTATATTTACTTGCTGAAAACTAAAGATGAGGCATTAGACTACTTTAAAATCTTTAAAGGCTGAAGTTGAAAATCAACTAGAAAGAAAGATTAAACGTCTAAGGTCAGATCATGGTGGTGAATATTTTCCTATAACATTTGATGAGTTTTGTGTAGAACATGGTATTATTCATGAGAGGACACCTCCCTATTCGCCCCGAATCAATGGGGTTGCCGAGAGAAAAAAAATCGCCGCCGACCGACTTGGTTAACGCCATGTTAGACCCTGCCGGTTTATCTAAGGCATGGTGGGGGAAGCTATATTGACTACGAGTCATGTCTTGAATAGAATTCCAAACGAAATAAAGAGACAACACCATATGAGATATGGGTTGGAAGGAAACCATCACTTTCATACTTGCGCGCGTGGGGATGCTTGGCGAAAGTCAATGTTCCAATTAATAAGAAGCGTAAGCTTGGACCAAAAGACGGTAGATTGTGTCTTTCTTGGATATGCTCACAACAGCATTGCCTATCCATTTTTAGTAGTAAAATCTGAAGTTTACGATATGCATGTTGATACTATCTTTGAATCTCGTGATGCTACATTTTTTGAGAATATATTTCCTGTAAAAAAGATATGCGTAGCAATGCTAAGTTTTCTCTTGAATTAGCTCCCCGATATTACTATACCTATCGAGTCTCCTATTGAGTCGTTTGAGCAACCACTTGAGGAGGATGACAATGAAGTTCCTGTGAGGAACAAGAGACAAAGGATTGTAAAATCTTTTAGTGATGATTTCATTGTGTACCTTGTGGATGATACTCCCACCTCTATTTCGAGGCATATGCATCTCCCGGATGCGGATGATTGGAAAAGAAGCTGTTCGTAGTGAGATGGACTCGATTCTTTCTAATGGAACTTGGGAGCTCTCTGAACTACCTTTTGGTTATAAACCAATTGGTTGTAAGTGGGTGTTCAAGAAGAAGCTTAGACCTGATGGTACTATTGACAAGTACAAGGCTCGGCTTGTGGCTAAGGGCTACACTCAAAAGGAAGGAGAAGATGTCTTTGATACTTATTCACCTGTTGCTAGAATGACCACTATTCGAACACTACTATCCTTGGCTGCCTCATATGGTCTGCGATCATTCATCAAATGGATGTGAAGACGGCTTTTCTTAACGAAGAGTTGGATGAGGAGATCTATATGGATCAGCCTGATGGATTTGTAGTAAAAGGTGAAGAGCAAAAGGTGTGAAAGTTATTAAAATATTTGTATGGCTTGAAACAAGCACCTAAACTATGGCATGAGAAGTTTGACACTACGTTAACTAGTGCCGGTTATGTTGTCAATGAAGGCGATAGGTGTGTGTATTATCGACATGGTGGGGGCGAATGCATTTATATTATGCTTATATGTTGATGATATTCTAATCTTTGGAACAAACATGAATGTCATAAATGAGGTCAAGTCTTTCTTGTCAAAGAATTTTGATATGAAAGATCTAGGAGAGGCTGATGTAATTCTAAACATTAAGCTTATTAAGGAAGAGAGTGGGATTACTTTATCGCAATCTCACTATGTTGAGAAGGTCTTGAGCCGTTTTGGCTTTATGGATAGAAAGCCTTCTCCAACACCTTATGATCCTAGTGTGACATTGCGAAAGAATAAGAAGCGTACTAGAGATCAACTCAAGTACTCTCGGTTGTTGGTTCACTCATGTATCTAGCGAATGCAACCGGACGGATATCTCTTTTGTTGTGAGCAAGTTGAGTAGGTATATGTCCAACCCGGGTGATGATCATTGACATGTACTAGAAAGGGTCTTGTGCTATCTTAAAGGTACAATGAGCTATGGAATTCACTATTACGGGCACCCGGCTATGCTAGAGGGATATAGTGATGCGGCCCGGATTTCGATATTGCTCAAATCTACACCACAAGTAGGTATGTATTTACTCTTGGAGGTGGTGCGGTGTCAAGGAGGTCTTGTAAAATGCAGACTATTTTGGTGAAGTCAACCATGGAAGCGAGAACTTACTTTGCTTTAGAAACGACATCTGGCAGAGGCGAGTGGCTGGTGTGTGAGCTCTTATCGACTTCTTGGGTGGTTGAAAAACCAGTCTTAGGCTATCCTTATAAACTGTGATAATCAAACAATGATCACTAAAGTGAATAGTGCAAAGGATAATTCAAAGTCAACAAGACACGTTAAAAAGACGTTTGAAGACCATTAGGAAATTGAGAAACTCCGGAGTAATAAGCGTATCCTATATATAGAGACGGATAAAAACACAGCGAATCCCTTTACTAAAGGGCTATCACGTAATGTGATAGAATTTGCATCTAGGGAGATGGGTATGAGACCCATATGAGTTTTTAGTAGTAGTAACCCAACCTTTTTGATCGGAGATCCCGTGACTAAGGACACAGGAAGAACAAGCTATTGGTAAGCCGAGGAGAGTAAACTAATAAACCCTCTCTATGTGAAGATGCAATACTCTCAAGAGCGAAGAGGCTCTGTATGGTAGGTTGGCAAGAATGTCTTAATATGTCCTATTGACTTTATAAGTAAAGATCTTGTCCTCTGAGCATTCTTGAAAGGGCATACCTATATGAGTTCGGACCGTTAAACGTCGCGAGTCTATGAGATTCGTGGCCCCGAGTGTTGGGGGCCACCAAAATGGACCCCTCTTGAGAAAGGGCCATGTCAGCCGGGACCCAAGGAGCTAGCCTGCCACACGGGCCTAGATGAGGGCATCCACAGCAAACAGCCTGGCTCGGGCTCTTAGGATGCTTCGACTTGCCCGAGCTTGGCAAAACGCGACCGGACACAGAGGGAGCCTCCTTTCCATTCATTCTCCTCGAAGGGAAGGGAACATGGATCTCGGGTGTTAGACCTAGGCTTCAAGAGCAAGGCAGCTGAAGATCTCTAGTTTGGTTTTGGCTAATTAGTGACATCCCTAGCACTAATCTCTTTGCTAAGTATATGATTAGATTGGAGATTGGTCAAGCGGATGGTGGAGCACATGGTGGTCATGGTGGGTGAATGGTGTGACCCAAAAGATGATCAAGTGCACACATGGCATGGACTCGAGGATCAAAATGGGCTCAAGGCGATGGTATACCATAGGGCCATTTTGATTTTACACTCAAGACACCATAGAGGGTGTGAGTGATTTAGGATCGATAGCCGGAACTATAAAGAGGGGAAAACCTCGGGAACATCGATCCTCATGTGCCTCTAGGTTCAAAATTCATATGCATGCATTCTAACTTGGTGAGCTAACCCGTCCTTCGAAAATTGATTGTGAAATTGCTAACACATGAGCACATTTGCGAAGGCGCTGATGGTTGCAGGGTTGAGATGGATTCGACACTTTTGAGAAAATGAAACGTCTATTTTCTATTACGTCGGATGCATCGTGGTGGTGAAAAACATTCTTACCCTTGATCTCAAGATGGTATACTTGTTGGGTAGCATGTCGAAGCAAAGGCGATGGAGAAAGCGGCGACACATCGCGCGGGTTCTTGGCGGCCGGACCTGCGACCGGATGCTAGGGGTCTGGCCGGGCGTCGGTTGGGGTGGTTCGATCGATTCCAGTAAGCATTGTTTTTGGGTGTTTGGGCATCGGGTGCGTCCGGTGGTGGCCCCGGAAGCATGCGGCCGGGGGAGCATGGCTTTGGGTGTCAGCGCGTGGGCCCGGGTGCTTGTCGCATCTGACCAGACGCTGGACCGGTGCGTCTGGTTACCCCGCGGAGTGTGCAGTTTGGGCACCAATGACTACCTTTGTTTGTGTGGCTTATATATACCTGGTGGCCGGCCAATTGCTCTCTCTCTCTCTTGGACATTTGAGTCACTCCTAACATCTTTTGAGCTGAGCATACTCCCTCCTCCTCATTGTTCTTGCTTGTGAGCACATTTCTAGTGAGTTGAGGAGATTCAAGTGCATTGCTTTGAGTGTTTGCATTTAGAGGCACTTGAGGGTCGTCGTTGCCGGTGGATTTCTTGTTGCTCTTGGAGAGCACCACTCCTAGTCCGGCTCAGTGATTGTGGAGGCGTTGGGAAGAGAAGGTGACTGTTCTTGCCCACCTCCGGTGATATTGTGAGGGGTTCTTGATCTTCCCCGGCGGAGTGCCGAATTGATACTCTAGTGGATTGCTTGTGTTGTTGAGTTACCCCTCAATCGAGTGGTGTCAAGAGGGCCTAGTGAGGCAAGGCGTGTGCACTACCTTGATCCGCCGTTGAGAAGGTTGACACAACCAGAGACGTAGCTTGACGGGTGCTCAAGTAAACTCCGGGTGAACAAATCATTGTCTCCATCATTTGTGTTGATTGATTGTCTCCCGGTGATTGGTTCATTGCCTCGACGGTTCGGTATAACACCTCTTCTCTACCTAGCTTTACTTCATACATATATTGTGCTAGTGTAGACTTGCTAGTTGACTAGGTTGTTTATAATTGTTTAGTGTAATCTACCTTGTTCACCTAGCTAGTGAAGTAGTGACAGAGCTCTTGAGTGCTCTAGAGACATAAATTGATTAGAATTGTCACTAGGAGGCTTGCCGACAAGTAGAGCTAGCGCAACCATAATTATCACTTTGTTATTGTCTAACAAGTTGTTCTAGTGTTTTAGTAGAAATTTTTTTAGGCTATTCACCCCCCGTCTAGCCATTTAGGACCTTACAGCAGCCTGAGTCAGAGATCAAGCGGCCTGGCGCCCTGGCAGGCCCGCAAATCCCGTTGCTAGGCTATCACCCCTCTCCGGTCACCTCAACCTGACCCGACACATCCTGCCAAAGCTGCAGGCTGCCACGCGTAGGGCCTGTCAAGGCCACATTAAGGCCGTCAGTTTCACGGCGGGGCGAACTGCCGCACCATGACGTCAACGGGACCCGAGCAAGGACCGCGGGGGATAACTCCCCGCCACACCACACCACACCGCTTGCGAGGTCTCGGGAGGCGAAACGACCTCGGCTTGACCCCGGGAAATGGAATGCAAGCCTCGGGAGCCCGCCAAGCCCGCCAAGATAACCGCTCCGAGACAAGAAGCCACCATGACCTCCTCCGTGAGGACTCGTAGGCCGGTGGTAGGCTGGCGAGCCTTAGCGCACCCTGGAATCGAAGTCAACACCACTGTATATGGGCCCTCTCTCTTCGGTTATAAAAGGGAGAGCCCAGCTCTAGGATGGAGGCCCTCCCTTCTTTTGGACTTCTTAACACACACACACATCCCTGAGAAGCAGGATGGGAGGGGCTCCTTCCCTTCTTTGGGGACTCTTGGGGCCTTTCCCCTTCCCCTTCCTCAGGACGGAGGCTTCCAACCTCCATTCTTCCTCCACTCTAGCTAACACAGAGACTTGGAGCATGTCTCCTGTCTCACATATGTTTGTAAACCCCTACTACGAGCATGTTGACACCTGTTATAGCATAATATTACTAGTCAACTAAACATGGATAATGGCATAATTTGAATATCAACATAGACTAGGGGTCTAACTAACATAATTCCACAACCTTTAGTGATTCTGTGACTTCACAGGGACTTAACAAATAAACACGAGAAGAAGAATGGAGAAAGTTACGGAATATATCTCACATACGATGACAAGACTTAACTGTGAAGTAACTCAACCCAAAATGTGGACCAAAACACCCTAGAAGATACCAGAAGAAACGAGAGACCGAGGGGACACAAGGGCCTGGCGGCCGCTAGGCCATTTAGGCCGGCCGCCAGGGTCCTAAGCCCAATCCAGCCCATCTTCGTAGGTCAGTTTGTAACCGACCTTGTGGTTGTATCTACACCGTTATTGAAGGTCGGTTTGATCCAATGGTCATCAGTCATCGCCAAGGCCTATATAAGAAGACCCCCTGACCCCAGGGCTAAACTCTAATTCATTCTAATTCATTCTATTCATTATCTCTCAGTTGTAGAGGTGTCCCAATGTAAGGATAACCTCTCTCTCAGGGATTAGTGAATTAGAAGTAGATTAGCCATGTAATTAGAACTAGATTAGATCTAACTTAGATCTCTAACTTAGATCTAATCAAGAGTAAAGGAGAGTAGAGCTATGCTCCTGTTCTGGAGATGTCTACAGAGTTTGGTATGTCTTGTATCCTTTCTTTGTAAGACTTATGATTCACATATTTATCTTCTCTATTTACTTCCATGTCTTTCATATATGGTTAAGTATAGTTGTTATGCTATTGCATGGGATCTCTGCTCGTATTGAGGATTCTAGTTATTCATGATAGCAAGAGTAGTAATCGATAGTGTAGACTTGGTGTCTAGGCTATAGGTTACCTGAGGTTGCGCGCCAATCCCACGAATAGTTGTGGTAGCCCTGGGGTGACGGCTGTAAGGCCTTTGTATTCCATCCCGTTCGGATTGGTGTTTCGTAGAGCTTTTGGCAGCCTTCTCCCAACTACCTTCTTCCCGTCTTTCTCGAGAGTTGGAAAGGATCATTTGCTCCAAAGTGCATTAGTGTAATTGCTATCATAGAACCTAAGTAATAGAGAAGTACCTAGGAACCTTAATCTCTCCTTTGACCTCTTGATTACTTTATTTATTCTTTGATATTTTAGGTATGTTATTATTTGAAATTTACTTATCCTTTATCAATTACCCCTCACTATAGTCTAGTGGTTAATTTGCTAAGTTAGTAGATACATGATTGTGACTTATTAGAATTCTTTGGCCAAAGCTTCCCCGTGGATACGATACTCTAGAATACTCATCCTAGGAAAAGCTACAATGGTAGGTGTTACGTGGCGCTTGCGGAATCCTTCATATTCTTTAGCACTTAACAAATGCCAACAGAGCACTTGGTGCATGATAACATGAGGAGATCGGCGTTCTTTGGGCGTAGGGAATGCGTGCCTAAACCGAGATAAAACTACGTGTCCCCTTTCATTTTGTTTCCCTTATGTTCTTCTTGCACAACCATAAATAGGACCAGAGACGTGCGGCCAAAATTCACTTGTTGAGTTCTTGGGCCCCCGGTTTTCAAAACACCGACACCGAGCGTGTGCGTGCGGATGTGCGGACATGGGGTTCATTGCGCGTGTAGGCTCTGCGGAGTGCACGGCATGGCATGCCGCACTGGGCGCACGGTTGTTTGTGCCAAGAGGGGAGGTCCTTGTTAAGTGGCCCAATAATGGGCCATGAGTCTTTGAGTGCATATGTTTAGTATCATCTTGCTAGTTGAGCAAGGGTGGAGCCAACTTATAAGTCTTTGCCTTCCAGCCATAGCAGCCGGGTTAACCCTTTTACATGAAGCGGCGATGAAAGTGTAAGCGAGGGTGCTATGCATACGCATGCATGCCCCTCGGAAGGGTTGTGCGGGTGTGGCTTTGGAGGATAGGGTGTTACAACAATCCTTAGTGGAAATAACCAAGGCAAAGAAAGATTGTAATATTCATTAGCTACAATGTGTGTTCATTATGAAAATCCATCTACTCTTTTTTGAGTGAAAAAATCCATCTTACGTAGGTTCTATGCAAAAAAAAAAAAAAAAAAAAAGTCATTTCCCATTTGTAGATTAATATTAGCTAATGTATTCTTTCTATTAGATGATTCCTTCTAGTAGTTTTAGTCCCACTGATGGCCTTCTAGATTCAACACTAATAGGGACCGAGCTTGATAGAATACTCCCTCCTTCTAGATTCAACACTAATAGGGACCGAGCTTGATAGAATACTCCCTCCGTCCCCAACTAAATCAATCCCTAACTTTATAGAAAAAAAGAACAGCATTTGTGATATAAATTGAGCACCTTATGAAAATTTTTCTATGATAAATCTAATGATACTACTTTGATAACATAAATCTTAATGGGTTTGTCTAGAAATTCGGTCAAAGTTTAAAAAGTTACTTAAGACAATTCTAGAAATATATTCTTTTAGAGAGACAGTGGGAGCACAACATTTGGTAGCTTCCTGCGAACTATACTAAGTTATCCGTGCATACGGAATGGCTGTTTCAAATCAAATACAGGTAAACTCTTCGTACCTATTCTTTATCGGATAACCTCTTCCTTCCTGATACAGCTTAACTAGTGAAGTATAACCAGAATATCATTATTATCTGCACACAAACATATGGAATATTTAGTGTTTTCTAAGGGACTTTTTCACATATATGAGTTAACTCTTTTTCTACATAGAGATATACTTTATGTCATTTTTACTGTGATTTCAACTACTGTTGTTTTTCACTTATATAACCAAAGTCGGCGTTGGCCCGAACTCGTCGAGACGGAGAGAAGCATAGGGGTCTGCTCCAGCACCATGGCCACAGCTTGCCCCTTGCGGCACTTCCACCACTGCCGCGGGGAGGTCGAGCGCGGCCCAGGGCCCTGCCCTCCCGGCCCATCAGTCTGGTAACCCCAGCCTAGTCGGGCGCCGAGGTGAGCGCGGTGGAGGTCATGCAAGGAGGTGTGGTGCGGGAGGCGGGTGAAAGGAGACAGAGCAACGGGAGAAAGGGATTTTTTTTTTTTTTTTTGCATTGGCTGTTGGACACGGGATGTTTTGGGTCTCCTATATGGGTTTGAGCTGTTGGAGATAGTCTAATTAACCCAATAGTGATCGATGAGCGGTTTAGTGTTTTCTTTATTTTTACCATTTCTTGCTAGAGTGTGGCACCGTAGTTTTCCCTATTACTATTTTGCACATTTTTGTACGTTTCACGGGAGGTGTTAGGGAGTCTACCACGCAAAAAGAACGGCCTCAACCATCAGCCTAACCAGTCTCTTGATCGGTTTTCATCGATCTGCTGTGTTCAACTGTGATGGAAATGATTTGCAACCTCGGGCGTGCTAGCCCTGGTGTGTGGCCTAATTCAGCGTCAATACATGTGCATAATGTTAGCACGCCCTCTCTGGTGTATGACCTAATTCGACGTCAACATATACGTATAATGTTTGGAATTTTGTGGTTGGGTTTGCTGTCCAAGTTGAGGCGGCAGTCATGTGGTTGCAGCTCTTGAGGAGCTGGCATCCAGCGCCTGGCTGCCAAACCAACTGCGGCGCCGGCAACGCAACGTGCCCAGCAGATTTGTTGGGCACCAGCACGTGCCATAGTAGTCGGAGTACCTGCCATGCCACCCAGTACCGTCTGGTTGCCAACGTCGTCACCGCTACGTATGCCGATGCGACGATGGTTATCAAGGCAACCCTTACCTCAGCGACAGATGCCGTGGTACGATACAAGTTTACTTTGTTAATCCATCTGTCTATATATTTCGTATATCCCGGTCGTATATATATGTGCAACAGGATATGCCAATATGGCTAAATATATATTAGACCGCTGCTTGGTTTTTATGATCTTTGCTTAGATATCGACGAGTGCGCACATCAGGGTAAATGCTTTGGCGATTGCCAAACCTTACAAGGTAGCTATTTGTGTCAATGTCACAATGGAACCACGGCAACCCATACACTTCAAATGGCTGCTTCAAACCAAATACAGGTAACTCTTCATTCCTCATAGTTCTTGTTAAAATCTCGCAGGGGTGTACTTGATTTGTTTTATAGCTACGGTATTCATAGTTGGGCCATAAACGCCTGGCAGTGTGGCCTATTATCATTGCGGGATATTACGGACTGGCACTGATGCTCCATTCCCACTGCCGGTTTCATGTGATGCCCACCTAACAGTTCTTTTTCTAAAAATCATTAAACCAAAAAATAGTATACATTTTTCCAATTTTTTTTTGAAACCTCACATTTCCCTAAAGTTTTAGTAAATGTATGCTGCTGTCAAAATAATCTAACGTGCATTCAAGTTTAAAAATGATGTGGCGTGTGCAAAAATGATGACATGAGTTTGAATTGAGTTGTATAAAACTATGTTGGAGGTCCAGTCCCCCTTTCTAAAAATATTTCAAATAATCTAAGATGTTGGATATGATTGCATGAATTCTTCAGCTCTCTCGTTGTTGTGAGTTCACTCTAATATTAAATCTTTAACTTTCTGAGCCGAGGTCATTTCCAGCCATTTGGAGCGAGCATGATGGACACCACATTATCAAGATATATACTGCACAGATTCACAAAATATTTCATATCAAAACTAGATGAAAAAATGACACTAAAGATGCTAAGTTGTTTGCTACTACTAACCAAGATATTTTCAGCCACGTGTTCAAAAATACTAGATCTTATTTCAAAGTTTTATCTATGTTTATAACGTTGGCAAACTTTTTTTGTAACTTTCAGGGCAAATGATTGGCCTAGGAGTTGGAAGTGGAGAAATTATTATCTTTCTAGTGCTCAGCATCACATTTATGAGTCATAGGATTATGACACAAAAGAAAAGAATGAGACTAAGATTCTTCAAGCAAAATCATGGTCAATTGCTACAACAACTAGTATGTCAAAGAGCAGACATAAGTGAGAGAATGATCCTTACTTTAGAAGAACTAGAGAAAGCCACAAATAACTTTGACAAATCTCGTGAGCTAGGTGGTGGAGGGCACGGTATAGTCTACAAAGGGAATTTTATCGACTCTTCATGTCATGGCAATTAAGAAGGCAAAGATAGTAATACAAAAATAAATTGATGAGTTCATAAATGAGGTCGTTATCCTGTCTCAGATAAGCTATAGAAATATTGTGAAGCTCCATGGGTGTTACAAGTTCATTTCTAAGGACACCTTTTACAATCATCTTCATGTCGATGGTTTGATATCAGTATCATGGAAAGATAGAGTGAGCATTACAATCGAAGCCGCTAGGGCTCTTGCATATCTTCACTCTCTCGCTTTGGTCCCCATAATCCATAGGGATGTCAAGTCTCCTAATATACTTCTTGATGATAATTTGACCGTGAAATTGTCAGATTTTGGAGCCTCAAGGTATGTTCCAGTTGATGAAACTAGGTTGGATACAATCGCGTGCAAGGAACATATGAATACTTAGACCCTACATATTGTAGCATAGGGCATCTTACAGAGAAGAGTGATGTCTATAGTTTTGGTGTGATTCTTATTGAATTGCTAACTAGAAAGAAGCCAGTGTCCTATAGATCCCCCGAAGGTTATGGTCTTGTGAGACATTTTTCCACTCTACTTTCAAAACATAACTTATTTCACATATTAGATCCACAAGTTGTTAGGGAGGGAGCATGGGAAGTTGTTGATATCTCTTTGTTAGCAGCGATGTGTGTGAAATTTGAAAGCAAGGATCGCCCGACAATAAGACAAGTGGAACTGACATTGGAAAGCATCCATGTAGTAAAGGACTATGATTTGAGTGACATGGCAGATGAATCAGAGGAGAATTTTGTTGAAGTGCATGACATGTGCATTGTAGGGACAAACAATGATGTTACAAAATAGAGTGGCTCAAGAGAGCTAGGAGAAAGACAATTGATGTCACTATTGATGGCACCATAGAGGAATCTGCAAGAATCCAATATACCTCAGACGTGATCAAGGAGGTGCTCGCCTGGGGTATCTGCATCCAATTAAGTTGCCTTCAGTTTGTAATTCCCAAACATACGTGTCGGCTTCCACCTTTTGCAGTTAAATATGGTCCTGATCGATGCCAAAGATTTCCTTTTTGTTCTTTGGCACACATGTCTCTAATGTCAAAGGAATTGATCTAGTGAGAACATATATTGTACTCCGGGATTATATTTTTGGCATGGGAACTATAATTTTTCAACATACAACTGATTGCTTACTGAGCTCCTGGGCGTGGGAACTGTTGTAGGTTTACTCGAATTTCAGTCTAGTGATATGAGGAGGAGCGTTATTCATTGGCTTTGAGCTCCCGGACCTGGATAGTGGCAGTTGATCTACTCCCTCTGTCCCATATTATCAGTCGTTTTGGCTGCAGTACCCTGTCCCAAATTCTTGGTCGTTTAGGCTCCTGTACCAAAGCCCCACACCTATGTCTAGCCCTGCAGCAACATGTCCCCACTCCCCATCCCCCTCCCTGTTCTCATCCGCTCCCTCACATCATGTTGAAGCAACGCTCGACTCCCTCAAAAAGCAGGAGACAGAGAAGACAGAGAACGATGTCAGGTCATTATTACATAGTGCTATTTTGGCCATTTAGTCTTCATGCTGTTCTCCGTGCCCAACTCCCTGACGACAAACAAATTGGGACGGAGGGAGTATATCGTAGTTGTAGGGCTTTCATTGTAAATTATCACCATGTTAAAGACGGTTTGATCAGAGTCGTGATGGCACCCATGTTTGTGTAACCTGGAGGATCATCATGAATATTAATGCTCCTTATGCATGCTACAACTACAATATGTGTTTGTCCATATAGTCGGTCGGAAAATACAACGATAACGGTCAGTATACTAAAAGACAATAAACACACCAAATTGTAGAAAATGAGAAGAGGCATATAACTCACAACATCACCATGGTTCTTGATAATGACACAAATAAACGATCAAGTTCTAAGTTGACTTGACATAGCATTGTTGGGTAGAATACTCCAAACACGTTTATTGATGAATACTTAGTCACAAAGTGATCGGGTACAACATGTCCTTTGCAAGAGAGGTTTAGGGGGTATTTATAGGCCCCCTATCTTAAATAGTTCTAGGTTGATAATAAATTTTACAATTACAAGAGTCCCTGTCTATATTTTTCAGCGAAGCCATTCTTGATATCTTCGCATCTAACTGTCTTGACCTTTCTCTAAGCTTTCCGTAAACTTTGGTTGCGAAGGTCCTTTCGACGAAGCTCCCTTCTTGAATCTTTTTGGCGAAGCTCTATCCCGCGAAGGTCTTCGTAATATCTTCGTACTTGTCTTCGTGATAACTTGTTGTTTATCTTCCTCTTCGTGAATACCTTCATTATAAAATTTAGTTTATACAGCTGCACTTCAAAGTTTGGGTTAGAAGTTTATGCAAAACAAAGTTGACCCCCAACAAGCATAGTGATAAAAACATAAATTGTTAAGTTCCTTCTTCAAGAGAGGTTGTTCCTATATGTGTGCAATCCTTGTCATATAGTTAGTTTTCAAAAAAAAAATATGCCCTTATGTGCAAGTTGCTTGGGTGTGCCTTTAATTCGGTAATTACCAATGGTAAATTACGGTTAAATATGGGAATCTACAGAAAAGATTGGAACAGGGAAAAAAATTGTTTCGCTTTTGTTTTCATTTATTTTTACCATTATAATTTCCATTTTTTTCGTTACCACTTCCATTTCCGTTTAGACATAAAAATCAGAAAAACTCGAAAATGACTTCAGAAAATCAGAAATTATCATTTTTTGTTTCCATCCCAACTTATGGGTGGTGCCAACCACCTCCGTAATTAAGACTGGTTTAGAAGGTTTAGAACAACAAGCTCGAACCATTCCAAATTATATAAGTCCCTTTGAATTTTTAGGTACATCAAATTTTTTATGTATCTAGACATATTGTGCGTGTTCAATCGTTTGCTTGAATGACCTTTTGGTATAGGCCCATGAGTTTGCGTGGATATGTTATGTGCCTACCCCACATGCTTCCCAAATTGGCTCCAGTGCTTGGCGACCGATACCATGTTAACTCTTTTCCCTCACCACCCCCTCATCTTCCATCGATTCTCTTGAAAGGAAAAAAAAAATCTTTCATCGGTCACTGTAGATCCCTCCACTCCATGGCTACGACTAGAGTCATCCAACATCCGTGCCAACTGCATCAATGGTGTGGCTCGCCATGGAATTCGACCATATGGCTATGGCATCCTCGTGGACGGTGAAGGTGCTTGAGCCGCTCTTAATTACACCCGGCGCACGGCGGCGCCCACCACATGTTGCATCGATGGTGTAGACCGCGTCGAGGATGACTATGCCCCCCCCTTCTCCCGCACTCTCACTCTCACTCTCAAGTTTGCATGATGATCACTCTTGCACAAACTTACAACTATTCCTTTCCTGATTTTCAACAGGTTACATGTCGTTAGTACTTATAGCCCCCAGCGAGACTTGACTCCTAAGCAACCCAGGGGATTTTTATCAGATTTGGATTCTCATATCCTAAAAACTTAAACACAATGTCTTATCTAACTCTTTAATAATATACACATACTAAAGTCCAATGTGGAAACTAGATAACGACGGTTGTGCAAGGGGCTAGGGTTGGGGCTGGTGACGCTATAGTGCCTTGCCCCCTCTTTGGGCCCTTGTTGGCCCAGTTATTCTTCCGAGACTGTGGACCACATTCACTAGTAAAAATCTTTTACAAGGCACTTGCAAAACAATAATGGCGGCGGTTACCGCCGAGTTAATATCATGATTAACCATCGCGGTTATTTTTTATTAACTATGATGGTTATAATAACCACCAAGGTAAATCAATTAACTATGGCGGTTTTATAAAAACCACCACGGTAAATACGACCCGGAGCAAACCCTAGCCAGAAAAGCCAAGGTCGGCCCGACATTATGACTTGCATATATAAGGAGCACTAGAGTTTCTAGGGTTTCCACCCTCACTCTCCACTCTCCTATCCAGCCGCACTTCTCTCCTACCAACCGGCCCAATCCCTTTCTCTTTTCGGATGTGAACTCCCGCTCTCTACCCCCCTACTTCCTTCCTCCCGGTGGCGTGCCGGCGACGCTGGGCTGGTGCTTTGTGGGGTGGAAGGCGGTCTTGAGTCTTGTGGCAGGCGGCGCCTTATGGGGCCACCTAAGAGAGAACTCGCGTGCAACTATTGTTGAGGTCTCTTATGCTAATACACAACTAAATAACTACATTTTTTGTTTAGTTCCTATGAAAACAAACTGAAAGTATGATGAGGGGTGAGACGACCATGAAGGGCCAATGTTAATTAACTTAATTTACCTTTTCCAACTATATTCAAACCCTCTTAAATAATTTATTATAAAATCACCAAATCACGTACCACACTGTTCCGATAATAATAACACAATGGACGTAAAACTTGTTGGGAATGGCCTCAGTGGAAGGCAAAGTACAGAAGCCATATGGTCTATCTAAGTATATCCATTATATATTGTTTGTGCCCCCTTGAATGTATGCAGTTTTTGGCCGTCGGCAGAAAAACTGATTTACTTCATGCATGTTGTGGCCATCGGCAGAATCTATGCTGAAAGCCGGCCATGCAACACAGAGAAAAAACGGTTTTGGAACTAATAACGTCATGGTCATGCATAATTGACATAGAAAAGTACCATTCATGAAATAAATTTCCTCCGGCGGCTCTTGTCTGCGATGCCACATGCGCCTGGGTTTGGCCGTTGTCTTGGTTGGATAAATCAATATTGTGCTTAGCTTCTCTCTAGTTTGGTGTTTGTCACATCGATCTCCCGGCAAGATATTTGGCAACGTCATAGGTAGCCTTGCTGAGCCTGCTTCCGTTGCAGGAGGCATTATACGTAATGTTGCATCTTAGAAGGGTGGTGTCGATTGTTGATGTGATCTCTGCCATGCTTGGGTTTGCCCTCAATGTCTTGATCCAAAAAAACGTGTGCAGGGACGTAACGTTATTTAGTTTTGTCGGGCAGCACGATGCGTCCCGCAAAGCTAAACCTGAACCCTGTAATGTTTTCTATATATCTAAGGCTTTTAGAACCAACCAATGAAATCTAGGTGGGGACTACGGAATGCTTCCGTTGCCTCATTAACAGGGAACCTCACTGGTAATCACTGGAACACCATGAGATCTTTGCTGCCCATCTATCGTGCCATCACAATGGTGAACCTAGCAGACGGAACGACAACGTCCTTCTCGGCATGATGTCTGGGATGGACATGATAGTCTTGCCGAGAGACTCCCAGAGCTCTTAAGCCACTGCCGAAATAATGTATGCTTCAACATGATGGAATTTAAATATGATGCTCAACCGATGCATGAAATGATAACAACTTGAGTATAACTTTCCTTCACGATAAAGTTGCAACCCAACAAAACCAACTTGTTGAACTACTCTAAAGATATCATCACCATTGCCTAAGGAGTTCTCAAGGACCACTTGATTGTGATATGATCCAAGATTCACAAAACAACCCAAAAGTCACACAAAAACCTAAATTATTTGACACTAAACCAATTTTAAACCACATGAAATAATAGGACTTAAGATAGAAAATAATTTAAACATTTCAAAAACGACTCCAAACTTTTTTATACAAGTAGAACATATCATAAAACAGTACCAAATAAATTTTTATGATTTTTGAATAAATATATAATTTTCTAAAAAATCATAGAAGATGCATTTTTCAATTAAAATTTGTATTTTTAAAACATGCAAGAACTACTCAAAATCTAAGTTTCAAATTTTTCATATGTAAATAGTCAAGCATGCATATGACGGAGAACTTCTCGCGATTACTAATCACATGGCAATCAGCCTAGGCAAACGAGCAACTGATTCTTCGCATGGCTGCTCTCCCAAGCAAGAATTAAATGCAAAACAAACCTGAGAAAGAAGCACGTCATCGACAATGCGGTATGTGAAGCCTGCCAAGCACCTGAAGAAACGACTGCACACGTCTTATTTGGTTGCCCGTAGGCATAAGAGTTCTGGAACGCCCTTCAGAGAACTGCAACCACCAGAGCACATAACGAGCACGTTCTTGAACACATTCCTACTCTTTTCCTACTAGCACATTTGGAAAAGGAGAAACTGCATCGTCTTCGGCTCTAGTAGGACATCACTAATAACAACCTTGGCAGCTTGCAAATCTGAAGCTTACTTATGGGGTGCTCGACTACCACGTAGTGATAGGGGTTGCGGCCATTTGCTTCTCAATCATAGCATGTGCAATGTAAAGTGTCACATGATTGTACTTTTATGATTTATCTATTTCTATACATCACCGTAGCGTTATACATTTAATTTATACATATGACTTACCTGATCTTCAACGTTAAAAATTTTGCACATAACTTATACATATAACTTATTACATCAAATACATAACTTACACACATTACAAAGTTATGTCTAACTTATATGTATAACTTATTACATGAAATACATAACTTAAGCACATTATAAAGTTACATCAGTGCATGCAAAAGAAAGAAAGGAAATAGAGCTGGTACGAAGAGTAGAGGGGGAGCGTGTCGACTACGCATGGCTAACTCGCGGTCGACCACGGGAATGGAATGGGATTAGGAGCGTGTCGACTACGCATGGCTAACTTCGCGGTCGACCACGGGAATGGAACTGGGATTAGGAGCTAAGTATGAATGAAATTCGAGGTTGGGGATCCTCTACCCTCCCCATCGACTTATCAAAAAAAAAAAACTAATACCAAATTTCGGAGCTCTCTTAAGCCACTGCGAAACAATGAAATCATAGTCAAGCAAGCATATGACGGAGAACTTCTGTGATTACTAACCACACGCAAAACGAGCAACTGATTCTTCGCATGGCTGCTCTCCCAAGAAAGAATTAAATGAAACCAAGCCTGAGAAAGAAGCACGTCGTCGACAATGCGGTATGTGAAGCCTGCCAAGCACCTGAAAAACGACTGCCATTCATCTTCCACACAACTGAATCTTCAGAGCTTGTCAACTGAACATTATTGATATCAGCAATTCGACACCATTGTTGTTCCCAAATGTCAACTAGCCATCTAGAGAACTTGACAGAAGAAATATCCTTTAAAGCATCAGCTACTGAGATATTTAGATTAAAAGTCATCTTGAACAGTGTCGGAAACAAGTCTGCAATAGGATGTTTATAAAGCCATCTATCTTTCCGAATAAAGTGTTTACTCCATTACCAATGATTTTCTTTCTTCCAAACAAATATATATCTCTTATTTTCAATAAATCTTTCCACATTGAGGAATCATGTCCGTTTTGGGTTTGACAAGTACATATGGAATCCTTTTTAAGATACTTAAACTTGATAATGTCTTGCATAAGCCATTTTTTTCTAATTTCGAAACCACTTACATAACAAGCTCAGATTCATTTTTCTAATGTCTTTTATTCCCAAGCCTCCTTCCTTTTTACTTTTTGCATATTTTGATCCACCTTACTAGGTGATATTTTCTTTGGCACTCCCACCTTGCCGAAGAAATTGTTCTATCTTTCAAAAGTACATGATTGTACTTTTTGAAAACAATGCCTGTAAACTCTCATGGCTATTAGGAGCCAACGGCACTAAATCGCGGATGACCCCTGGAAAGCTTTCCAACGGTCGATTCCGACAACCCTACACTTCCCCTTTTTTGGCAAATTTTTTTCCGCAACTTTTCCTTTTCTAGAAGGTTTTCTATTTTTAGTAAAACTAAAAGAAGTTTTAAAGCTATGGAAATAACTTTTGTCTATAACTTATGTGTTATACATTTAATTTATACACGTGACTTACCTGATCTTCAACGTTAAAAATTAGGCACATAACTTATACATATAACTTATTACATCAAATACATAACTTACACACATTACAAAGTTACGTCTAACTTATATATATAACTTATTACACGATACACAAAACTTAAACACATTACAAAGTTACATCAGACATGCATAAGAAAAGAAAGGAAAGAGAGTTGGTATGGAGAGGATAGGGGAGCGTGCCCACTACGCACTAGCTAACTCATGGTCGACCACGGGAATGGAACTAGGATTAGGAGCCAAGTATGAATGAAATTCCAAGTTGGGGATCCTCTCCCTCCCATCGAGTTATAAAAAAACTAATACCAACTTTCCTTTGGACTGATCGATGGTTTAATGCCGAGAGCATTTAGTTCTTTGCACTGACTGTATTGTAGCTGTGAGAGCAAGAAAGAAGAAGGTGGTGTCGTTGAGGCCATTATTGACAGTGCCTGGGTCTGTCATATTACCGCGCGGTCATGATGCAGCTTATCATCGAATTCACAAAAATCTGCAACCTTCTTAAGCATGTTCAGCTATCCGCGGAAGACCAAAAACTACTTAGCGGTATGTGCATATGGAGCAATGTTCCTGGGTTCATCGGAGCCAAGAAAATATGGAAAACTGCTGCTCCCGCCGTTCGTTCGGTTCTTCTTTGGTTGGTCTTACCTGGCCGATGCTGGACGGCGGAGCGGCATTGGCAGCATGGTCTATAGCCTACAAGGACTGCATCTTCTGTGACTAAGAGGTATCGAAACCATGGATGACATCATATTGGGTTGTTGTTTAATGAGGTTTGGCACAGCTGGATTAGTAGGATGCACTTTCAGAACATGACCACAGTTTTGGACGAGCCAGCGATGCTGGTGGACTCGATGCAGGAAGAATATGCCAAAACCCATTCTTCGAGGTTTCGACTCCCTTTTCTTTCTCATTGGATGAAGGCTTTGGAAGGAGGGCAACACGGGGTGCAAGCACTTCAAATTACGTGCGGGGTGATCGAAAAGAAGGTACCTTGCGTCATGGATGTACCTCTGTAAAGTTATGTAATGATATACAATTGATTAAGTTCAAATCATCCACTAATACTTGGGTTTGCCGCCCAATGTCTTAGAAGGGTGTTATCGATTGTTGATGCGACCTCCGCCATTATGGCTTGGGTTTCCCGTCCAATGCCTTGTTCCAAACATGCCACGGTGTGCAGGGACGTATTCATATATGGTTCTAGCTATGCCTATATATTGCCGGCACTCGCATGCAGCTAGCAACAAACTCGATCATAGGCCCTGGCCGAAATAAGAGAGTCGAGGAGGGATTATATTGGGGAGGACGATGTACAAGCGGCTGGATCAAGCAGCCACTGCCACTGTATACACGCGGCCACTGCTTGTGGCGGCGGCGGCAGCGGCTGTCATGTGGTTACAGCTCTTAGTAGCTGAGACTGACGTCCAGCAGCCGATCGGTCAGGCCGGCTGCGAACACGTGAACGCGTTCGGGTTGGAAGAACCAGGGTGCCACCAATACCTGTGGGCATCGTTCAACCTCACCTGCACGGCCGTCGCTGGTGGAGGCAATAACAATAACACACAGATAATGTGGTTGTTGTCTCCGGCTGCCGCCGCCGAATACGCCGGCAAGGCCACCATTGATGTGCCATGGAAGCATTATACGGGTCTGATCTGCTTGTCAGAAGAAGAGCGACGGGCATCCAACGTCGTGCGATGGCTCCCGATCGCCGGGAACGCGACGTGCCCAGCAGATTTGTTGGGCACCAGCACCAGCACCAGCGCGTGCCATAGCAGTCACAGGCTAACTCACAGCACCTGCCATGCCACCAACCTTAAGATTGGCTACACGTACCTTAATATAGCAACGACGGATCTACTGGATTCTAGTGTCGTGCAGTCGTGGCACCCCCTATGCTGTCGTCGCCGCGGCATTGGTGTCGGGCGCACATGCTGTGGTTCTGGCGCTAACGCGGCGGCTGTCCGGGCCATGGATGTGGCCACTGGTCGGCAGCCTGCCGGCGTGGTCCTGAACCAGGCGGTCCACGACTGGATCGTGGACAACCTGCGTCCACGGGCGAATCCGCCACGCACCAGACGTGCATCCTGCCGCTGCCGTTCCTGGCGCGGCGCCACGGGCTGGTTACGGTGACGTGCAACCCGCGGAACCTGGAGCACATCCCGCGTGCGCGCTCGACAACTACCCCAAAGGCCCCCGACTGGCAGGCGGCGTTCCACGACCTCCTAGGCCACGGCATCTTCAACTCCGGCGGGCGAGACGTGGCTGCACCAGCGCAAGACGGGCGGCGCCGAGTTCATTAACACGGACCTTGCGCCAGGCCATGGCGCCGCTGGGCCAACCGCATCATCAAGGACCGTTTGTGGAACATCCTCGCGGACCACTCGGTGAAGCCGCCGCCGCCGCCGTCGACCTTCAGGACCTGCTGTTGCGCCTCACCTTCGACAACATCTGCGGCCTCACTTTCGGCAGGACCCGAGACGCTGTCGCCGGGGTTGAAGGATAACCCTTCGCCAACGCCGACTCGGCCACCGGGCGGCGCTGCAGAGGCTCCTGTTCCCGAGCTTCTTGTGGCGCGTCAAGAAGGCGTTCGGCGTCGGCGCGGCGGAGCCTCCGTGAGAGCCTCGCTGTCGCGTGGACCAGTACATGACGGAGGCCATCGCGGCGCCGCAAAGGCCACGCCGTCCGGCGACCTGCTCTCCAGGTTCATCAACAAGAAGACGTCGTTGGACGACGGCGTGCTGCAGTGGATCGCGCTCAACTTCGTGCTCGCGCCGGCGCGACCGCCGTCGTCCGTGGCGCTCAGCTGGTTCTTACGGATCCTCATGCGGCGGCGCTGACGTGGAGCGCAAGGTGGTCCTGGAGATGGCCGCCGTGCTTAGGGAGGCGCGGCGATGAAGGCGCCCGGAACTGGGGCGTCGTGGACGGAGGGAGCCGCTGGACTTCGGCGAGCTGGACCGTCGCGTGTACCTCAAGGCGGCGTTGGCGGAGACGCTGCGGCTGTACCCGTCTGTGCCGCTGGACTCCAAGTGCACGCGGTGGACGACGGCGTGCTGCCCGACGGTACCGTGGTGCCGGGCGGGGTCGGCGATCACCTACTCCATCTACGCCGTTGGGCGAATGGAGAGCATCTGGGGAAAGACTGCGCCGAGTTCCGACCTGAGCGGTGGCTCGTCGGACGGACGCGGTTCGTGCCGCCCAGGACGCGTGCAGCCGTGGCCTTCAATGCCGGGCCAAGGGCGTGCCTGGGCAAGGACCTGGCGTACCTGCAGATGAAGTCCATCGCATCCGCCCGTGCTGCTGCGCCACCGGTGGAGCTCGTCCCGGGGCACAAGGTGGAGCAGAAGATGTCGCTCACTCTGTTCATGAACAATGGCCTCCGCGTGCATGTCAAGCCGCGGGACATCGCCGCCTACGCCGCGGAGGCGGCACTGGCACCGGCACCGGAGGAAGCTGCACCGACCACAACTGCAGCAGCTGCATAAGCCTTGTATGTCACATTGGCATGCCCTGGCTTCGTTCTTCGTGCTCAAGTTCTTGTATTCTATGTGCCTCTCTGCATGCCTGTCGAAGTCATGTCGTTTTCCTTCGCTTCCCCACCTCGATCTTTGTTAGACTGTTATTAGGTTATTGAGGGTACCTGGCGTGACATGGTTGTACGTTTTTGTGGATGGATCGGTTTGTGTACTTTTGTTCAGGTGTGATGGATCGAAAGAGCAATGGAGATTTTTGCTTTGCAAGTACATATAAAATGAAACGTGTTTTAAATAAATCAGTGCCCCCGGATGGAGGGTGTACGCGCTGGCGAGCAGTAGGATTTTAGCTCACGGTATGTCGTCTATATAAATTGTCATATACAATTCTGGACCAATTATATAATTAAATTGAAATAAAGCATCCAATAATACAATATGAATAATTCAAAAGCCATACTGACATTTCTAATATATATAGCCATAAAAGAATACCAATGACTATTCCAATGCTATTTTTCTGATTGTTTTATTTGGCGCTTTCCAAGGGACATGAATGGCTTCATTATATCATCTTCATCAACTTCAAAGAAAATATCCCGCTCAGTCAAAGTAACTAAAAGTCATCTTATTTCCTACCGCTAGAGTTGGCTGCACCAGCTGACGTGTCGGGCGAGGGGGTTGTTCAGGCTATGCCCCTGCTAGCGTCGCAGGACCTACCGCTACCGACCTCGGTCGAGGTAGGGGCCCTCAGATGTGGGCGAGGGAGAAGGATGCGATTTCGTGTTCATGGCAACTGCAGTGAGCTCGGTGTCTGTGCCGTCGTTCGAGAACTTCAGCCCTCCCTAGTCCGCAACCAGCGTCGTACCTAGAGGGCTGGCTGCTCGGGCTGTGCAACGGTGTCGCGTGACCTACGCTACGCCCCCCGGGTCGAGGTGGGGGGCATCGGATGTGGGTGCGGTGACGCGTGCGTCGGTCGAGGAGTTCATGGCCACTTTCAAAAGTAGCTCGAGCCCTCCATTCTCTCCACGCCCGGTCTTGAGGAAAACGCGCCCACGCCAAGACGCCTCCATGCTAATGCCAAAACGCAGTCGCGGCGTCTTGCTACAAAAGAGTGGGTCCAGGCTCCATAAGCCGAAGGACCAGCGCAGGAGAGTATTGCTCAAGAAGATGGGGATTGAGGTCGAGGCCGAGCATTAAGATGTGGTCGCCTTTGATGAGCTATAGGCTGCCTTCACGGGCCCTCTCACTGAGGTGAACAAGGAGGCCATGGAGGTGTTCCTTCCGTGGGGGAAGAAACGGCGCGATCGGTGCAGCCGGTCCGACCTTGAGAGTGCTTGTGGTTTGGTCGCGACATCCGGTTATCATGTAATCAACTTAGGGGGTGCATCCAGTAGTTAGGTTGTTTGCTTTGTGTTGTGTTGTTGTGTTCTGTTTCTCTTTTCGCAGCCCTGATGTTCGCTCGGCATCCTGGCTTAGTTTGTATTCAGATTCGGGTTTCCTTCTTTTAATGAAATACGGGTGAATGGCCCGATCGGGAAAAAAAATCTTATTTCCTAACTTTAATTTGTGTTCACAAAAAACGATTGCTGAACGAAAAATACGCTTTTAAAACACTTGCCGTTGCGACGGGCGGAAATAATAACAATTTGAGAAGGTCATAAACCATATGACACTTCATGTCTCTTCGTTTCAACAAGCTCCTAAAATATCTGGCTCGGTCAAAGACTCAAAGTAACTAAAAGTCATCTTGTTTCCTAACTTTAAATTGGGAAGTGTCTACTGAACGTCCGACTATTTCATGCAGTCCTGTCACCCGGTTATTCCAAAGACAAAAAAAAAAATGACCAGAAAAAAGAAGCAAGACTGTCTGGTTGTGTTGTTTCATTGAAACAACCGGTTATTCCTAAGCCACAAAACAACCAGAAAAAATCAAACACAGCTGTCTGGATGTTTCGGAACAACAAATCAACCGGATTTAACATCCAACAAAAACAAATAGCTCATTTTTTAGTTGTTTCAATTTATCTGCTGAGAATTTAAACAAATAAAAGAAAACACTAAACTAATTTTCAAGAACAAAAATCAACTATATCATCAAGTGACAAATTGTGTGACTGAAAACACAGGCTCCAAACAAAGAGGAACCTGATGCACTACTACTGCCTGACGAACTACATCTAGTGCAAATACTCTGAAAGACGTTCAGACACACATACGGCTGCAGCAAAAGGCAAAAAAAGCAAACTGAGGTGAGCTGAGTACGTGCTGAAATTAAAAGGAACTTGCAACATTATTGCAAGAAAAATGTAGTAACACAAGTTTGGACCTGTACATGATAAGAAAATAGTGCAGCTAATTATTCAGACAAGCTGGACAAGGGAAATGATAAGAAAAAAAATGTGTAGCTAATTCATGAGCAAATGATAGAGAGAGGGAGAAAGGGAAAAAAAAAAAGGCCTAACTGACAGTTTGCATCATGCAAGAAGCAACAATTATATGACATGAAATAGCAGCCATGAATATTTTTTAAAGAGTAATGGAGCATGTTATGCACCTTTGTGATGGACCATTGACTCTCATGATTTGCAGAATCCAATTTGCCTCTACGTAAGGAAGACATGGAATGGAGGTAAGGAAAGCATGTAGAAGTATTGATTTTGCATAATAATTAATCTGAGAAGAGAAGTAAACTGAGACTCAATACATAATGAAACTGAACTGAGAGAAACTAAAATAGCTATTAGCGATATTAAAATTGAAGAAAAAAAGACTTAAGTGAAATAAGACTGGGCCAAAACGGTGACTGGACTCAATAAAAAATTGAAACGTACCTAAGACAAAGAGAGAGCTCAACAGTATCCACTCACCTTATTGGAGTTGGTTATCAAACTCTGCAGTGCTTTCATTTTCTCGTTCATCTTGCACCTCTATGAAAGTGTGGAAAATATTGATTGTATTACCAGGTATCTATACAAGAGTACATATATAGCCGGACGGGGTGGCATGCAAGCCAACCGCTCAGGCGCAGGACTAAGCCTAGCCATTACTATAATTACATTATGCTAACACTCTACGCCCAAAAGCCAACAAAATCAAACATCGATCTTTACCACTCGCACTGATATGAAAAGAAAACCAAGACTCACTATAGGAGGCTGGTTCTTCGCCGAGCGGGTGTGCCCGTCGACGAAGAACAAAATCCTCGCGAAGGCTTCGCCGAGCGGAAATGTCCCGTACCGTCAGCGAAGGCCCTAAGAGGAAATTTTCGTAGGCAATAACGATTCGCCGAGAGCCAGGTATACATCCACTCGGCGAAGCCTTCGCCGATGGCGCAACGTTAGCTCTCGGCAAACGAAAATGGCCATTAACGGCAGTTACACTAATAGCGGTGGAAAAACACTTTGCCGAGCACCTCAACCGTACCTTTTGGCAAAAAAAAAAAGAAACAAATTTTTCTAAAAAACCCTTTGCCGAGCGTAGTTGTAACAGCTCTCGGTAAAGCCTTTTTGCCGACGGCCACGCTCGGCAAAGATGGCGGCATTTGCTTTTTTTTTTTCTTTTGCACCTTCACAAACAGGCACATATACAACATTTCTCACGCTATTTCACATGCATTCAATCACAGAACTCATATATATCACATACGGCACATATAAGACAACTCATATTCATCAAGTTCCACATATATATCCATGATCTAGACATAGATTAAGTGGTCCAATATCCATCATAAGTCATCAAGTATAGTTCCACCGATACAACTCATAGTCATCAAGTTTCAATGTACTCAACAAAACCAGAACAAAACCTCGAGTCTGGTGGTGGAGCTTGCACCAGCAGTGGGTGATCCAAATTACCAATGTACTCAACATAGGAAGCTTCGCAGCTGCTCGTCGCGAAAACTTCTTGTGACTATTACCCGAAAACCACTCACCTGTTCATTCCATCTTGGCCAGCTATCATAGACTCCAAGAACCTTACCACGGTATACAACCACTACTACAGATTCGCTCATCACTACCGCCGAATCACCGCCGAATTTAATCCACCGGCGGTGTTGAAGCTTGCCCGCCAGCTGATGAACCGCGTTGGCTGGAAACTTCGAAAACTCCATGGATTCGACAAATTCGGCGGTGAAGACTCGGATCACCACCGGGTTGAATCGTTCCCCAGCAAAGGGTCTTGATGGACCTGTATCACTCGCGGGTTTGAATTAGAACCGAAAAGCGATTTCAAGATTGACACAACCGGGTTGAATTAGAACCGATAGCGATTTTGGGAGGGGAAGCAAAAGGAACCGATAGCTCGAAGAAGGAACAGTAAAAACAAACGATAGAAATGAAATGGAGATGAATTAAAAATGACTTTGGAGTCATTATATTATATATTACTAGATAATTATATATTACTAGATAATATATTTTACAAAACAAAAAATAAAAATAGAAAGCGGCCGCCATCGCCTCCTCCGCCCGCCCGCCGCCGCCATCGCCTCCGCCGCCGGCCCTTCTAGGCCTCCGTCGCTGCCGCCCTCGTCCTCGCCGCCCGGCAGCGTTCCGCCCGCCGGCTTCGCTGGAGCTCCGCCCGCCTGGCCGGTATCCCCCTAGCGAGGATGTCGGGCGATGGCCTCGACCTTGAAGGCGTAGAAGTTCGCCTTCTCCACCAACGGCCAGCCCACCATTGGCAGGCCGACATCTTCGGCCAGGTGTTGGTGAGCTTCCGGAGGGCGTCGTGGAGGCGCCCCCACGGTGAAGACGAGCTCCTCGTTGGTGTAGACGCCGCCATCTCGTCGATGAAGAAGAAGCTCTGCCTGGGGTTTATGGAAAGAGAGAGGCTAATTAGCGATGAAGATGGTACCAAATCAGAGCGTTGTTATATAGTAGCAAGCCATGGAATGCATGCAGTCCATAGTCATTCCCAAGACGCGGCGCCATGAAAACAGTCAACAGCGCACGACCGGCTCATCCAATGGCCGTCGCGATCGGCCCGTCTCCCCACGAAAGGCCGACCCGGCTACGCCGTTCTTGCCGCGTTTCCAATGGCCGCTTCCTCGGCTGGCACGGCGTTTCCCAACACCCAATCCCGAAATTCCCGGTTCGATCCCCAACAAGCCAGTTTTTGACCATTTTTTCAAGAACGATGATCGAGTTTAGCATTGTTATTTTGAAACAAGGAATGCATGCTTCACATTGTTTACCATTGCTACAAGATCAACCACACGTACCTTCGATGCCGACGGGTGAGGGAGCAGGAGGGAGGGAGGGAGACGAGAGACTTCTGCTGGCTGGAGCACGAAAATGACACACTCAACAAGTTGTAGCACGTCCACAACACTGCCGGGCTATTTAAAGAATCAAACTTTGTACCGCCCAACGGATAGCCATCACTGTTTTTTTCTTTTTTTACCACAATACTGTAGCTGTCACGTTCACTTAGCGTGTTCTATTAGTATAACCATTTCTTATTTGCATCTAGATATCTGATAATTGTCTATACTTTTGTGCTCTGTCCTTTTACAGAAACAATTTATGTTCATCTTGAATCATAGGAGACTGTCTTGCATAGTGAAAACTAGAATAAGAGTAGCTCATGATTTGTTTCTATTTGTTTCTGTGGTAGCAGTTTTGCCGGAGCAGCCGTAATAGTTCAACATGATAAGCAAGTTTATTGAAAGTAAGTTCTGAAGACAGTCACCTATCAAGTGTATGGACGGATATATTATCGTTTTCAATGCTACTGAATAGATATATACTCACATGCTATTATTGTTAATTATTCTAGTATGGTTCTAGTATCTTAAATCTGTTGTCTTTTCCTTTCTTAGTTATGTAGATACAACACATTCAGTTCATATGTTCTGTTAAGTTGTAGTGTGAAGTAAAACTCCTGAAGTCAGTTGTGCACTGATATTAGCCTACCCCAACTAGCTTGGGACTAAAGGCTATGTTGTTGTTGTTGTTGTTGTAGTTGTGCACTGATATGTCCTTGCAACAGCTTTGTATTCAAGTAACAGCCACGATTAGTACTCAATTCTGTAAACAACCACTCTGTTTTTCTTTTTTCTAATTATGCCTTTGTTTAATAGCAAAAATGTTCATGGTTGTCTAGGCTGACTTAGCCTTTCTCAACAAATCTGGTTGTTAACAAGGTCTGAAAGAGATGACATGATTTACAGAATAATAGTTACAATAGACCATTTGTATATATTAATTGAAATGAAGAGAATTTATTCTTCGCCCTATTTAAGTTTATTGCCAAATACTTATTTTCTTTTGTGTTTTTTTTTTGTTCAGTTGAAAGTTCTAGCAAGCGAGGGACATTGAAGCTACATATATTCTTGCAAGGTGCACATCTTCTAGACTAGACATCAGTCTTATGCACACTGCCTAATTCTTTTAAAAATATTTTATAGAGTTCCTTGCTTCTAAACGTTAATAACTGCTGTTTAGACCCATAGAGAGTATATAGGCCAGTAGCATTCCTTGTTATCTACAACCACCTGAGAAGTTGAAATATAATGTTCTTGGGTTGTGTAAATTGTTTACTAGAACAGATTGCAATGAGAATTTGTCAATTTGATTCTCTGATTGCTGGAACTTAAGTTTCTTGTTACAGGTACATGCTACATTTCATCAATATTGCAGTCTGAATCCGACACCTGCCCTACATGTTTCAAGATCCATCAAGGTGTTTTTGGTATAATTAATTTATAGCATGTATGTGATCCATTTTTCATTTGATATATCTTCATTACATCTGATTGATACTCTAATAAATTTCATGTGTAAACAACTTGTCTAAATTTCGTGTGTAAACAACTTTGTTGCCCTACCGTTTCCCATACTCATCAAAATATGTCTTTGTGCCTTATGAGTGATGGAAAGGGTCCTAAAGTTCTGTCATTTTGATCCTAATAACTAGACTTCAGATTTATGTTTTAGCAGTGCGTGTTGGTAATGCAGAGACAAATAAATAATATGTTCTCTTAATATATTTTTGTCGGCATCATGCAGACACAATTCTTCTGGAGATGGATATGATTTTGTGGCCAGAGGGTGCAGTCGTATTACTGGACATTGCTGATGTACCGAAGAATATGATGGTGGAAGTCTAAGTTACCTTGTAGATAAACCCTGTCTACAAACTTTATGTGTATATAATAGAATGATATGAAATATGCCATAGTGTTTGGTTGTGTGTAATGTAGGGGCTCACAGTATAAGAGCTATCATATGTTGTATTCCCAGTGTCACATATCATTGGAGTGGTTTGTATAACACGTAATGTTATGAATAAAATAATGATTGATACTGATCCACATGTTGCAACCGACTATTATGGTGGTAAGAGACATGAAGCGTTCTCGAAGCAATAGAGGCAATCACATCTAACGACCAACCAAATTGTGTGGCAATAGAGTGCTCCACTTCTAGCCTCCAAAACGTTTTTGGTGGTAATAGAATGTCTCACCTATAACAACCAACCCTATTGGGTGGTAATAAGCTGTCCACCTCTAACACCCAAACAAACTTGGTGGCAATAGAGGACACCATCTATAGCATCGAAACCCACTTCGTGGTAATAGATGGAACCACATATAGCACCCACAGAACTTTGGTGGCAATATTGAAGGTCATGTATAGCATCCAAACCCACTTCGTAGTAATAGATGTGATCACATATAACACCCAAAGAATTTTGGTGGCAATATAGGTTGTCAAGTATAGCATCCAAACTCACTTCGTAGTAATAAATGTGATCACATATAACACCCAAAGAACTTTTGTGGCAATAGAGGACACCTCTTATAGCACCCAAAGAAATTTTGTGGCAATAAATTGTAGCAACCACAACTAGAGCGTAGCAATACAATGCTTTGCAACGCCTCTTTTTTAGAATTGTAACGCTCGGTGTTAGATGCCATTGAGACCTCTAGCATCACCTGAAATGTTGCAATAGGATACTATAGCACCAACTAGAGCGTGGCAATATAGTCTTGTTTCAACACCTCATTGGGTTGCAATACAAAAAAAATTGCAACACCCAAATGGCCATCGTGGTTGAAGGTTAATACCACGGACTTTTGCGCATCTCAAGTTTACCAAATCGTTTGGTTGCAATTTCAGCTATTGCACCCAAAAACGGCATATTACAACACAATTTGTGGGTTGCTATTGACCGAAAACTACGTAGTGTAGCCCTGGTGTGTGGGCCTAATTCAGCGTCAACACATGCGTATAATGTTAGCATGTCCTCTCTGGTGTGTATGGCCTAATTCGACGTCAACATATACGTATAATGTTTGGATTTTTGTGGTTGGGTTTGCCGTCCAAGGTTTTGTTCCAAACATGTACATGGAATCGACGATCGACCTCGTTATATGCATATATATTTGCTGGCATATGCAGCTAACAACAACTCGAACATAGGCCTGGTCAAAATATAGAAGAAAGTAGGATTATATTGGGGACGACATGCGGCTGAATCATGCAGCCATTGCCACTGTATGCATGCGGCCACTGCTTGTGGCGTCTGTCACGTGGTTGCAGCTCTTGGTGGCTCAGGCTGACAACGCAGCGGTTGGAGGTCAGCCGCCGATCGGGGTGCCCGGCTGCCCCACCCGCTGTGGAGACATGAGCGTGCCATTTCCCTTCGATTTAGAACCCAGGTGCCACCTACCGCTATGGTTCGGCCTCACCTGCACATCGTCGTGCTTATCGTGAACATCTCCCTCGATGACTCCACCATTCACCTTACCAGCTGGCATCACTGAGGGGATAATAATGGATCACAACACGGGCCTCCGCTTCTCAGAAAAAGAGATACGGGAATGGGAGCTGGCATCCAGCGCCGTGCCATGGCTGAACCAACTGCGCGCCGGCAACGCGATGTGCCCAGCAGATTTGTGGTACGGTATATATTTACTTTGTTTTTCAATCCATCTGTCTGTATATATCCTATACCCCAATCGTATATATAGTGCAAAACAAGATATGGCAACATGCATGGCTAAATTTCGAAGGGGTGTACTTGGTTTGTTTTATAGCTACGGTATTATCATTGAGGGATATTACGGACTGGCACTGATGCTCCATTCCCACTGCCGGTTTCGTGTGACGCCCACCTAACAGTTCTTTTTCTAAAAATCATTGAACCAAAAAATAGTATACATTTTTCCAATTTTTTTGAAACCTCCCATTTCTATGAAGTTTTAGTAAATGTATGCTGCTCTCAAAATAATCTATAAGGTGCATTCAAGTTTAAAAATGATGTGGCATGTACAAAAATGATGACATGAGTTTGAATTGAGTTGTATACACTACCGCACAGTCAGCCTCCACCGAGCGCTAGAACGCGTGTACCGAAGCGCCCCAAAATAAGCGCTCGGTACATACACTGATATGCCGAGAGCCTCGCTCGGTGGAATACAACCCTCGGTAGTGACCCCTCCACCGAGAGCCCATCGCCGGTGACCACAGGGCTCTCGGTAGGTTTAGTGTTCATCGGCGGCGCATCCCTCGGAAACCGTAAACGCCGATGCAGAACGCAACGTCACCGAGAGCCATCCCTCCGCAAGGTTCGCCCTCCGGTGTTGTTAACGCCCGGCGTCCGGCAGCATCCCACGCAGCCTATGCCGTCAACTCTACCGAGGGGCGTCGTTAGACCCCTCGGTAGACGTTGGTAGTTTCACCGAGGGCTAGGAAGTTGGACCCTCTGTAAACATCGTCTACCGGCGCGGATCCTCGGTCGCTCGGTGAAATATGATTTTTTTTTTTTGAATTTTGGATCCAAATTTTTTTTTGTGGGGTTCATACAATGTCTCATAGGTCATGTTGAATTTTGAGAAATTTTTAAAACTATTTAGTATATATTTTGATTTTATTCCTTTTAATTGATTTTTCATGAATAAGTCAGATTTGAACTGGAAGTCATACGAATAGAGGGCAGGCATGAGCCAAAAAATGCGATTCATAATCGTGAGTGCAATGTGAGGCCTCATCCAGGGGATAGACCCAAAACCCTGAACATGTTGTTCACGGAACATGACCATTCACTTGCGGGTGATTAATTTTTAATCATAGAAAATGCAAAACGGTTGAAAAATCCTGAAACTTGTTGGTTGCAACCATAATTTTAGTCGGCGTCGATGAAACCTTACCAAATTTTTTCTCATGTCTAGACATATGATACCACAACAACTGAACAAGTTCCGTGATTTTTCAACTTCGTTTTGCATTTTCTATGATTAAAAACTAATCACCCGCAAGTGAATGGTCATGTTCCGTGAACAACATGTTCGTGGTTTTGGGTCTATCCCCTGGATGAGGCCTCACATTGCACTCACGATTATGAATCGCATTTTTTGGCTCATGCCTGCCCTCTATTCGTATGACTTCCAGTTCAAATCGACTTATTCAAGAAAATTAAATTAAAAGGAATAAAATCAAAATATATACTAAATAGTTTTGAAAATTTCTCAAAATTCAACATGACCTATGAGACATTGTATGAACCCCACAAAAAAAATTTGGATCCAAAATTCAAAAAAAAAAAATCATATTTCACCGAGCGACCAGGGATCTCAGCGCCGTAGAGGCAATTTTTACAGAGGGGGTCGGACTTCCTTGCCCTCGGTGAACCTACCAACGTCTACCGAGGGTTTTATGTGCTCTCGGTAAACTCCCCCCGGGCTGGGTGCTCTCTTCCCTTTCGAATTCAAATTTTGGAATCAAATTTGAAGTTTGGTTTCTAAAATTTGAAAATTAAATACTGGCCTACTCTACCGAAAGTGCCCCGAATATGGGCCCTCGGTAAAGGCCCTAACCCCTAAACCCCTAACGGGCCTTATCCATTCCCCTCCCGACAGCCCGCCCCCCACTCCTCTCACACTCACTCTCTCTCACCACACACACACACACACACACACACGAAACCCCCCGCCGCCGCCGCCGTCGCCGTCCTCGCCGTCCGTCCCTCGCGCTGCCCCGTCCTCGCCGTGCGACGCCCGCGCCACCTCCCTCCCTGCGCCGTCCATCGAGCGGGGCGGCGCCTCGAGTCCCTCCTCTCGCCGTCTGCGCCCGGCGCCGCGCTAAACCGCCAAATCGGGCGCCGCCGTCCGACCGCCGCGCCAAGAACCTCCGTCTGCGCCCCGCGGCCACGCCCCGCCCTCGGCGTCCGGTGCCAGCGTCACCTCCTCCCTCGCTGTCCATCCGGCCGGCCCGCGCCTCGTCGCCTCCCCACGCCTCCCATCCGGTGAGCAAGAGAGGGGAGGGAACAGGAGGAGGGAGGGGAGGAGAAGAGGAGGGAAGAGGAAGGGAAGGAAGGAGAAGAGGGCCTTGGCCTCTGACCGCCCTCCGCGACCACCTCCCGCGGCCGTGCTCTCACTGGCGCGCCCTCCGCCACCATTCTCGCTGTCGGTGAGGCAAAGGTAACGCCGTGAAACAACTAAAGTGCTATATGTGGTAGTAATAGACTCGCATTGATATGTGGGTATGAATGTATATGCATATGTGGTTGTTGGCCTTCGTGCCGTCACGTTTTATTGCGAGGTTTGGAAACCTCACCGTGCGGGGGAGGTTACGCGAAAATTTTGAACTGAACCCTATGTTTCTTTTTTGCGGAGAGAGTGCGTGTCTGAGTCGAGGCGGAGTACCAGCGTCCCGATCTTCTTCCTCCCTCTTGCGGGACTGCACGGACTGCTTTGCCGCGCCACCGCCACCGTAGGTATGACTATCTCGTAATCCACTCTTTGGTCTTAAAATCACGGAACCTAGTTAGGCGTCTCCGTCCGAAAAGAGTCGGGTGGAGGTATGCATTTGTTTGCATATCTATAACCGTATCTGTTTCGGATTGTCCACATTTTTGGACAGCCAGCGGATGCGTCTGGCGTCGGTTCCCATGCTCGATCCGGCCGAGGCAGAGTTTCAGCATCACCTCCCTGTTGTTCTCCGGATACACACTCTCCCTTCCGGGGCGTGTATCGAGGAGAACAACGGGAATGCTACCGAAATTCTGTCTTGGTCGGATCGTAGCATGGGAATCCGACCCATCTAATTGCATCCGCGAGGTGGGATTAGGACCTATCCTCACCTATTAGATAGTTGGAGCAGAATAGGTATCTTACTTGCTCATATATATGCTAAAGGATGGACGACCGTCGGTGGATGATCCTTGGCCGTAGAAGTAGGTGGGATTTTGATAAGGAGTGGATGATCAAGACAAGTGAATTCTTGGACCTTGAATTTGCCAACCAACCACCACATGTTCTAGTTTTTTATGTCCTTGCTCCAAGTGTGGCAATACGAAAAAAGAAAAAAATAAGCGAGACTATGGGTAAACATCTTACGTTTAATGGGTTTATAGAGGGCTATACCGTGTGGAGATTCCATGGTGAAAATCAACGTTTTAGAGAGGAGGTGGTGAGACCACGTCTCGATGCTTTTGATGCTGATGCGGGGTAGCGCACATGGTTGATGATGCATACGACACATGTTTCGTGACTCTCTCATGAAAGGGAGGGGATGACGGAAGATGCAGGGAGTTCTACAACATGATGGAGTCGGCAACTAAACCCCTCCAAGAGCACTCGAGGTTTCTCGGTGGATCTTTGTTGGGCGCTTAATAGGGTTGAAGGCTGACCTAAACTTGAGTCGAGAAGGGTTCGATAGGATGTTGACAAGTGTTTGCCGGTCTGGCGCCAAAGGTTCACAATTTGCCACCCAACCAAGTTATGCGGCGGAGAAAGTACTCAAAGCACTTAAGATGCCGTACGAGCAGATACATGTTTGCCCAAAGGGGTGCGTGCTATTTAGGAATGAGCACGCAGATGCAGCTTACTGCCCAAAGTGTAAATCCTCCCGGTACATGCGGGTAGACTGCGGTAATGGTGAGAAGAAGCGACTTAACATCGCTGAGAAAATCCTACGGTACCTTCCAATCATACGAGGATCCAAACGCTATTCATGATCGAGGAATGCGCAAAGCGGATGACATGGCACAAACAGGGGCAAAAGCGTTACCACCACGAGAAGATGGTACATCCATCCGATGGTGAAGCTTGGCGCTTCTTCGATTCGGACATCCTCACAAAGCCCGGTGAGGCTCGTAACGTATGTGTTGCGATATCAGCAGGCGGGTTCAATCCTTACGGGATGATGGCTGCCCCATACACATGTTGGCCCGTGTTCGTTATCCCCACGAATCTCTCCCACGGTGTCGCCTTCCAACGACAAAATGTATTACGTTCGTTGATCATCCCGGGTCATCCGGGGAGTAATATGGGCGTGTACATGGAACCTATTTGGGATGAATTGGTCGGTGCTTGGAATGATGGCGTATGGACATACGACCCGGGCTACAAAGAAAAGCTTCAAAATGTATGTGTGGTACCAATACTCCATCCATGACTTCTTGGTGTATGGTTTATTTAGCGGTTGGTGTGTACACGGAAAGTACCCATGTCCAATATGCAAGGCCGCTGTAAGGTTCCAACGGTTGCACAAGGGGGCAAGTATTCGCCGCTTCGACTTACATCGTCAATTTCTCCCGAAGACCATGCATTTAGACAAGACATCAAGAACTTTACAAAAGGTGTCAAAGTGCTAGATCCTCCGCCACACATGTGGACTCTTTGCCGAGGTTCATACTCGAGGTAGATGCTCTTGTGGCCAATCCTGAAGGTGGTTTTCGGGGATATGGTGTGCAACATATGTGGACTCATAAGTCGGGCTTGATGAGGCTCCCATATGTTGATGACCTTCTTGTACCTCATTACATAGATTACATGCACACGAAAGGAATATCTCCGAGGGACTATGGGGAACAATCATGGACACCGACAAGTCTAAGGACAATCCGAAGGCTAGATTGGACACGGCAAAATAAGTTATGCGATAGGCCAAGGCGGGAGATGAGGCCTCCCGTAGGCGGCAAAAGATGGACTAGGCCTAAGGCTAATTACATGTTGACTCCACCACAAAGGAGGGAGGTCCTTGAATGGATCAAGACACTAATGCGATAGGCCAAGGCAGCGTTTCGGGCCCAAAGAGAAACCCAAGCGAAGTAGCTAGCAGAGCTCATGAACTACCTCCAGACCTCGGGGGCTCCCCTGCCCGAAACCCTGCTAGCGGCGTTTGCTCCGCCTCAACCTACTCCTGTGAGTATGCTTGTGCTGTCAATAAGTCCATATATTAGTGGATGTCCTGGGTTCACGTCTAACACATGTCTCATATTGTACTTTGTGCAGCCGGCATCGATGGGTTCGAACCACGCGCCGCCTCCTGGCAATGATGATCAAGGGTCTCCTTCGCCGACTCCTTCGCCGGGCGTGCAACAACAGCCCCCTCCCCCTCTTCCATGAGCTAGTCGTGCACTTGTGGTACTTGGTTTGGAACTTGTGGTACTTTTGGATAAGCTTGTGTGGAACTTGTTGAACTATGACTTGTGGTACTTGTGGATTTGTGGACTATGACTTGTGGAACTAAACTAGATGACTTGTGATGAATATTTGAGCTACATGTGATATATATGTGATGAATGAGTTGTATCAGTGCATGGATGTCAAATATATGTGATATGTGATCTGTATGTTTCATTTGTAAAGGTGGACAGGAAAAAACGGGAACAAAAAACAAAAACATGGTCAATGCACCGAAGGGACACTTTCGGTCTGATACGCCGCTATACCGAGGGCGTGCTCGGTGAATGCGGGAGATGGGGGCCGAGAGAACCCCATGTTCCCGTACACACCGATGGTAGCGCTTCGGTGAAAGCAGCTCTTGGTGCAATATGGTCGTTTCACCGGCGCTTCCACGCCCCGGTGAAATGACCATATTACAAAAAGAGCATGGATGAGCTGGCCCTCGGTAGAGCCGGTGTCCGAGTTTTTAAATTTTGAATCTACCGAGCACCATTCGACAGGGGCACTTTCGGTAGATAATGTTTTAAGTTTTTTAAAATTAAAATCCACCGAGAGGGTAGTTGAGGTGGCACTCGGTGTAGTTGACGTCGGCGGTGGCAAACGCCCGTCGGCGTGACGCCGAGTTTTTTGAGGGGGGCGGAGCCCTCGGTGCTGATTTGGCACGGGTTGCACCGAGGGCCGTTTTTTAGCGCTTCGGTACACTCTTTTCCCGTTTAAGATTTCACCGAGGGGGCTGGTACCGAGCACGCCGCTCGGTAGTGCCTCCACCGGCGCTATTAGGCCTTCACTGGCGCTTTTAGCGCTCGGTAGAGCCTCAACCTCCAGTAGTGATAAAACTATATATGTTGGAGGTCTAGTCCCCTTTCAAAAATATTTGAAATAATCTAAGATGTTGGATATGATTGTATGAATTCTTCAGCTCTCTCGTTGCTGTGAGTTCACTCTAATGTGAAATCTTTAACTTTCTGAGCCGTGGTCATTTCCAGCCATTTGGAGCGAGCATGATGGACACCACATTATCAAGATATATACTGCATAGATTCACAAAATATTTCATATCAAAACTAGATGAAAAAATGACACTAAAGATACTAAGTTGTTTGCTACTACTAACCAAGATATTTTCAGCCACGTGTTCAAAATACTAGATCTTATTTCAAAGTTTTATCTATGTTTATAACGTTGGCAAACTTTTTTGTAACTTTCACGGAAATTATTGGCCTAGGAGTTGGAAGTGGAGAAATTATTATCTTTCTAGTGCTCAGCATCATTTATGAGTCATAGGATTATGACACAAAAGAAAAGAATGAGACTAAGATTCTTCAAGCAAAATCATGGTCAATTGCTACAACAACTAGTATGTCAAAGAGCAGACATAAGTGAGAGAATGATCCTTACTTTTAGAAGAACTAGAGAAAGCCACAAATAACTTTGACAAATCTCGTGAGCTAGGTGGTGGAGGGCACGGTATAGTCTACAAGGGAATTTTATCGACTCTTCATGTCATGGCAATTAAGAAGGCAAAGATAGTAATACAAAAAAAGAAATTGATGTGTTCATAAATGAGGTCGTTATCCTGTCTCAGATAAGCTATAGAAATATTGTGAAGCTCCATGGGTGTTACGAGTTCATTTCTAATGACACCCTTTACAATCATCTTCATGTCGATGGTTTGATATCAGTATCATGGAAAGATAGAGTGAGGATTACAATCGAAACCGCTAGGGCTCTTGCATATCTTCACTCTCTCACTTTGGTTCCCATAATCCATAGGGATGTCAAGTCTCCTAATATACTTCTTGATGATAATTTGACCGTGAAATTGTCAGATTTTGGAGCTTCAAGGTATGTTCCAGTTGATGAAACTGGGTTGGATACAACCGCGTGCAAGGAACATATGAATACTTAGACCCTACATATTGTAGCATATGGCATCTTACAGAGAAGAGTGATGTCTATAGTTTTGGTGTGATTCTTATCGAATTGCTAACTAGAAAGAAGCCAGTATCTTATAGATCCCCCGAAGGTTATGGTCTTGTGAGACATTTTTCCACTCTACTTTCAAAACATAACTTATTTCACATATTAGATCCACAAGTTGTTAGGGAGGGAGCGGGGGAAGTTGTTGATATCTCTTTGTTAGCAGCGATGTGTGTGAAATTTGAAAGCAAGGATCGCCCGACAATAAGACAAGTGGAACTGACATTGGAAAGCATCCATGTAGTAAAGGACTATGATTTGAGTGACATGGCAGATGAATCAGAGGAGAATTTTGTTGAAGTGCATGACATGTGCATTGTAGGGGACAAACAATGATGTTACAAAATAGAGTGGCTCAAGAGAGCTAGGAGAAAGACAATTGATGTCACTATTGATGGCACCATAGAGGAATATGCAAGAATCCAATATACCTCAGACGTGATCAAGGAGGTGCTCGCTTGGGGTATCTGCATCCAATTGAGTTGCCTTCAATTTGTGATTCCCAAACTTACGTGTCGGCTTCCACCTTTTGCAGTTAAATATGGTCCTGATCGATGCCAAAGATTTACTTTTTGTTCTTTTGCACACAGGTCTCTAATGTCAAAGGAATTGATCTAGTGAGAACATATATTGTACTCCGGGATTATATTTTTGGCATGGGAACTATAATTTTTCAACATACAACTGATTGCTCACTGAGCTCCTGGGCGTGGGAACTGTGTTGTAGGTTTACTCGAATTTCAGTCTAGTGATATGAGGAGGAGCGTTATTCATTGGCTTTGAGCTCCCGGACCTGGATAGTGGCAGTTGATCTATTCCCTCTGTCCCATATTATCAGTCGTTTTGGCTGCAGTATCCTGTCCCAAATTCTTGGTCGTTTAGGCTCCTGTACCCAAGCCCCACACCTATGTCTAGCCCTGCAGCAACATGTCCCCACTCCCCATCCCCCTCCCTGTTCTCATCCGCTCACTCACATCATATTGAAGCAACGCTCCACTCCCTCAAAAAGCAGGAGACAGAGAAGACACAGAACGATGTCAGGTCATTATTACATAGCGCTATTTTGGTCATTTAGTCTTCACATTGTTCTCCGTGCCTGACTCCCCAACGACAAATAAATTGGGACGGAGGGAGTATATCGTAGTTGTAGGGCTTTCATTGTAAATTATCACCATGTTGAAGACGGTTTGATGAGAGTCGTGATGGCACCCATGTTTGTGTAACCTGGAGGATTCATCATGAATATTAATGCTCCTTGTGCATGCTACAACTACAATATGTGTTTGTCCATGATGGGTTAATGCATGAGGACCGACTACTTATGGGTAGGGATGAAAATGGTCAGAAACGATCGGAAGGAGGCCAAATTACTTTCATTTTTATTTTATTTTTCTTCAAAACGAAATCGATACGATACTGTCGGAAATGAATACGGCGCCGGTATTCCAGAAATTTCAAAAACCATATAGTGGGTCGGAAAATACAACGGTAACGGTCGAAATATATGATAACAGTATACTAAAACACAATAAACACACCAAACTGTAGAAAATGAGAAGAGCCATATAACTCACAACATCACCACGGTTCTTGATAATGACACAAATAAACAATCAAGTTCTAAGTTGACTTGACATAGCATAGTGATAAAAACATGAATTGTTAAGTTCCTTCTTCAGTAGAGGTTGTTCCTATATGTGTACAATCCTTGTCATATAGTTAGTTTTCAAAAAAAAAAAAAAATTTTGCCTTATGTGCATGTTGCTTGGGGGTGCCTTTAATTCGGTAATTACCAACGGTAAATTACGGTTAAATATGGGAATCTACGGAAAGATTGGAACAGGGGAAAAATTGTTTCGCTTTTTTGTTTTCATTTATTTTTACCATTATAATTTCCATTTTTTCGGTTACCACTTCCATTTCCGTTTAGACATAAAAATCAGAAAAAACTCGAAAATGACTTCAGAAAATCAGAAATTATCATTTTTGTTTCCATCCCAACTTATGGGTGGTGCCAACCACCTCCGTAATTAAGACTGGTTTAGAAGGTTTAGAACAACAAGCTCAAACCATTCCAAATTATATAAGTCCCTTTGAATTTTTAGGTACATCAAATTTTTTATGTATCTAGACATATTGTGCGTGTTCAATCGTTTGCTTGAATGACCTTTTGGTATAGGCCCATGAGTTTGCTTGGATATGGTACGTGCCTACCCCACATGCTTCCCAAATTGGCTCCAGTGCTTGGCGACCGCTACCATGTTAACTCTTTTCCCTCACCGCCCCTCATCTGCCATCGATTCTACTGAAAGGAAAAAAAATCTTTCATCGGTCACGTAGATCCCTCCACTCCATGGCTACGACTAGAGTTGTCATGAACCAAAATAAGATGGGGTCCATGGGCCATGCATGGCGCACAAAGCCCCACTAGGGCTCGCGCGTGCACGGGCCAGGCCTGGCCGGCCGCCGCCACGCCTTCCGTCGTCATCGCGTCATCAGCCGTCATTAAGTAATAGATATTTAAGGAATAAAGATAGGAATAAAATAGGGAATAAATAGGTTGCTTGTAAGAGAGGTATTCCAATCTATAAGGAAACCTCCTAGAGGTTGCTTAGCGTGCAAGTCTTCCCCGGACTATAAATACAAGGGAGCTGTAGTCATTAGGGATTAATCAAGAAAAAATTAAAGGGGTAACTCCCAAACAGCTTTTGTCTCTCCAAGGCTCTCTCTCTCCTTAACCTTAAGCGCCGCGTGCGCCGCCACCACCAGCGCCGCCCCCCCTCCCTCGCCGCCCAAGGTCGCCCTTGGTCGCGGCGCCCAGCCGCCGCCTCCCTCGCCATCCTCACCTCTCGGACGATCGGCAATCGGTGTCAATTCCGGCCCAATCTGGCCGGAATCGGCGAATGGCATCCGGAGACCAGGCCGATTCCCACCACCCGGCGGCTTCCGACCACCACCAACGCCAAGATCCGATGGATAGCCACAACATCGCCGAGCTCGGATGGAGATTTGCGAAGTTTAAATGATCAGCTGGAGGAAATTCGAGGCCATGTTCACCGCCCTCCTCGAGGAGTTGGATGAACAGCCTGCCCGACGACGATACAAGCGGCGGCCACGGCCCGCGGCGCCGCCAACAACACCGCCCTGCCGCCATGGCGCTCCTGACATCCACGACGCGACCCGGTGGCCCGCGACAGCGGCAACACCGCGCGGCGGCCTTGCTGTCCGGCGTGCGCGCCTACGACGTCACCTCAGCCACCACCGGCGACGTCCATGCCATGGGCGCCGCCGACGGTGACGGCGCTCCCTACCGGGCGCCGTCTTCACGTCACCCCCTCCAAGATCATCGACGCCGCAAGCAACCAGCACGCCTACCCCAAGGATGCCCCAAATGCTGCGACCCGGATCACATCGGTCGAGGCTACCACAGGGCGTCCACCATACCGCTCGGCGAAAAGCCTACCCAACTAGGCCAACGTCTCGCGGCTACTACAATGGCACATATAAAGTTCCCGGTCACTACCAATACCCTCCTTGACATTGGGAACATCCGGGTGCCAATATGGATGACAAGACGACGTCACCGATGTCAACATCGACGTCGCTAGCAACATCGACGTCGCCGGGATCGACATCCTTGATGACACCGCCGCCAAGGACTCCACGGCAACGACGCCCCCCAAGGGCGCCACCATCGACAACGACGACGCTATCATAGGCGCCATGCTGCGCCAACGACGTCCTCAAGGACGCCAACGCCGATGACGAACCCCCGACGTCAACTACGTCTTCGCCATGCCTATCATCGACAACAACTACATGGGCATGAACCACGACGGCCCCTCGCCAACCTCGACACCGCAGCCACTACGCCAACCCAACGGACGCCGCCACAGATGAGAACACCGACGTTCCCTGCGCCACCGGCGAAACGGTCGTTCACTGCCAACATACGACAACAACAATCTGCTACACCTCCGGACATCCTTCCGGCATCAACAATGGTGGAGAACACCATCGCGACCTCCGTGATCCAGCAAAGGCGCCACCATCGCACCACACGCCGCCGAACATCGTACACCGCCATACTCCCCGACAAGAGCGGCACTCCTCCTTCTCTCGATTTCGTCTACATGCCAGCCCGGGCGACAAGGGAATCTTGGGACACCTCCACACGGGTGTCTTCTTCACGCGGCTTCAATCTGCCCATCAATGGCGACAACAACAACTACCGGCGCTACCTCGTGAACGGCGCCTTGATCGAATACACATATGGCCCCGACACCTCGTGTCGGGCACATGGGCTTACAAACCCGCGGCGCCCGATCCAACAACCATCGCGCCGCCGACAACTTCGGCCGGCAGCGGGGCGACTCGAGCCAAACCGGTTGGCTCCCTCGTTCCTCGGCGACATCTCGTCCGATGCGATTACGCCAACAAGCGTGGACTGCAATGCACCGAGCGGCGCTATACACGGGAGCACGATGATCCACCTCGCCCAAGAGTTGGGCGCTTCCATCTTCAGCAAGCCTGCGACTTGTGAGCTTCACCGACGGCGACAAGAGGTACATGCCACCAACATCAACCCCTACCTCGTCGACCCCCACACAATTCCGAGGCTCTCGTTCCACCTCAACTTGCTACATCAATGGACCACGACCTACCCTACATAGCCGGAACCAACAAGCTCCGGCGGGAGCACCGGTTGAAGGCGACACTTGCGGCAATTGGCATCCACCTTTCGACGACTTCGTCATTCATGCCGGGCTTCACGACAAACAACCGGCCGCTGAAGGAGCCACCACATATCTTCTTGCCGTCAAAGTCAATCTTCTTCGTCCGACATCCAAAGACTACTACATACCAGAATCGTCAAAGGTACTATGGGATGTTCTCAAACCCGGGTGGGATAATTCTGCACACACTTGAAGTTGTCTTTCACCCCTTGGCGACTTTCGGACCGATACAACCAACCAACTCCAGGGGCATGGAATTCCATCCATTGAACGAGAATCATTAAAGGTCAGCGTCTTCATCTTCGCCCAGCTCATTACCCCGCCACAAGTGGATGCACCAATCTTCGGTCGTGCTACTTCAATCGCCCCATCAACAACGACAGCCATGCGGAACCACGGCGAGGACGCTGCTGTTCGAGGAAAGGGGGAGAGATGTCATGAACAAAATAAGATGGGGCCCATGGGCCATGCATGGCGCACAAAGCCCCCCTAGGGCTCGCGCGTGCGCGGCGGCGAACCTGGCCGGCCGCCCCCGCCTTCCGTCGTCATCAGCGTCATTAGCCGTCATTAAATAATAGATATTTAAGGAATAAAGATAGGAATAAAATAGGGAATAAATAGGTTGCTTGTAAGAGAGGTATTCAATCTATAAGGAAACCTCCTAGAGGTTGCTTAGCGTGCAAGTCTTCCCCTGACTATAAATACAAAGGGAGCTGTAGTCATTCGGGATTAATCAAGAAAAAAATTAAAGGGGTAACTCCCAAACAGGCTTTTGTCTCTCCTCTCTCTCTCTCTCCTTAACCTTAGCGCCCGCGTCGCGCCACCACCAGCCCGCCCCTCCCTGCCGCGCCGTCGCATTCACGCGCCGCCGCGCTGGCGGCAGCCCCGCCGCCTCCCTCGCCATCCTCACCTCTCGACGATCAGCAATTGGGTGTCAATTCCGCCCAATCTAGCGGAATCGACAAGAGTCATCCAACATCCAAGCCGACTGCATCAATGGTGTGGCTCGCCATGGAATTCGACCATATGGCTATGGCGTCCTCTGTGATGGTGAAGGTGCTGAGCCGGTCTTAATTACGCCTGGCGCCGGCGGCGCCCACCACATGTTGCATCGATGGTGTAGACCGCCGAGGATGACTATGCCCGCCTCGCCTTCTCCCGCACTCTCACTCTCACATTGCATGATGATCACTCTTGCACAAACTTATAACTATTCCTTTCTTGATTTTCAACAGCTACACGTCGTTAGTACTTATAGCCCCAACGAGACTTGACTCCTAAGCAACCTAGAGATTTTTATCGATTTGAATTCTCATATCCTAACAAACTCAAAAACAATGTCTTATCTAACTCTTTAATAATATACACATACTAAAGTACAATGTGGAAACTAGATAACAGCGAAGTCTACTGGCGCTAGGGTTGGGGCTGGTGACGCTATAGTGCCTTGTCCCCCCCCTCCTTGGGCCCTTGTTGGCCCATTATTCTTCCGGAGATTGTGGACCACAATCACTAGTAAAAATCTTTTACAAGGCACTTGCAAAACAATAATGGCGGCGGTTACGCCCGAGTTAATATCATGATTAACCATCGTGGTTATTTTTTATTAACTATAATGGTTATAATAACCACCAAGGTAAATCAATTAACTATGACGGTTTTTATAAAAGAACCACCACGGTAAATATGGCCCGAGCAAACCCTAGCCGTAGAAAAGCCAAGGTGGGCCCGACATTATGACTTGCATATATAAGGAGCACTAGGGTTTCTAGGGTTTCCACCCCTCACTCTCCACTCTCCTATCCAGCCGCACTTCTCTCCTACCCACCGACCCAATCCCTTTCTATTTCCGGATGCGAACTCCCTCTCTCTACACCCCTCCCCCGAGACGAACTCCGCCCGGTATGCCGTCACCTCCCCTCCACCTACTTCCTTCCTCCCGCAGCGTGCGGCGCGCCATGGGCTGGCGCTGTAGGGTGGAAGGGCGGTGCTTGGCGCGCTGGGCGCGGCGGCCTTATGGTGGCCTCCTCCCGAGAGAACTCGTGCAACTATTGTTGAGGTCTCTTATGCTAATAAACAACTAAATAACTACATTTTTTTGTTTAGTTCCTGTGAAAAAAAAAAAACTGAAAGTATGACGAGGGAATGAGACGACCATGAAGGGCCAATGTTAATTAACTTAATTTACCTTTTCTAACTATATTCAAACCCTCTTAAATAATTTATTATAAAATCACCAAATACATACGCACTGTTCGATAATAATAACACAATGGACGTAATGCAGTAGAAAATTTGTTGGGAATGGCCTTGGAAGGCAAAGTACAGAAGCCATATAGTCTATCTAAGTATATCCATCATATATTGTTTGTGCCCCCTTGAATGTATGCATTTTTTGGCCTTGTTGAGAAAACTGATTTACTTCATGCATGTTGTGGCCGTCGGCAGAATCTATGCTGAAAGCCGGAAATGCAACACAGAGAAAAACGGTTTTGAAACTAATAACGTCATGGTCATGCATAATTGACATAGAAAAGTACCATTCATGAAATAAATTTCCTCCGGCGGCTCTTGTCTGCGATGCCACATGCGCCTGGGTTTAGCCGTTGTCTTGGTTGGATAAATCAATATTGTGCTTAGCTTCTCTCTAGTTTGGTGTTTGTCACATCTCCCGGCAAGATATTTGGCAACGTCATAGGTAGCCTTGCTGAGCCTGCTTCCGTTGCAGGAGGCATTATACGTAATGTTGCATCTTATAAGGGTGGTATCGATTGTTGATGTGATCTCTGCCATGCTTGGGTTTGCCCTCCAAGGTCTTGATCCAAAAAACGTGTGCAGGGACGTAACGTTATTTAGTTTTGTCGGGCAGCACGATGCGTCCGCAAAGCTAAACCTGAACCCTGTAATGTTTCTATCTAATAAGGCTTTTAAACCCAACGAATGAAATCTAGGTGGGGACTACGGAATGCTTCCGTTGCCTCATTAACAGGGAACCTCACTGGTAATCACTGGAACACCATGAGATCTTTGTTGCCCATCAATCACGCCATCACAATGGTGAACCTAGCAGACGAAACAACAACGTCCTTCTGGCATGATGTCTGGGATGGACATGGTAGTTTTGCCGAGAGATTCCCAGAACTCTTAAGCCACTGCCGAAACAATGAAATCATAGTCAAGCAAGCATATGACGGAGAACTTCTGCGATTACGAACCACACGGCAATCAACCCAGGCAAACGAGCAACAGATTCTTCGCATGGCTGCTCTCCCAAGAAAGAATTATGTGCAAAACAAACCTGAGAAAGAAGCACATCTTCGACAACACGGTATGTGAAGCCTGCCAAGCACCTGAAGAAACGACTGCACACGTCTTATTTGGTTGCCAAAGGCACAAGAAATCTGGAGCACCCTTCAGATATCCACTCATGCTGACTGGCCGCTGCAAGCAATCAGAGAACTGCAACCACCAGAGCACATACCGGGAAGTTCTTCAACACATTCCTACTCCTTTGCCGCTGGCAAATTTAGGGAAACGAGAAACAGCATCGTCTTCGGCTCTAACAGGACATCGCTGACTACAACTTTGGCAGCTTCCAAATCTGAAGCTTATGGGGTGCTCGGCTACCACGTAGTGATAGGGGTTGCGGCCATTTGCTTATCAATCATAGCCAGTGCAATGTAAAGTGTCACATGATTGTACTTTTGAAAACAATGTCTGTAAACTCTCATGGCTATTAGGAGCTAGCAGCATTAAATCGCGGAAGACCCCTAGAAAGCTTTCCAACGGTCGATTCCTGACAAGCCTGCTCTTACCCTTTTTTGGCAAATTTTGTCCGCAACTTTGCATTTCAGGAAAGTTTTCTATTTTTTGTAAAAATAAAAGAAGTTTTAAAGCTACGTATATAACTTTTGTCTATAACTTATGTGTTATACATTTAATTTTATACACATGACTTACCTGATATTCAACGTTAAAAATTACGCACATAACTTATACATATAACTTATTACATCACATAGATAACTTACACACATTACAAAGTTACATCTAACTTATATGTATAACTTATTACACGAAACACATAACTTGAGCACATTACAAAATTACATCAGTGCCATCAAAAAAAAAGAGAAGGAAAGAGAGCTGGTACAGAGAGCAGAGGGGGAAGCATATGTCGAGTACGCACTAGCTAACTCGCGTTCGACCACGGGAATGGAACTGAGATTAGGAGCCAAGTATGAATGAAATTCCAGGTTGGGGATCCTCTCCTTCCCATCGACTTATCAAAAAAACTAATACCAACTCCTTTGGACTGATCGATGGTTCAATGCCTAGAGCATTTAGTTCTTTGCACCGACTGTATTGTGGCTGTGAGAGCAAGAAAGAAGAAGATGGTGTCGTTGAGGCCATTATTGGCGGTGCCTGGGCTCACATTACCGGCACGGTCACGATGCAGCTTATCATCAACCTTCTTAAGCATGTTCAGCTATTGCGGCAGCTCGATGCATTTGCGTGGCGGAAGACCAAAACTACAAAGCGGTATCTGAATACGGAGCAATGTTCCTGGGTTCATCTCTGCCGATCGGAGCCGAGAAAATATGGAAAACTGCTGCTCCACACCGCGCGTTCGGTTCTTCTTTTGGTTGGTTTTACATGGCAGATGCTGGACGGCGGAGCGGTATTGGCAGCATGGTCTACAGCCTAGTATCGAAACTTCAAAACCATGGATGACATCATATTGGGTTTAATGAGGTTTGGCACATCTGGATTAGTAGGATGCACCTTGAGAACGTGACCTCAGTTTTGGAGGAGCCAGCTATGCTGGTGGACTCGATGCAGGAAGAATATGCCAAAACCCATTCTTCGAGGTTTCAACTCTTCTTTCCACTACAGGAATCCGCTCCTTTGCCGAGTGCAAAAATTTTCCACTACAGGAGCCAGCTACGGCGGGACCCACACACACAGAGCTCCCAGATCTCTTAGGTGGGACCCACCCCTCCTGCTTCTTCTGTTTGGGTTTCTATTCTTTTCTTTCTCCTTCAATTCATTCATTCAGGGTGTGTTTAGAGCCCAAAATTTGGGCTTGAAAAAAACTTTGGTCAAATTTTGGTCTGAAAAACATTGTTCGAACTGAAAAAACATTGTACCATGCTTTGTTTGTTTGTGGTAAATATTATCCTACCATGACGTAACTAGGTTCAAAAGATTTGTCTCGCAATATACATCTAAACTGTGCAATTAGTTTTTTTGTTTACCTAAATTTTATACCGGCCGGCATGCGTCTTTAGGTGCATTGAATGTGTCGATGTGATGGGATGTGATGGAGATGCGATAGGAATGCAGGAAATTCTGGAGAGAAGTTAGGCTCTAAACACACCCTAACTGAAACTGACTGACTCCACGGCATGATTTTGGCATTTCGCTCTCTCCAAAAAAAAACAGTGACTGCCCATCATGTACCATGCTCTCCTTCTCTTCAAAAAAAAAGAATGAAATGCTACTCCTAGATTTGAATCAGACCATTTTTTTTTCAAGTTTGAGAAAACAAAATTCACGATGGGGATGGTTGATCCACGGAGCGAACCGTGGTGGATCCATCGATCCATCTAATTAGTTTAGGAGCACCGGTTACTCCATGCTATTAGCTGCTGATCCTCTGGAGCTCCAATGGATTTCACGGATCGCACCACTTCAGTTATCTGTCTGCTGCCATGGCGCCGCTGGCCACAAGCTCGCCGTCCGCCCGCGCCCTGCTCCCACCCCTCATGGCGGACTGCTTCCCGCCCGAGTTGGATGACCTAGCTTCACCGCCATCGAGCCCACGCCCGAGGCCGCCGCCGCGCAGCCGTCGAGGAGCTCGCGGCGCAACTCGCTGGCATCCTCGGGCGCATTGCCAAGGTGTGGCCGCCGCCCCGGCGCCGCTGCCCCAGGAGCCGATCGACATCTGCGGGCCTGCGGCCTAACCCGATGACGCACAACAGCTCTGATCGAAAACGAAAACCCGATGATGCCGATGATAGGCCCCCTGCTCCTCCCCGTCCAGCAGCAGCAGCAGCCCTGTCCTAGGAGGCGCAGCCAGCGACGAGGCGGTCACCGCGTCGTAGCCCTGCGGGAGGCGGTCCACGGGCGCCGGCCGCCCGAGGTAGAAGGCGTCGGCAGCGTTATTAGACAGTAAAGGATCGATCCATGCTATCCATGGGGTTGGGCGGTTCAGATTCGTTGCCCCTGTGGTGTGTTACGGGTTGTATTAGGGGCCCATTAGATCAGTATTTTTGGCTCGGTTCAACGAACCGCTGGAGCGATCCGCTCCACCCCCGTCGTGAAGTTCAAATCATCCACTAGTACAATGTAAAAAATTTGAAAGCCATACTTGGGTTTGCCGCAATGTCTTGTAAGGGTGTTATCGATTGATGCTACTTTATCGATTGTCGATGCGATCGACCTCCGCCATTGCTTGGGTTTGCCGTCCAATGTCTTGTTCCACGTGTGCAGGTACGTATTCATATATGGTGCTCTCTCGTTCTAGCTATGCCTATATATTGCCGGCACTCTCATGCAGCTAGCAACAAACTCGAGCATAGGCCCTGGCCGAAATAAGAGAGTCGAGGAGGGATTATATTGGGGACGACGATGTACATGATGGATCAAGCAGCCACTGCCACTGTATACACGCGGCCACTGCTTGTGGCGGCGGCGGCGGCGGCAGCGGCTGTCATGTGGTTACAGCTCTTAGTAGCTCAGACTGACGTCCAGCAGCCGATCGGTCTGGCAGGCTGCGAACACGTGAACGCGTTCGGGTTGGAAGAACCAGGGTGCCACCAATACCTGTGGGCATCGTTCAACCTCACCTGCTCCGCCGTCGCTGGTGGAAGCAATAACAATAACACACAGATAATGTGGTTGTTGTCTCCGGCTGCCGCCGCCGAATACGCCGGCATGGCCACCGTTGATGTGCCATGGAAGCATTATACGGGTCTGATCTGCTTGTCAGACGAAGAGCGACGGGCATCCACCGTCGTGCGATGGCTCCCGATCGCCGGGAACGCGACGTGCCCAGCAGATTTGTTGGGCACTAGCACCAGCACCAGCGCGTGCCATAGCAGTCACAGGCTGACTCACAGCACCTGCCATGCCACCAACCTTAAGATTGGCTACACGTACCTTAATATAGGAGCGACGGATCTACTGGATTCTAGTGTCGTGCAGTCGTGGCACCCCTATGCTGTCGTCGCCGCGGCATTGGTGTCGGCGTACATGCTCTGGTTCTGGGCGCTGACGCGGCGGCTGTCCGGGCCTTGGATGTGGCCGGTGGTCGGCAGCCTGCCGAGCGTTGTCCTGAACCAGGCGCGTGTCCACGACTGGATCGTGGACAACCTGCAGTCCACGGGCGAATCCGCCACGTACCAGACGTGCATCCTGCCGCTGCCGTTCCTGGCGCTGCGCCACGGGCTGGTGACGGTGACGTGCAACCCGCGGAACCTAGAGCACATCCTGCGTGCGCGCTTCGACAACTACCCCAAAGGCCCCGACTGGCAGGCGGCGTTCCACGACCTCCTAGGCCACGGCATCTTCAACTCCGACGGCGAGACGTGGCTGCACCAGCGAAAGACGGCGGCGCCGAGTTCACAACACGGACCTTACGCCAGGCCATGGCGCGTTGGGCCAACCGCATCATCAAGGACCGCTTGTGGAACATCCGCCGACCACTCGGTGAAGCCGCCGCCGCCGCCGTCGACCTCCAGGACCTGCTGTTGCGCCTCACCTTCGATAACATCTGCGGCCTCACTTTCGGCAAGGACCCCGAGACGTTGTCGCCGGGGTTGAAGGATAACCCCCTTCGCCAACGCCTTCGATTCGGCTACCGAGGCCACGCTGCAGAGGCTGCTGTTCCCGAGCTTCTTGTGGCGCGTTAAGAAGGCGTTCGGGCGTCGGCAGCGGCGGAGCCTCCGCGAGCCTCGCCGTCGTGGACCAGTACATGACGGAGGCCATCGCGGGCGCGCAAGGCCACGCCGTCCGACGACCTGCTGTCCAGGTTCATCAACAAGAAGACGCCGTTGGGCGACGACGTGCTGCAGTGGATCGCGCTCAACTTCGTGCTCGCCGGCCGCGACACGTCGTCCGTGGCGCTCAGCTGGTTCTTCTGGATCCTCATGCGGCGGCGCGGCGTGGAGCGCAAGGTGGTCCTGGAGATGGCCGCCGTGCTTAGGAGACGCTGGGCGATGAAGGTGCCGGAACAGGGACGTCGTGGACGGAGGAGCCGCTGGACTTCGACGAGCTTGACCGCCTCGTGTACCTCAAGGCGGCGTTGGCGGAGACGCTGCGGCTGTACCCGTCGGTGCCGCTGGACTCCAAGTACGCGGTGGACGACGACGTGCTGCCTGATGGCACCGTGGTGCCGGCAGGGTCGGCGATCACATACTCCATCTACGCCGTTGGACGAATGGAGAGCATCTGGGGAAAGACTGCGCCGAGTTCCGGCCTGAGCGGTGGCTCTCGCCGGACGGGACGCGGTTCGTGCCGCCCAGGACGCGTACCGCTTCGTGGCGTTCAATGCCGGGCCAAGGACGTGCCTGGGCAAGGACCTGGCGTACCTGCAGATGAAGTCCATCGCGTCCGCCGTGCTGCTGCGCCACTCGGTGGAGCTCGTCCCAGGGCACAAGGTGGAGCAGAAGATGTCGCTCACTCTGTTCATGAACAATGGCCTCCATGTGCACGTCAAGCCGCGGGACCTCGCCGCCTACGTCGCGGAAGCGGCACCGGCACCGGCACCGGAGGAAGCTGCACCCACCACAATTGCAGCAGCTGTATAAGCCTTGTATGTCACATTGGCATGCCCTGGCTTCGTTCTTCGTGCTCAAGTTCTTTGTATTCTATGTGCCTCTCTGCATGCCTGTCGAAGTCATGTCGTTTTCCTTCGTCTCCCACCTCGATCTTTGTTAGACTGTTTTTAGGTTTTTGAGAGGGTACCTGGCGTGACATGGTTGTATGTTTGTGTGGACGGATTGGTTTGTGTACTTTTGTTCAGGTGTGATGGATCGAAAGAGCAATGGAGATTTTTGCTTTGCAAGTACATATAAAATGAAAGGTGTTTTAAATAAATCAGTGCCCCAGGATGGAGGGTGTGTACGCGCTGGCGAGCAGTAGGATTTTAGCTCACGGTATGTCGTCTATATAAATTGTCATATACAATTCTGGACCAATTATATAATTAAATTGAAATAAAGCATCCAATAATACAATACGAATAATTCAGAAGCCATACTGACATTTCTAATATATATAGCCATAAAAGAATACCAATGACTACTCCAATGCTATTTTTCTGACTGTTTTATTTGGCGCTTTCCAACGGACATGAATGGCTTGATTATATCATCTTCATCAACTTCAAAGAAAATATCCCGCTCAGTCAAAGTAACTAAAAGTCATCTTATTTCCTACCGCTAGAGTTGGCTGCACCAGCTGACGTGCCGGGCGAGGGTTGTTCAGGCCTACGCCCTGCTAGCGTCGCAGGACCTACCGCTACCGACCTCGGTCGAGGTGGGGCCTCAGATGTGGGCGAGGGAGAAGGATGTGGCTTCGTGTTCATGGCAACTGCAGTGAGCTCGGTGTCTGCGTGCCGCCGCTCGAGGACTTCAGCCACCCTGGTCCGGAACCAGCGGTCATACCTGGAGGGCTGGCTGCTCGGGCTGTGCAACAGCTTGCGTCGCATGACCTACCGCTACCGCCCTCGGTCGAGGTGGGGGCATCAGATGTGGGTGCGGTGACTGTGCCGCCGGGCCGAGGAGTTCGTGGCCACTTTCAAGAAGCAGCTCGAGCCCTCCATTCTCTCCACGCCGGTCTTGAGGAAAAAACGCGCTCACGCCAAGACGCCTCCATGCTAATGCCAAAACGCAGTGCGCCGCCTTGCTACAAAGAGTGGGTCTAGGCTCCATAAGCCAGAGGACCAGGCGAGGAGAGTATTGCTCAAGAAGATGAGGATTGAGGTCGAGACCGAGCATGAAGATGTGGTCGCCTTTGATGGGCTGTAGGCTGCCTTCACGGGCCCTCTCGCTGAGGTGAACAAGGAGGCCATGGAGGTCTTCCTTCTACGGGGGAAGAAACGGCGCATCGGTGCAGCCGGTCTGACCTGCGAGTGCTTATGGTTTGGTCGCGACATCTGGTTATCATGTAATCAACTTAGGGGTGTATCCAGTAGTTAGGTTGTTTGCTTTGTGTTGTGTTGTTGTGTTCTGTTTCTCTTTCGCAGCCGATGTTCGCTCAGCATCCCGGCTTAGTTTGTATTTAGATTCGGTTTTCCTCCTCTTATGAAATACGGGTGAATGGCCCGATCGAGAAAAAAAAAAATTATTTCCTAACTTTAATTTGTGTTCACAAAAACGATTGCTGATCGAAAAATACGCTTTTAAAACACTTGCCGTTGCGACGGGTGGAAATAATAACAATCTGAGATGGTCATAAACCATATGGCACTTCATGTCTCTTCGTTTCAACAAGCTCCTAAAATATCTGGCTCAGTCAAAGTAACTAAAAGTCATCTTGTTTCCTAACTTTAAATTGGGAAGTGTCTAGTGAACGTCCGGCTATTTCATGCAGTCCTGTCACCCGGTTATTCCAAAGACAAAAAAAAATGACCAGAAAAAAGAAGCAAGACTGTCCGGTTGTTTTGTTTCATTGAAACAACCGGTTATTCCTAAGCCACAAAACAACCAGAAAAATCAAACACAGCTGTCTGGATGTTTCGGAACAACAAATCAACCGGATTTAACATCCAACATATATTTTGGCATGATCTTACTCATGACCAAGTGTGTGTGTGTGTGTATAGATATATATACCCTTGCTTGTTTTTATGTATAGTAGCACACATGTTAAGAGTTTATTCCCAGAGAAAATGTAAATCATTTCTCATACATTAACTTCCATAATTAAAAATCTAGTAAATGCATCACTTACCTTCCACCATAAGCTCACAAACAACATTCAAGACTTCCTGCTTTCTAAATGGTGAGAGTTTGAATGCAGGGTTTTCGAAAACAGGGTTTCGGTTTAGCGGAAAATAAATCAAGTTTTAATTGTAATTCAAAAAGTTCAAATTTTTAGTGATTTTTAAAATGATACAAAAACACGGGTGTTACACCAGCCCACAAAAATCAACCCCACCAAAGTAACAAAGATAAAAGCCCACAAAATTATGTACCTTGACCGGCCCAACAAAGAAGCCCAATACCAACCAACCAGCCCCACACCCCCTAAATTAGGAAAACTCCAAAATAGAAGGAGCAAAAGGGAAAAATACAGAGAAGCTTATGGATGGGGACCAAGACCTAGGAATAACACCACACACACACATAGATCAAGCACAGGACTCATTAGATAAGGGAAAGAAGGGCGAGGGGAAAAGACCTCAACATGCAACCTAATCTACAAAAAAAAAAACCATCGTATCCATGCAGAAAAAGATTGATCTGCAAAACACATGAATCTGTGGGAAACAAGTAATGACCAACAGTTGTCAAAACCTTGTGCCTTGATCCAGATTCAATTGACGGATGTGGAGAAGACCACGAATACAACATCATCATATTCATTGCAACAAATTCAGCTCCAGGTAACTATATGAAAAAAAAACTATTGTAATGTTAGATTTGAAACAGAAACAAGGACTCCCATCCTCTCTTACAGTACACACTTTCTAGAATAATTACAGAGCTAAAAACACAACTTAGACACAAAAAGGATGATTAGAGTGTCAAAATTTCCCCATACTGAATGCCATATTTTCCAATAATTGCTCAAGAAACAAATAGGTGTCATATTCTGACTAACATTGAAATCTGCATGCAGGAAGGAGTGGACATTGTATCCAGGGGTACATTTTCAACAAAAACAATACATGAACAGCAAGTGCAGGTACTTCTGGAAAAATCTAGTTTTACAGAAACAAATCAAAAGATTTGCTTCAATGCTGTCAAAATCATATTTGTAACATTTGTAAAACACAGGTGAAAACGCCACGTTCTTCCAACAACCAAAAACCACCACTATTAATATTTACTGTGGAGGTTTTTATAACAAAAATGCCATGGTTAATCCATAAAAAAAGGAAATCCCAGATCCAACCTAAACGGGCCTGGATCTAGGCTTGGCCCCACTAGGGTTTCGTGGTCGCCACCGTTGTGGTCGGATCTCGGATCCATCGCTTGGGTTTCGGGAGCCCATCCCGTGGGAGAGAGCCCGGAGCCGTGTGCCTAGAGCAGCCGTAGCCCTAGAGGTCATCATGAGCACAACCTCATCGCCATCAGGTTGTCAAGAGCCCCGCAGCCATGTCATCATCATGTGCGAGACCCGAAGCCTTGTTGTCTCCGCAAGCTTTGAGCCTTGTGGCGTGCTCAAGGGAGGGAGAGCCGCTCAAGGCACTACCACAAAAGGAATGGTGCCGAGTGTCCGCCTCTTTGTCGAGCGGGGGCGGAGCCACGGGGGGTCCGGGGGTCCACCGACCCCCCGTGGCCCGCATGTCATGCAGTATCTTGACCGGTATATTGTACATAGCAGAAGGCGGGTGATCCTATTCCCGGCATCTCTAGTCATTTTATGAGTTTCGATTTTTAATATTAGTGACGGCGATCTATTTTAGTTTAAATAATAATTAGCGGTTGTATTATATTTGAATAATTTATATTAAAATTTAACATTGTTTTATCGAATTATAATATGCTTCACCGATTTGTATATAAAAAATTTTATGCACCCCCTGTTGCTCAAAAGCTAGATCCGCCACTGTTGTCGAGTGCCAAATATCGGGCACTCAGCAAAGAAGGGATACACCGAGTCCCCGGACTATGACACACGCCAAAGATTCAACAATCGGCATTGGAGCTCTTTGCCGAGTGTCGAGTCGTGACACTCGGCAAAAGGAACCCTTGCCGCGTGCTTAACGACAGCACTTCGACAAAGGCCGCTCCTCCGTTACCTACCCAGTGCCTCCCAACTGCCCTCAACCGCCATCAATTTAAATGCACTCGGCAAAGGAGTCTCTTTTTCCAAGTGTTAAACGAGACACTCGGCAGAGAAAAAAAATTCCCAATTGCCTTCAAACTTTTTCTTCTCCACACACACGACATGTCCTACTCCCTACAAAAGTTTGGTGTGTTTTTTAATAAATTTGCTATATATAACTAAATAGTTGCATTTCAAACAATGTTTTTTAATCAGGTGAAATTTGAACTGCAGGTCATTCAAATACTTTGAAAAAATGAGTATAAAATTGATTTTCATGTTACTCAACCCAATTTAAGGCCTTACATATGATATGATTAGGGTTTCCAAACATCTCGCTTCGAAAACACGACCCCAAGCATATGGGTGATTGGTTTTTAATTGTATAAAAAGAAAACAAAGTCTGAAAATCATGAAATGATGAGTTGTCATCATATCATATGTGGAGGCTGTGGTAAAAAAATTGAGAAGGTTTCCGAATAAGTTGTCACGTACGTTGGTAAAAAGTTGAAACATCTCCTAAGAAGTTTCAGAGTTGTAGAGAATGATCACGTAAGTGTTGGAGTTATAGCTATGGTCGAATTAAGGTTTGACTTTGAACTTTTTGTATAGCCAAAAGACATCAAAGATAGTGTGGTGTTAAATTTTGGTGATTTTTTTCGGATTCGTTTGGTAATTATTAAATTTTTTATTATGTTTATATAATTGGAATGTGAGCTACAACCACATGAAATCATGGTCTGCATTTTTGGCCAAATTATGAATTTTGCATTATTTAGTGACTTTTACATGGTATTTTCAAAGTTTATAGGAAAAAAAAAAAACATGGTTTAGAAAAAGGACAAATGAGAAAGATTTTTTTTAAAAATGTTTTTGCCTAGTGTATAAACATGCAAAACTCGACTAAGAATGATTCTTTGCCGAGTGCTGGATCCGGCACTCGGTCAAGAATCTTTTTTAAACAAGAAAAACGACCTTATCCTCTCTCCTCCCTCTCTCCACTCACTCAATCACCGCGGCCCATCCCACCGACATCGCCGTCAACCCCCGACTCGACCCGACCCGTAGCCGCCGACCCATCCCAGGACCCCCCCCCGCCCACCACCACCACCACCCCCGCCACCGCCGCCCAACCTTGTCCCACTCGCGCCGAGCCTCCGGACTCACGGCCACGCGGCCGCCTAGCCCCCCACCACGCCGCCCCCACTACCGGAGGAGGAGAAGAAGTAGGAGGTCGCCACCGCCACCGATGCCGAGTAGAGGGATAAAGGGAGGGAAGGGGGAGGAGGACAAGGAGAGGGTGGAGAAGAAGGAGGAGGAGAAGGGGGAGGCCGATACCCCCACGCCGGTGCTCCTCCACTATCATCATCATCATCTTTATCACCCACACGTGTGTGCTGCCCGAGCACCAACGTGAGCCTTACAAGGTGAGTCCAAATGAGTTGTAGGTGAATGTGAATCTACATGATTAGTAATGGTTTAGTGGTGGTGGTGGTAGCATATATGAATGTGAATCGGCAATGATATGTTGAATTCAATGCATGTGCATATGTGCTTGTTGGCCACCGTGCCGTTGTTTTGTTGTAGGTTTGGGAAGCCTCACCCCATGCAGGGGAGGTGTTGTTGAAATTTTTAATTAAGCATGTATGTTTTTTTTTCAAAGAAGAGCCCGTCATTGCCAAGCTGGAGTACCTAACTCCACCGCTACTGTTGATCTGCCTGCACAACTAGCCTGACTCCACCGCCACCCTAGGTATAACCCCTCTTTATATATGATGGTCGTAGATCAAGTAACCCAATTAAGCGTCTCCCATTCGAAAGTGATACGGTTGGAAGTATGCAGATATTTGCATATGTAAAACCGTATCTCTTTTGAATTGTGCAAGTTTTTTGGACAGCCCGAGGATGCGTATATTGGGTTAGTTTCCTTGCTCTACTCGTATCTGAGATAGCGCATGGAAACTAACCCCATCTACACATCCGGGTGGGGTTAGGACCTATCTTCACCTTTTATATATTAGGATCCTCATGTAGATGCAATGGAGTCTTATATTACTCATGTGGAGTATATGGTAAAGGATGAATAATCGTGGGTGGATGTACACCTGTTAGAATGGTTGTGGGGACTGGACCGATGAATGGGTGACGAAGACATATGCTTTCTTCAAAGCATCATTTCCCGGGGGGGGGCGCTAATGAAGCAGGTAAAGTTTGGTGTGCCTGCAGCGAGTCTAGGAATAGGTGTAAACAAGCAAAGTTGCAAATGGGTAAACATCTTGGCAAGTATGGATTTATGCCACACTATACCTGGTGGACCCACCAAGGTGAAGGACGTAGGAGAGACGAGGCCATGAGACAATGCATTGAGGATCTTGATGTAGATGGTGGGGTAGCAAACATGGTGGATGACTATCATGAAGCAAACTTCGGTGAAGGGCGTATGGATGAGAGTGGCGAGGCAAAGGCAACCGCAAAGGCGTATTACGACATGTTGTTTGCGGCACAAAAACCCCTTCATGGCCATACAAAGGTCTCTCAACTAGATGCCATTGGAGGTCTTATGGCCTTGAAGTCCGAGTGCCACCCGAGTTGAGATGCCATCAAGAAAATGCTCACCATTTTTCGCACTTTGCTTCCGCAAGGTCACATTGTGACAAAGAACATGCACAAGTCATGGAAACTCCTAAGGCTCTGTTTGGTTGTCGATATTCAGGCCGAGGAATTGGAATTGGCCTGGAATACCAAAGTCCCGGGAATTGGAAATGGGCTGCAATACCAATGCCGGTGTTTGGATGTGCAATTAGCTGATTGATGGAATCGTAGGAAAACAACCAATTCCAATTCTGTTTGGATGTACAATATGTTGAATTGTTTGTTTTTGAGAGCACAATGTGTTTCACGACTTGCACATGATAATACATCATTGTAGGAAATAAAAACATAATATTTAGGAAAATAATACAAACCGCAAGAAAGTAATACAACCTTGGCACAAGTAATGCAAAAATGCGTAGATAAAAGGGGTTAGGGTTTTGAAATAGTGAATCAAGGAAGAACAAAAAGAAGGCCTCAATAGACCGACCTGTAGCGAGGGAGAACAGAGGGAAGTAAGGGAGGGGACGCCGGATGTTAGGGAGGGAGACCGGGGGAAGGGAGACCACAAGCAGCGCCGTGCTGTGCGGTCAACCTCCCGTCGCCGCGCTCCATTGCCGCCGTCGAGGGGAAGCCGGACGCCGGAGGATGGGGGGGGATGCCGGACGTTGGGGAGGGGAGACCGGGAGGGGAGGTCGCGCCGCCGCTGTGGGGTCAGCCTCCCGCCGCCATCGCCATCTCCGCGCCCCCACGCGAGAGCCGCTCGTTTTCTTTATTTTTCGGGAGCTGCGGGTGAAGCGGTATGTGGGGCGTCGGGGGAGGGAATTCCACGCGAATACGGTGCGGGAGGCCGCGGAATTGGGGCGGGGTGTTTCCTTCGTGTGCACCCCTTGGGCGGAATTGAGCAGCAATATCTCTCGACCAATTCCATCGACACCCAAACAACCGAATTTGATGACGCCAAATTCCAAAGCCAATTCTAGGAGCCCAATATCTACTTCCAAACGTGGCCTAAGTATATTTAAGATGCCATATGAGCAGATACATGCTTTGTCCGAAGGGTAGCATCTTATTTAGCGAAGGAACACGAGCATGCAATGCATTGTTCAAACCGGAAATCCTTTAGGTACTTAGAGGTAGACCCGTGTGATGGCCATAAGAGGTAGATAAAAATCCCCGTAAAAAAATCGAATGGTACCTACCGCTCATACTAAGGATCCAACGGCTATACATGACCGAGGAGTCCACGAAACAGATGGCATGGCACAAAAATGGACATCGTTACAATCCAGATACATCCTTCCGATGGTGAAGCATGGCAACATTTTGATGACATTCGTGGTGAGAAAGCTCTAGAGGCCCGTAGTGTACGTGTTGCGATGGCTAGACAAGTTTATTATCTCCCATGGGCATGCCAAATAGATCAGCGTCTAAAGGGATGGGAGGTTGTGACCAAGGTATTACCACATGGTAAACTACCTATCCCAAACAATGAAGGTTACAACTTTGACCCAAACAAATATGAGGGAGAGCTCTTTCATGAAGAGGGGCTACAAGGGAATTTTGTGATAAATATAACCAATCCAGTCATCATGGAAGTATAGAGTGAAAGGGTTGAAGATGAGGACAATGGGGATGAGGTTGAAAATGCAAAGGATTTAGAATTACTTCAACAATTAGAATTAGGCAGTGACAATGTTGCTGACATTGCTCATCCAGATGGTCATGAAATCAACTTGGAAGTAGACACGTATGATAGGGATGATGCGACTCGTCCCCAAGCTCCTTCAGATGGTCATGTAATATTATGTTACCTTTTAATTATGTTATGTTCCTTTTGTAATATGTCTTGTTTATTTCATATCTCTTTCTAGTTATGTTTTGTTGATTTTGTCTCTCTGTACTCATGCAAGTGATTGAAAAAAGATGCCAGACAGAGGCGGGCTCCAAAGTGTTGTCAGGCAGGTCAAATCCAAATGCCAGAGTGTGAGCAAGTCAGTACGACGAGGCGCAGATGGAGGGGGAGGAGGCAGGAGGAGGGGTTGTCTAGCTTATCTGCCTCCTCCGTCACCATAGGGGGAAGAGGAGGCAGACAACGAGGAGGCGAGTGAGAACAAGGATGAGACAGAGGATGGGGACCAGGAGGTGGATCTAGGGAGGGGGGGGGACTTTTAGTCGTGGTACCGCAGGGGCACAATCATGTCCTAAACAACTTATAAATCTTATGTGGCGGGAGTATGTACCAACACACAGAAAAAAACGATTTTGCATAACGTCATGCATGTTTTGGCCGTCGGCAGAATCTATGCGTGACAGTAGGCCATTCAACACACAGAAAAACGATTTCGATTAATAACGTCATGCATAATGACATAACATGCATGAAAAAAAAAACTCCTCCGGCGAGCTCCTTGTGTGCCATACATGGGTTTGACCGTTGTCGGTTTTGGCGACACACTAATATATACGCTTAGCTTTTCGTTTCCAAACGCACCTACAGAATACATGTTGCTTGCAGATGCAGCCAGCCACATGAGCCGGTGACAATGTCATTCTCGTCTGAACCATCCACTGCTTGTGTGGTGGCGATAATGGCGCTGTTTTGGTTGCAGCTCCTGCAGGTGGCTGACGCTGACGCTGCGCGGCAGGGGCCGCCCAGATTGGACTGCGACGGCCCAAGCACTGCACAACCAGCTGCGGCGGCGTGAGCGTGCCCTACCCGTTCGGCATCGAGGCTGGCTGCTACCTGGAGGGTTCGGCCTCATCTGCAACCATAGTTGCACGCCGCCGCAGCTGTTCTACATGCGTGGCGCAGTCGCTGAAACGATCACGAAGATCTCCGTCGAGGACTCCACGGTGCAGTTCCTCATCGACGTAGCGAGGTTCCCAGCACCGGGCTCCTTAGTTGGGACGACCAGCTGCAGAAATGGAAGCTGGTATCCAGCGCCCTGAAAGAGCCAAACGAAACGCGTGCCGGCAACGCAGTGTGCCCACATGATTTGGGCGCCGACGCGTGCCATAGCTCTCACAGCACCTGCTATGCTGGCCCCACCACGTACATCGCCAACTCCGGCCTAAACATGACTGCCTACGTATGCCGATGCGACGATGGTTATCAAGGCATCGCCTACCTCAGCGACGGATGCCATGGTACGTATTTACCTGTTCTTCTTCATTATTCCACCGTCTACATTCTACGTATCTATATATCTATCTGTGCGTGTGCTTAGTTTTTTCATTTGCTTGCTTATTGTTAGATATCGATGAGTGCAAGCTTCCGGATAAATGCTTTGGCCATTGTCGTAATTTACCGGGCAGTTATTCATGCCAATGTCACAAAGGAACAACCGGCAACCCGCTCATTCCAAATGGCTGCGTCAAAACAAATACATGTAACTATTCCTTCCTGATCGTCTTGCTCAAAGAACTCTTAATTTGGAAGCGGTGCACTTGGTTTGTGTCGGGGTGGGGGACGGAGGAGGAGGGGGCGTAGGGAGCTGGAATATTTTCCTTTATTGTTTGCCCCTAAAAGATTACATCTCCCTTGTTTATATAGCCCTCCTATCGGACTTGTATCTCAAGCAATCTCTGAAGGTTTCTTTATATTTTCGGAATATCTTTTACAAGCAATCTCTTATTCTTTTCCTAATAGGAGACTCCCTTATAGATTGGGAATATCTCCTTCACGCCCAAACTCCTAATCCTAATACGATTCGATGATGACGTGGAGCGAGGGAGAGAGGAGGCGGCGGCGGCAGCCCCGCCCGGCCGTCGCTCTCCCCCTAGGGGTCGGCCGCGCCGGGCTGGGCTGCTCGGGCCCTCCCTCCAGGCCGGCCCAATCCTGACTTTCGTGACATCTCCCCACATCTGTTCGACGAGGTGACGCGTCCCTACGACGCCCAACCCACCAGTCGGTGAGAGAGCTGAAGTGACTGGTGAGGGCGAGTTACCGAGACCGTAGCGTACCTAGAGCTGACCCATTCTGTCATGGAAGTCGTTGACGATCGTAGAGGAGTCGTTGTCGAAGTCAAAATCGAAGTACAAGTCACCGAATAAGACACCAAACGTAGCTTCTGAGGGGATGTAGCAGTGGCTTGGCCACCCTTGTCGACTTCATGATGGCATTGCTCAGGGGCGACGGTCATCTCGATTGTCTGCTGGCAAACCGGTGCTACAGGGATGGAGTAGGACATAGGAACAAACACCTGAGCATGGATCTGCCTGCAGAATTCATGACGGATCGACGTGGCTGGTGTAGAGGTCAAGCCGAACAAGCACCCGTAGAGGAGATCGCTGGCTGTCGTCATGTCGGGCCCGAACTAGGCAGCGCCTACACCGGGCCCGTCGATGGAGACGTTGTCGATGTGCAGGAAGTCTTGCCCATTGTCGTCGAAGAGAAGCACTGTGACATCATCCAGCTTAATGCTCGGGCATGCCGAGAAGAGTAGCATGCTTGTCGGGAAGGCCTGCTCCTCCGGAAGTGTCATCGGAAGATGGAATCCCACTACAACGCTATGCAGGGAGACTCCCTACTCCAAGAGCATGACCTGAAGAAGAGCTGAAGCTTCTGGGACGTAGTAACGGTGGAAGTTCTTGATGATGCCACCGTAGAGGATCCACTCTGGTGTTGTGGCCTGGAGCTGGATGGCGCCCGTGATGATGGCCATCTGCTGGTTTCGCGAGGCACTCCGATGTAGCTCACCGAGGGCCTCCCATGTTGTCTGGTCGTCGAACATCTCCATTGTTGTTGCCGCACGGGTGCTTAGCAACCCTAGCATCCAGCGTCTTGTCAATGTCGGTGTCGATGTTGACGACGTTGTCGCTGCTGTAGTCGAGGTCGTGGAAGCTGGCCACCTCGCGTGGTGGCACCCCCCGGTGTTGGCCGTCATACCGGCATGCGGGCTCGATCACCTCGTGCATCATGCGCAGCTCCTCCCAGGTGAGGGCCTCGCGGAGAGCCTTGCATAGCCCGCCAATGAAGTGGAGGATGCGGTGCAGCGGGCTTAGCAAGTCTAGGTGCGTAGCGTACTCCTGGAAGGCATTGATGTAGTTGTCGAAGGTTCTGTATTGCACCGGTGGTGCTAGATCGCCTGTGGTGCCGTAGGTGATGGGTGGCCCAAAGTCGCGCCGCAGGTAGTGCGAGAAGACCGACCACTCAACCAATGGCCTCCTCTTGGATAGCCTGATGTACCAAAGCTCAACACCGCCTCGTCGGATGGAAAGCTGCGTGCCATGCATGCATGGAACTCGATCAATCTCAGGCTAGAGCTCAAAGAACATCCTCATCTTGCTCAGCCGCAGCTCGGGATCATCACCGCCGTCCGTATTTCCGGGGCCTCCAAACAAACTGGATCTCGCGGAGTTGAAGGTGTAGCGTGCGGGAGACACCGACAGCGCTAGGTGATGGAGTCGAGCTATCTTCCATGGTGATGTCGAGGATGGTGGGAGTGTTGAACTAATCGACATCGCCAGAAGATGAGGCCGTTTTCGTGGTGGCGCCAGGGGCACCCCCGCCAGCGGCGGCGCCATGGTCGCCGCCCTTGGGCATCGTCGCGGAGCGTAGCGGACACGCCTTGATCTTGGGGTTAGCATAGACGCACTCCATGCCACGCAGGCGAGCTTCAATCTCGTCAAAGCGGCCGTTGATCTTGAGAAAGTTCTCATCGAGGAGTTGCTTGAGCGCCACGGAGAAGCTGATGACATCGGAAGCCATTGGTGGTGGGAATCGTCCTGGTCTCCTGATACTAGCTCTCATAGCCACGTTGCGGGAGGGGCGCCGGAGGGCGATGACGCCGAGAGGGCGGCTGCCCTAGGGCAGCATCCACGCGTGGGAGGGTGTGGGGGCGACGGTGTGCGACCGAGGAGGAGGGGACACAGGGGGCTAGAGAGCTGGAGAGCTGGAATATTTTCATTTATTGCTTGCCCCTAAAAGATTACATATCCCTTATTTATATAGCCCTCCTATAAAACTTGTATCTCAAGCAATCTCTGAAGGTTTACTTATATTTCCGGAATACCTTTTACAAGCAATCTCTTATTCTTTTCTAATAGAAGACTCTCATATAGATTGAGAATATCTCCTTCACACCAAAAGTCCTAATCCTAATAAGATTCGGTGATGACGTGGAGCGAGGGAGAGAGGAGGGGCGGCGGTAGCCCCCCTCCCCTGGCTGCACACGCCTCCCCCCTAGGGGTCGGCCGCGCCGACCCAGGCCGCCTCGCCTCCTCTCAGTGCCGGCCCAATCCTGTATCAACAACAGTTTGTTTTATAATAAGAACGGTACAAACTTTACCTCCTAGGATGTAGTATTTCAGATGAATCTAAGTCATTGATTTTTATATTTTATTAGTTCTAAATAAATTACAAATATCTAGAAAAATAAAATAAAATCTGGTCACATCTCCTAATGACGGGAGGCGAATACAGGAAGAAATGCAAAGCCCATATCCGGCTCACATGAAAATCTACTATATATTTATACATGAGCATCTCCGTGGGTTCTCTAAATCAGGTTGGCATCTTTGATTTTTTTGCAAAGGAACAAACAAACAACCTCCAACAATTTGGCAAACAACTTGGCAAATCCCCCCTCCACACGCATATATGCACGCGCAGAGCAACTTGGCATCGCGGTGTTTCTCTCGTCGCCGCGATGCGGGCATCGTGGCGTCGTACTTCCCCGCACGCGCGAGGATTCTTGTCTGAAATTCTTCTGTGGCGCCACGGAGGGCACCACATGCCATCTTCCACTTCTTTCGACACTACGGTGTAAGCTGTCCGCGACGCCTTTTCTCCCGGCCAATTGGTGACTGCATCGCCATTCGCCACGCTTGCCGAAGCTTTGGTCCGCCTTGCCTCTACGTCCTATCTCCGTGCGTCAATCAAACCTAGAAAAATAAGTTTTTATCCAAATCTTTCCTTATTTTGTTCTATTTTATAATTAATAAATAATTAAATATACATATAACTATTACTTCAAAAAGAGGTGATAGTTCATTATGACCGTCCCAATCGAAATAAGTGAACGGCCAATACACTACTACCCATCTAATTATAGGTGGCGGAAAACATTTTCTCGTGGTGGTTTTTATAACCGGTTTTCCGAGAGCCCAAAAAAAAAAAATCACCATTAATTTAGGAAAAAACAAAAAAAAAAAAAAAAATCAGATCCAGGCCCAAACGGGCCCAGATCTGGGCTGCGCCGCCGTCGGGATCCGCCAGGCCGCCGCACCGCCGGGATCCACCGCCGGGCCCCGGATTCGCCGCTAGACGGCGGGATCCGGTGTCGGTGGCCGGATCCGTCGCCGGGGCCCTGGATTCGCCGCTGGATCCGCCGAGCTTGGGATAGGGCAGCGCCGGGCTTAGGCAAGAGGAAGATCCCCTCTACCCCGCCTCCCCGCCACCTGGCCCCCAGCCCCGCCCGCGCCGCTCGTCATCCCGTGCGCTCGCCGGAGGAGTGGGGTCGGAGGGTTAGGTGGTGTGGAGGGGAGTGGGGAACGAAGTTGGCGTAGAGAATGAGGAGTGGGAGCAGGTGGGAAGAAATTAGGGTTGGGAATGAACCCTAGTGGCTTCTTTATATACCGGAGCCCGTTATCGGGCTTAAATGGGCCGGTTGCTACTACTACATATACTCCCTCCGTCCCATGCACTTCGACGTTTTTGACTTTTGAACTTCACATTTGACCGTCCGTCTTATTCAAAATATTTTTACAAATCATAAAATAAATTAATCAATATTCAAGTATTTTCATTGATAAAATAAATCGTAACAAAATAAATTATATTTATGCAAAAATTTGAATAAGACGAAGCATTGAATAAGATGGTACGGAATCCGGGGTGACAAACTTCGATTGGAACGGAGGGGGAGTAGGATTTTCCGTGGCGGACAAAAATGATTTTCCGTGGCGGTTTTTCTATCCGCCACGGACCAAGGGTCCGAGAAAATCGGCCATTTTTTTCATGGCGGACAAAATGCCCACCATGGTTAACAATAAAAAAACTAAAAAATAAAAAATCCAAATCGAAACCCTAACGGGCCCGGCCCGGGCCCAGACCGCCCGCGCTTTTGCCAGATCACGGGCCCGCCGCGGCCCGTTAGGGTTTCAAATGCCGCCGTGCTTTCGAGGCCTCCGTCCCTCGAGGTAGAGCGCGACGCCAGCCAGAGAGCTCGAGGAGGAGGAGGTCCGCCGCCGCCGCCGGCGTGGATCCGAGCTCCATGCCGCCTTTCGGCGCCCGCCGAGCTCCATGCCGCCATGCCGAGCGCGCCTCCCATGGCTGACCGAAGCGCTCCAGGCGGGCGGATCCGCTGCCATCGCCGCTCCAGCCGCTGGATCCGCCGCCACCACGCTCAGGCGCGAATCCGCCCGCCACCGCCGGTCCAGTTGAGGAAGCGGCGCCGCCGCCGCCGACGCGACGCTGCGTGAGGCCCGATCCGCCAAGACACGCTCACGGCGCCGCCGCCGACGCCGCGCAGCGTGCGTACGCCGCCGCCGCCCCAGCCCTCGCGCCGTCGGCTTCCCTCGCGAGCGCCGGAGCTCGTCATCTCCCGTGCGCCGGAGGAGGGGTCGAAGGAGTTGGGATGTCCGTGGCGCGCCGTAGGAGTGGGGAGGGGTAGTAGAGAATGGAGTGGGAGCTGTTGGAAAGAAGTTAGGGTTAGGAAGAAATGAGGGAGTGGTTCTTATATACCGAGCCCGCATCGGGCTTAAATGGGCCAGCCGCTTGGGCCGCCATTTTCCCGTGGCGGGTTTTTAACAAAACAACCGCCACAGTTAATCGATTAACCGTGGCGGTCATTATAACCGCCACGCGTTTAAAAAAAATGACCGCCACGGTTAATCGAGGGTATTAACCGTGGCGGTTTTTTTAAAAGCCCGCCACGGAAAATAATTTTTAAACACCATGCAAGTTCAATTTTGTAGTAGGGCCGTCATTAACTTGGCGGGTTTTTAAAAATAACTATCATGGCTAATTGATTTACCATGGCGGTTATTATAACCACCACAGATAATTGAAAATAACCACCACGGTTAATTATGACATTAACTATGGTGGTTTTTCAAATAACCGCCATCATTAATCGTTTGGAAGTGCCACGCAAAAAATCAGTAGTAGTGAATAGTTATCTGAGGTAATGTAGCAAAGCCCTTGATTATCAGGTCGAAAGAACACTCACCAGTGATGCTCTATTATCATTGCAAGGATAATATGGATAAGCAGTGATGTTCCATTAACATAGTAGGTTGTGCGACGATCCAACAATGAATAATGTTCTAAAAAATAGTATGCCTTTTCCAATTTTTTGAAACCTCACATTTCTTTAAACTTGGGGTAAATGTAGCATGGTGTCAAAATTTGAGGTGCATTCAATTTCAAAAATGATGTGACGAGTGCACAAATGACACGAGTTTGAATTGAGTTATATGAAACTATGTTGGAGGTCTTGGCCCCCTTACTTAAAATATCTGAAATAATCTAGATGTTGGATATGAATGTAACAATGAATTCTTGAGATCTCTCTTTTTTGTGAGTTCACACTGGTGTGAAATCTTTGGATTAATCTTTGCCCATTCGATTATCCTATCTTTGTCTTTTTTTATCATCTATTTAATATAGAATATTTGGATTTACCTAAACCGTACCATTGAATGATCATAAATATTGTAGGTGTTTCTTTTTAAATTATAGTTGTTCTTGAATGACAAGAAATACTTTGTTTGACATGCACACCGTTAGGTTATCACAAAAAAATCAAAGTTGTATGTTCTTTCATTTTTTTTCCAGCCGTGGTTATTTCTAGCTGTTGAGAGCGAGCATGATTGTGGCTTCTCTTAACACCACATTATCATGATATACATAGGTTCCAAAAATATTTCATACCAAAGTGCATTAAAAGAAATGATACTAAAGATACAAAGTTGTTTGCTACAAAAAACTAAAGATATTTCACCCACATCTTCAAAATATTAGATCTTATTTCAATATCTTATCTTTGTTTCTAATGTTGGCAAGCTTTTTTTTCTAAGTTTCAGGGCAAATCATTGGGCTAGGAGTTGGAAGTGGAGCGATTGTTCTTTTTCTAGTGCTAATCATCACATTTATGATCCATAGAATCATGACATGGAAGAAAAGAATGAAACAAAGATTCTTCGAGCAAAATCATGGTCAATTGCTACAACAACTAGTATATCAAAAAGCAGACATAAGTGAGCGAATGATCCTTACTTTAGAAGAACTAAATAAAGCCACAAACAACTTTGACAAATCTCGCGAGGTAGGTGGTGGAGGGCATGGTACAGTCTACAAGGGGAATTTTATCGACGCTTCATGTTGTGGCAATTAAAAAGGCAAATATAGTAATACTGAGAGAGAAATTGACGAGTTCATAAATGAGCTTGTTATCCTTTCTCAGATAAACCATAGAAATATTGTGAAACTTCATGGGTGTTGCCTTGAGACTGAAGTTCCTCTACTTGTTTATGAGTTCATTTCTAATGGAACCCTCTACAATCATCTTCATGTCGAAGCTTTAGTATCACTATCATGGAAAGATAGGGTGAGGATTGCAGTCGAAACCGCTAGGGCTCTTGCATATCTTCACTCCCTAACTTCAATGCCAATAATCCACAGGGATGTCAAGTCTCCTAATATACTTCTTGATGACAATTTAACTGTGAAATTATCGGATTTTGGTGCCTCAAGATACATTCCGGTTGAACAAACTGGGTTGGATACCACTGTGCAAGGAACAATTGGGTACTTAGACCCTACGCATCAGAAAGCACAGGGCACCTCGATGAGAAGAGTGATGTCTATAGTTTTGGTGTTATTCTTATTGAGTTGTTAACCAGAAAGAAGCCGGTCTCTTACATGTCTTCTGAGGGCTATAGTCTTGTGACACATTTTACCACTCTACTGTCAGAACATAAATTGGTTGACATATTAGATCCTCAAGTTGAACGAGAGGGAGCCGGGGAAGTTACCGACATCTCTTTGTTAGCAGCAATGTGTGTGAAGTTTGTAAGCAAGGACCGGCCTACCATGAGACAAGTGGAAATGACTCTTGAGAGCATTCATGCAGCAAAGGAGTATGATTTGAGTGAAATGACAGATGAATCTGAGGGGAATTACAATCAATTGAACAATGTGTCTATTGGATTACGAGAGCATGCAGAAGTAATAATCGATGAGAGTAATGATGGCACCACTTAGGTCACCAATATGGATCAGAACTGTGGATGATCCAGACAGTACTCGCCAGAGCGAGGCACCTCCATCCAAAGTTGTGTTTGTATAATTTGTGTAAACTATCGTTCTATATAAGCATATTTTTGGTTTTCTTTTAAATAAAAGTATCTTAAATCTGAAAAACTTAATACAGAAGATAATCGACATTTATGACATCACATGGCTGTACTTTAAAGTTATCTTTAAATATATATATTTTTTTATTCTTCTGATCAACCGATTGGTACCATAAATGTTGGTTCTTGTTTTTGTGTAAGCTTAGTACAACTTAAAAAACTGGTCCATGGATTTTCTGATTTTCCCGCGCCCTAGTTCCGACAATGATGCAATGATATGTGAATCTATAGCATGTGAAATACCACCTAATTAATCACTCCTCGGTATGCACGATCATTTCCTAAACAACCTGTAAATCCTATATGGAGGTAGTATGTAGCAACACACAGAAGAAACGATTTTGCATAGCGTTATGCATATTCGCCGTCGGCAGAATCTATGCGTGACAGTAAATGGTTTCGGGATTAAAAACGTCATTGATGACTTAAACGATGCATGAAACAAATCTCGTCCGGCGAGTTCCTTGTGTGCCATGCATGGGTTTTACCGTCGTCAGTTTTGGCGAAATACTTATATACTGTATGCGCTTAGCTTTTCGTTTCCAAAAGGGCCAACAGAATACATGCATGTTGCTTGCAGATGCAGACAGTCACATGCGCCGGTGTCAATGTCGTCTCCATCATCCACAGCTTGTGTGTGGCGGCAACAATGGCGCTGTTTTGGTTGCAGCTCCTGCAGGTGGCTGACGCTGAGGCTGCAGCAGGGGCCGCCCAGATTGGACTGCGACGGCCCAAGCACTGCACAACCAGCTGCGGCGGCGTGAGCGTGCCCTACCCGTTCGGTATCGAGCCCGGCTGCTACCTGAAGGGGTTCGACCTCATCTGCAACCATAGTTGCACGCCGCCGCAGCTGTTGCTCCTGTACTCACCGATCACGAAGATCTCCGTCGAGGACAACACAATGCACATGCTCATCGACACGGTACTGATGTGTGGCCATCACCGGGGCTCCTTTCTCCAGACGATGTGGTACAGAAATGGAAGGTGATATCCAGCGCCCTGAAAGAGCCAAACGAAACGCGTGCCGGCAACGAAGTGTGCCCACATGATTTGGGCGCCGACGCGTGCCATAGCTCACAGCACCTGCTATGCTGGCCCCACCACGTACATCGCCAACTCCGGCCAAAACTTGACTGACTATGTATGCCGATGCGACGATGGTTATCAAGGCAACGCCTACCTCAGCGACGGATGCCATGGTATGTATTTATTTGTTCTTCCACATTATTGTCTACGTTCTATCTATCTGTCTATCTATCCGTGTGCTTAGTTTTTTCCCGTGCTTTCTTGCTTATTGTCTAGATATCGATGAGTGCACACAGGATAAATGCTTTGGTGAATGCCAAAATTTACCTGGCACGTATTCATGCCATTGTCCCAAGGGAACCATCGGCAACCCATACACTCCAAATGGCTGCGTCAAAACAAATACAAGTAACTCTTCTTCCTCATGTCTTGTTCAAATAACTTTTCTTTCCTCGGTGGCCATGGCTGGCTACTGAAACGGTGGCGTTGAAGTGAAATTTCGAAGGGCGCACTTGGTTTGCTTTATAGGAATGGTCTTCACTGGCAGTGATGCTCTATTATCATTGTGGGGATACTATGGATCAGCGGTGATGCTCCATTACCGCTGTAGGTTTTGTGCGATGACCCGATGATGATTCATTTTATAAAATTATTAACCTCAAAAATAGTATACCTTTTCCAATTTTTTGAAACCACACAATTCCTTAAAATTGTGGTAAATGTAGCTGGATGTCAAAATTTGAGGTGCATGCAAGTTCAAAAAACGATGTGACGTATGCAAAAATGATATGAGTTTGAATTGAGTTATATGAAACTATGTTAGAGTTCCATGCCCCTTAATTTCTTAATATTTCTAGATGTTGGATATGATTGTAACAATGAATTCTTGAGGCCTCTCTTTGTTGTGAGTTCACTCTAATGCGAAATCCTGGATTAATCTTGAACGTGTACCATTCAATTATCCTGTCTTTGTCTTTTTTCATTTTTATTTAGCTAAAATATTTCGATTTACCTAGAGCGTTGAATAATCACAAATAATGTGGATGTTTGTTTAAATTAGTTGTACTTGAATGACATGAAATACTTTGATTGATGCACAACGTTAGATTATCACAAAATCAAACTTGTATGTTCTTCCATTATTTGAGCCGTGGTTATTTCCAGCTATTGAGAGTGAGCATGATGATTGATGATTGCATCGTTTTTGTGCAACATTATTAAAATATACTGCACAGATTCGCAAAAATATTTCATATCAAACTAGATAAAAAAGAAATAACACTAAAGATCTTATTTCAGCCACATCTTCAAAATATTTAATCTTATTTCACTCTTTTATCTATAAGCTTCTAATGTTGGCAAACCTTTTTTTTTTTTTTTTTTTTTTGGAACTTTAAGGGCAAATGATTGGCCTAGGAGTTGGAAGTGGAGCAATGATTCTCTTTCTAGTGCTAAGCACCATATTTATGATCTATAGAATCAAAACACGAAAGAAAAGAATGAGACAAAGATTCTTTGAGCAAAATCATGGTCAATTGTTGCAGCAACTAGTATGTAAAGGAGTAGACATAAGTGAGCGAAATGATCCTTACTTTAGAAGAATTAGAGAAAGCCACCAACAACTTTGACAAATCTCGTGAGGTAGGTGTTGGAGGGCATGGCACAGTCTACAAGGGCATTTTATCAACTCTTCATGTTGTGGCAATTAAGAAGGCAAAGATAGTAATACAAAGAGAAATTGATGAGTTCATAAATGAGCTTGTTATCCTTTCTCAGATAAACCATAGAAATATTGTGAAACTTCATGGGTGTTGCCTTGAGACAGAAGTTCCTCTACTTGTTTATGAATTTATTTCCAACGGCACCCTTTACAACCATCTCCATGTCAAAGGTTTAGTATCACTATCATGGAAAGATAGAGTGAGGATTGCTGTCGAAACTGCTAGGGCTCTTGCATACCTTCACTCGCTTACTTCGTCCCCATAATCCATAGGGATGTCAAGTCTCCTAATATACTTCTAGATGATAATTTGACCGTGAAATTGACAGATTTTGGAGCTTCAAGGTATGTTCCAGTTGATCAAACCGGATTGGATACAAATGTGCAAGGAACATTTGGGTACTTAGACCCTACATACCGTAGCACAGGGCATCTTACTGAGAAGAGTGATGTCTATAGTTTTGGTGTGATTCTTATCGAAGTTGCTAATTAGAAAGAAGCCAGTCTCTTATAGATCAACCGAAGGTTATGGTCTTGTGAGGCATTTTTCCACTCTAGTTTCAGAACACAACTTGGATTACATATTGGATCCACAAGTTATCAGGGAGGGAGCTGGGGAAGTTGTAGATATCTGTTTGTTAGCAGCGATGTGTGTGAAGTTCGTAAGCAAAGACCGCCCGACCATGAGACAGGTGGAAATGACTCTTGAAAGCATTCATGCAGCAAAAAGAGTATGCTTCAAGTGACATATCAGAAGAAACTGAGGAGCATTATGTTGAAGTGAATGACATGGTTATTGAGGGGACACACAAGGACACTAGAAGCCAAGATGGGTCACGAGAGCAAGGAGAAAGAATAATTGATATGTGAGAACTGGTGCCTCAATTTAGATAGCCACTATACCTCAGATATATTAGATGATCTCTAGACAGTGCTCTTTGGAGCCATCTTCATCTTGTTAAGTTACCTTTTTAACAACAAATATTGTAGTTATGTACCTGTAAGTTGTAACTGTACCTCATTCTAATAGAGAAGGACTTTTTAGTTGTGCAGTAAGTAAGACTATCTTAAATTCTGTCCGAAGGAACATATTATATACTATATTAAATAGGTATAAAAATAGATTTGATGAAAAATCTAATGAACTCTTTTGGTATAAATTGCTTACTAGAAAGAAGTCCCATGCATTTCATTACCTCCCCAAGGTCATGGTCTTGTATATATCATTTTGTCACTCAGAGGGTGGAGGGCCCGGTGCGGCGCTGGTCATACCATGCTGCGTTGAGGATCTCCCACACGAATTTGCACGCTGGGAGAGCCCGCTAGTTGGAATTTTGGTGCTGATTCGCTGAATGAATGTAGCTCACTTGACTCAGTCAGAAGTAAAAAAAAATGATAAGACAAATTTGTTTAGTAGGTGCTGGTAATACCTTGTGGCTTGTAGCAAGGTGCCTTTGTTTTAGTTAGCTTTGTTGAAGGGGTCTATCTATTGTTTGTTTTGTTCCCCTGAACATATTATGTTGGAGCGAGTATGCAGCCCCTAATGATCGCCAGTTGGAGTTTCAAACATGATGTTGGACATGGATCGTCGGTAGAAACAATGTATATATATCAATCCTGTTGTCTCAGCGTGGCTTTTGTGTGTCCCATGCAATTGGATCCGACCCATACGCATTACATACATGTAAGCAATACAACAGTGCGGCCACCCCACAGCAATACAGCAGCTGCAACACGAGCTTCACGCCGTCATGTGCGGCTGCTACCAATGCCTGCGGCCATTCCTCGCGGCAACGCTGATGTGGCTGATGCTGCTCCAGGTGGTTGAGGGCCAGCCGATCGGGCTGCCTGGCTGCCCGACCAGCTGCGGCGGCGTGAGCGTGCCCTACCCGTTCGGCATCCAACCCGGGTGCTATCTGGAGGGTTTCGACCTCACCTGCAACACGAGCTTTACGCCACCGCGGCTGTTCTTCTGGGACGACGTACTGGTCATAGACATCTCCATCAATGACTCCACGGTGCGCTTCTTACGCGAAGAAGGAGTGCTCAAAACACACAACATGTGGATGTACCTAGGCGTCGGCGCCGGGAGCTTCAGGATGAAGCCGGGCTCCCTCTTGTTCGCGACACAGCAGCAGATGCAGTGGAAGCTGGGGTCCAGCATCTTGCAAGCGCCAAACGAAAACACGCGATGGCAACGCAACTTGCCCACAGGATCTTGGTGCCGATGCGTGCCACAGCAGCTACAGCACTTGCCAAGCAAGCTTCCAGGCCTACAGCAGTTTCAACTTCACCGGTTACGCATGCAAGTGCCACGAGGGTTACCAAGGCAACCCTTACCTCAGCAACGGATGCCAAGGTAAACAAATTGCTTGGCCTTATTATAGTTGTATTATGCATGCAAATATTGATGAGTGCATTCTACAATTGCTCAGCTTAACGATGATATTCTTTGCTGCTCCCTATTTAGATATTGATGAGTGCAAGCTCCCGGATAAATGCTTTGGCCATTGCACAAATTTACCTGGCAAGTATTTATGCGAATGTCCAAAGGGAACCACCGGCAACCCACATGTTCTTGATGGCTGCATAAAACATCACGATACAAATACAGGTAACAAAAATTTTAAGGGAAACAGGAGGGACAAGGTGCCCCAAACTGTGCTTTTATTGAAAAATAAATTGACAAATTAAGTTGTTAGTTAGGTATAAATTTTCTATTTTGTCATTACCTAACACAAAAGGGGCATACATTAAGTTTAGTATTATCAAAAAGAACATTGTAACTCGCTAGGTAATGTAACATTGTAACTTGCTAGGTAAATATTTTTGCACAATGAGAATCACTAGGGCTCCTAAACACTGTAATTTATTGTTAAATAAGATAAACTAATTTCAACCACAACACATCTAACCTCTCATAGAATATAGTAGATTGTATCATGCACTTCTAATGTTTCAGACATTTGTAACTTTGTGTGCCACCCTCCTCAGGGCGAATCATTGGCCTAGGAGTTGCAAGTGGTGTGATGCTTCTGTTTGTAGTCCTAGGCACAACGTTTGTAATTCATAAAATCCAGATACGGAGGATTAAAAGGATGAGAAAAAGATTCTTCATGCAAAACCGTGGGCAATTGCTACAACAGTTGGTAAGCCAAAGGACTGACATAGCTGAAAGCATGATTATTACTTTGGAAGAGCTAGAGAAAGCAACTAACAATTTTGACAAAGCTCGGGTGCTTGGTGGTGGAGGCCATGGTAGAGTGTACAAGGGAATTTTATCTAATCTACATGTCGTGGCAATTAAGAAGTCAAAAATAGTGATACAAAAAGAAATTGATGAGTTTGTAAATGAAGCTGCTATACTTTCCCAGATAAACCACAGAAATATTGTGAAGCTTCTTGGGTGTTGCCTTGAGACAGAAGTCCCTCTAGTTGTTTATGAGTTCATTTCCAATGGCACCCTTTACAGTCATCTTCATGTTGAAAATTTAATATCACTACCATGGAGAGATAGACTAAGGATTGCAGTTGAGAGTGCCAGGTCTCTTGCATATCTTCACTCACTCGCCTCAGTGCCAATAATCCATAGGGATGTCAAGTCTCCTAATATACTTCTAGATGATAATTTAACCGTGAAGTTATCAGCCTTTGGAGCTTCAAGGTACATTCCGATGGATCAAACTGGGCTAAATACTACTGTGCAAGGAACGTTTGGGTACTTGGATCCTATGTACCATAGTACAGGGCACCTCACTGAGAAGAGTGATGTCTATAGCTTTGGTGTGCTTATGATAGAGTTGCTTACTCGAAAAGAAGCCAGTTTCATATAGATCTATAGAAGGCCATGGCCTTGTGTATCATTTCGCCACACTACTATCGGAAGGTAGCTTAGATGAAATATTGGATCCACAAGTTCTCAAGGAGGGAGATGGAGAAGTTGTTTATATCGCTCTGTTGGCAGCAATATGTGTGAAGCATGTAAGTACGGAGCGACCGACAATGAGACAAGTGGAAATGACGCTTGAAAGCATTTATGCAGCAAAGGACTTTGTTTCGAGTGATACGACGGATGATGAGTGGTCTGAGGAGATGAGAAACGTGCATGCTACTATACAAACTGGTATTGATTAATTTCCAGAGCCCCGTGGATTTAAACTAATTTATTGTTGTATTTATTACAGTGAAGCTGCCACACTTAAGAAATTTAGCAAATGAATTCCCAGTGGATTTGAGCATGGTCGTATTAAATTTGAAGCTGACACACGTATTACAATCAAGAGCAACTAACTAGCATCTACTAGTTGATGAATTGCCTTTGTACATGTGTACTAACCTTATAAAGTGTTGGACAATATCAAATAAAGCCTCAAGTTTATATATAGATATGGATTTGGCTAGGCTGGCTGGTTGCCTAGTCTCTTTTCTCCATGTATTACTCGATATGACATTGAGTTTTATTACTTTCCTTCAATATTTTTTTTGTGGCGCACTGACTGATTATGACTTTGCATACCCAAAGTCAGACCTGTCAGCTTCCGTCATTTGCAACATTATCATGATCTTGACTGATGCGAAAGCTACACCTTTGTTCTTTTCCCATAAGAAGGCCTCTAAATCTACGGGAATTCAATTTATGTGGTCAAAATGTTATTGTTTTGGATTACATGGAGCCATGTCTCCTAGCATTGCTAACACACGCTCAAGATTTGTAGTTAATCCCTTGTCTACAATATTCATACTTTCAAACTTTTCAGAGGTAACAGTTCACTTTATAATTCAACAGATTATGTGGTCACCTGTACATTTTAATTTACATGTAGATTTTAACAAGGGAACCTGACCTGGACCGACATAACTCTAGCAGGGAACCTCTCCATAACTGTTAGTCAACAGTACATGTGGCAGTTGAATGTCCATGGATATTCAATGGATACCGTCTAGTTCAAAAAGATGAACTAGGAATTCATTTTTCCCACCAAAATTTGAATTTCTAGTTTATTTGCTAAAATCCATGGATGTCCAACTTCCACCTATAGTATTAGCAGGTAGCATGTGTGCAGTTTTAGAAAGTATATATGTGCATATGCTAGCAGTTAAGCATTACTTAATTCATTCCTGTTGTTTAGTGCTTGTCGGTAGTTTTTGCAAGGTGGATTTTGGAAGTGTTCATATTAAATTGTAGAATGGATGATACAGGCTCCTATTCTGGAAGTGTTCATTACTACTTTCTACACATGCTCTTGTGTGGTACTTTTAATTCTGATAACAACTCCATGCACCCATTGTAGGCACAAAAACCTAACTCCTGCACCGCACACACTGACAAGCCGGAATAGCTGGCTTTACTCGACTGCCCGAGTGTCTTGATCCGAAGGCGTGCCAGTCAATTTGACCTGTTAATTGACAAGGAGGTAAACGTGAGATTTGGAACATGCCTGGTGAGACCAAGATAGTTCCGCATGTATGGCTCTAAGGCGGATGTAAAGACATATAGCTGAGAGCTATCTGTCGAGAGACAATGAATGCATTCGGTAAGCATGCATAAAGATGTAACGTAAAAACAGTTGCCGAATGATTATAGAAGACATGTTTGAAAAAATAAAATTGATCATCATGATATAACATCATAAAGCTCTATTGCAAGGATCGAATTAATTGACAACATGAGAACAAAAGCGGGTAACTCATAAATATAAACCTAATCTAAATGACACATGCATAGGTTTCATCCAAGTAGTCCGGCCGCGCGTCTAGCCTTCCTAAACCCGTCGAGCTTAAACCCTTGCAAGCTAATCCACCGCATGATACCACTTGCTGCAGATCTAAACCACTTACCACAACTAGATCAATCCACCGCATGATACAATCTAACCATGACAAGCTAAAAGCATGCATACATCTAAACAGATCTATAAATATTCATTACTCGTTGAAGCGCGTATGCATAGACAAGTAAAGTACATATGCAAACCTAATCTAAAGCAAAGCCAGAGATTTACCCCGATCAGTCCTAACAGCAATCCACCGCATGATACACCGCAACAAGCTAATCCACCGCATGATACCACTTGCGGACTTAACCGTTCTAAACCCTTTTCGGCCCCTAACAGCTATCCACCGCATGATACACTGCAACAAGCTAATCCACCGCATGATATAGCCTGCCAGACTAGACTCTAACGATAGGTAGACTTACACATGTAAAACACGAGTAAACAAATAACTGTATTCGGCAAGCTTGCCGAACCAGGGTCCATGAAGAAGGAACTCACACGCAAAACCTTAGCCTGCCGCACGACTCATGACTAAACGGCGCAAGAACCCGCCAACACGTGACAACCTAGATTGATCTAAGCTCAGCTATGAAAGAATAGATAGATCCAATAATAAGCTAATGATGAGCATTGGAAGAATTGATGACATCTAGATCTAACATAAGATAAAGCCGAGCCACATCAATCTAAATTGGGCAAAAGTGTGTGCAATCATAATTAAATGAATAAATAAATAAATAAGAAGCATGCACCACTTGGTAACTTAATGAATTCATTAGATTGCCAAATCTAATGAAGCCGATAACTAGCTCTAAGCGGATCTTAGCCCACCGGATGGCTCATGATCGACAGAGAACCCTCTTGCCCCTGATAGCTTAAATCCGCTGGACGATACTAAGCGTGAACAAGACTACTTGCAATAATCTAAATCCGCCGGCGATACTAGACATGGTGCAAGGTTGCCGGTACTTACGGAGGTCGACAGGTCGATGATTCCTCTCGATAGATCGGCGACAACGACCGGACTCGAAGGGTGGGCGGAGCCAAGGCACGGAGCCGGGTTTGTTGTATTGATTTGGTAGATCGTTTTATAGTTGCCGGGGGTCTCATATTTATACCCTGGGCTTGACGACGAATAGAGTAACGAAAATATCTAGCTAAGATACATTGTCCTCCAAGTCTTCTCGAGTCGTGAGATTGCACGTGGCGTGGATCCTCGTCCCGGATACTCCACCTAAAGCTTTACGCCCGCTGAACCATCCCGCCTTCGATCCCCTTCGGACTTGGATTCTTTAGCCGAATAATAGCGGCTTCCGAATGCTACAGTGTCGCGACAGACCTTTGTTCCGCTAGCCGAATGACCCCTTACCGAATCATGATCTGCCGGTTCACTCGTCATTACGGCTTTACCAATTTTTGGTGTTAACACCCATCCTTTGTTACTGTTTTCTAGACTGAAACTATATGTGCAGCCAACAGATAAGTATCACACTGTGAGTAAAACAATTTAGTAGCTGCCATGATTGGAATCTGGAGAGAGTATCGAACACTTGACTGGCTGATTCTAATGTAAACATAGAAATTTATGACCTACTGATATTAGTATGTGTTTATTTCCATAATATAGTTTCCAAAATGAGTTAGTAATGCAAAAGGGGTATTCTTTGTAGATTGCTGATTTGCTATTCTATTAATTTGTTATCACCTCAGAAAGGAGAAATCTGGTGTAGCACCATAATCTGTAATAGCTAATTGGATGTCTTTTTCATATATAAGCTCATATGAAACTCTGCATATTGTTAGTCTATTCTTAACCTCATTCATTTTGTGATCACGCAGAGATATAACTTTGGCTCTAAGGAGGCTAGTGTTTTGAACACATATATCGCAATGAAGTATGGTGGCAGCACGGGGTCTAGAGCCCGGATCGATGCGGGCGTGGTGACCTCGGCGACCAGGGGAGCTCCCTCCTCCTCCTCGGCGGCGATATCCACAATGAAGCCCATCCTCGGCTTGGGTCAACTAGATCAAAATGATATTTATGTACAACAAAACCTAACACAAATGTCATCATTATTTTTTAGAAAGCAGTTCAAATATCAGTTTTATCTTAGCTGACATTAACATGATAATTAGAATCCAAGTTGTTTAAGTTAACTTTGACCATCTGGTTATAATTTAAATTACCTTACAACCATGTTCTTCTTTCATTTTGTGGTCATGTAGGAACCTAAGTGGACAACCCATGCAATGGATGGGAGTAAAGCAGAACATGGTGCCCTCATGGTGCCCTCATAATTAATGTTGGGTTCATTTGATCAAACTAATGAATGCTAGGCCTATTTTGCTAAATGATAACCTAGTGTTGTGCTAAGAACTAAGAGCTATGTAGGTGTGGGACTTATGTTATTAGGCTGTGACTATGAGATAATGGCATTGCAATGTAATGGTTGAACACTCTAATATGTTTATAGCGGGATTGCTGGAGAATCTTTAATATGTATGCATGCACTAGAATTTGATGGTTTTACATGGTGGTGTCCTCTCATGAAATATATTTGGATTGAGATGTTCCTGTTCATGGTGGTGTCTTCTCACGAAATACTATATTTCCTATGAATTTTGAAAGTCCCGTGAAATTCATTTGTGTGGCTATCACTCTCATGAAAATACCATAACTCATGAAATAATTCCATGGCATTGAGCTGTCACGAAAAATAAATTCCTTATGGTGTCCCCTCATGAAATACCGTAAGTCTCACAAAATAACTTGATGACGGTGGCCTCTCACAAAATACCATAAGTCTCATAGACGGTGGCCACTCACAAAATACCCCCAAAATACCGCTATGAAAATAGCAATGTAAATCTGATGGCAATGTTCTTTTTATGAGACCCGACTGTCACAAAGAAACTCTCATAAAAATAATCCATGGCGGTGAACGCTCATGAAAATGTGTATTTCATGAGTCCGATATCTTGAGAAGTTATGTGTCACGGTGTACTCTCACGCATTATTTTTGTGAGAGTAAAACCGTTTTTCATGACTTTTTTTCACTCACAAAATCTCCAGTTTACGGTAGTGCTTTGTTATTCATGAATGTATTCCCGAATATATTTATGATCGTGAGACAAATACTATGGAAAAATCTTATTGTCATATTGTTTTTAAGTGCATTTTTTAAATGCCCTCCTCATGTGTGTTTTTGTGCAAATGCGGATGCAAAACCCCAGCGCAAGGGCATCTGAATCATATGGATCAACGGAAAAACAATGACCACATGACCATAAATGAAGTCCATGGTCCCTTGTCCTCTCCAACATTGAGCCAAAACAAGAAGGTGGTTGAAGTATCATCTTCATCATCTATCTCGGATCTTATCTCCAACCTCCTCGTGCGTGCGCACCGACATTGTGAATCTATCGGCGGCATTGTTGTCTCTTCTCTACACCGCCGGCACCATGTAACCCGATAGTGTTTTCTCTCATTTCTTTGGGTTGTTTGTAGCCCGACGGTGTTCTGAACATAAACGATGGCGTTTGACTTAGGAACCGGCATTGTTTGGATCAGAAATGCTGCCGGTCGAAGAAGCACGCAACAGTGTTCGATCGCATTGCGTTGCCGGTTTGATAGTGAACCGGCAGTCTCTCCTCAAATCACCGCAGGTGTTTGAACCCAGTAGTTTCAACCCCACATCACTACCTCTTTGGTTCTGTCGGTTCATTTTCCGTCGGTGAAGGGGGGTTTGAGCTCGTCAATGATGTACAAATCTGTAGTAGTGGAAGCGAAAGCGTCGTGGTTGTGGTAATTTCCTAGCATTGGTAAATGAAACGGCGTCTACGCGGTTGGGCTCGAGGGTTCCAGTGACAAGATCACAGCTGGTTCCCATGGCCCTTCAAATGAAAAATCCAAATAGAAAATCATATATACTAATAATACCTATATGGTCATGGCCCCAGGCTCCATGGAACCCCCCTCCCCTAGCAGTCGCACTACCCGCCACCCCCTAAGAGCCGGGTAGATCTACCGGCAAGTCCTTTTGAGGTGCTCATAGGGGTAGGGTTTACATAGGGGTGAGTGTGCATATCTGGGTTGTACCGTAATTCTAAAAAAAATCTAGAGCCAGGCCTGTATTTAGGGATGGTCAGAGGGAGGGACAGCCCGGTCACGAAGTCTTCATAACATGAGAACACGTGCATATATACACCCATGTGAAGATACTCAAAAGTGGGTGTGGTATGTTGGAGAGTGGAGGCACAATGCTCTGATGATGACCGATCGATGATTTTCATCTATTGTTTACATGTGCAATTAATATGTAAGCTCTTGATGTTTGGAATTTGAAATGTACATTGCATTATTGCATGCATCTACTATGTGATCTCCGCTTCTCATTTGTATGTAAGCTGGTACTGTATTATATATGCCATATAAATATGCTTTGGGTTTCTTGTCAGTGACGTTGGAATCAAACATGCATATTGGGGTTTCCGTCAGGAGGCAGCCAACCAAGTGACGTTGGAATCAAACATGCATATTGGGGTTTCCGTCAGGAGGCAGCCAACCATTTGCAAACGTGTCTGAATTTCGCTAGCAATTTCCTAGCACATAGTTGTACATTACGTAGTTGGTAGCATTAGGCTTTATTAGCAGGCGCAGCTAGCTTCGTTTTGAAATCCGCCCCGAATCCGCAAACTTTCAGGTGTCCAAACCCGCAAACCGGCGAAAAACCTGGAACCAAACCCGAACACCGAAATCCATGGATATCCAATCCGAACCTGATCCGCTGCCATCTTTAGGGCTGAGGAGCAAATCAGATCGGTGTCGGCATCTCCTCTGTCCTCTCAGCAAGAAGAGCGTAATTTGATGCGAGAGAAAGAGAATGGACGCGAAGAAAGCGTCATGACCGAAACGGCGTTTGTGCGGCTGCGCTTGAGGGTTCCAGGTGACCGGATCACGGCTGGTTTCTCATGGGACTTCAAAGGATAAAGCCAAGTAGAAAATTATATATATTAATATTTACCAATATGGTCATGCCCCTGAAGCTTCATGGGCCCCCAGTGGTCGCACTGCTGCCCACCCCTAGAGTCGAGCAGATCGATCAGCCGGCCAGTCCTTCGGCGCATAGTGGGTGAAGTTTGTGTACATGTGTTCATAGGGGTGAGCGTGCATATGTGTATTATGAGCGTCTACGTTGTACCATGTAAGTCTAGATAAACTAGAGCTAGGCCTGTATTTCAGGACGGAAGGTGGGACAACCCAGTTACGAAGTCTTCCCAACATGAGAACACGCACATATATACACCCGTGTGAAAGATACTCAAGAGTGGGTGTGGTATGCTGGAGGCACAATGTTCCGATGATGATCGACCGATGATTTTCATCTATTAATTGTTTACAAGTGCAACTAATATGTAAGTTTGATGTTTGGAATTTGAAAGGTACATTGTATTGTTGCATGTATATATTATGAATCATGTATGTGCATCTACTATATCTGATCTCCGCCTTTTCATTTGTATGTAAGCTGGTACGGTATATATATGCCACGTATATATGCTTTGGGTTTCTCGTCAGTTACGTTGGAATCAAACATGCATAATTGCGTATTGGGGTTTCCGTCAGGAGAAGCAGCCAACCATTTGCAAACGTATCTGGAATTTCACTAGCAATTTCCTAGCACATAGTTGTACATTACGTAGTTGCTAGCATTTGGATTTATTAGCAGGCGCAGCTAGCTTCGTTGGTTCACTGGTCATGCGACACTGCCAATGCTTTGAAGCAAGCATGCGTGCGTGTTCTACTACTGAGGCATATTGCTAGTGCCCCTGTTACATCGCCCTTGCTTGGTAGTTGTTGCTATATACTGTATAGCATTCGCAGCCACGAACAGAGATCATTACATATTTTGAGACACCAGCAGGGGGAGTGATGGGAAACGAGAGTCCAGCAGGAGGCCGGCGACGGCGATATCGATGTCTGAAGCCGAAGCCATGCGCGAGTTCAGTTGTGGCACTACTGGCGCCACTGCTCACGGCGGTGGCAGCGCTCGAGCGTTTGCAGCTCTTGGTGGCTGATGATGCCGTAGCGGGGCCGGCCAACATCGGGCTCCCCGGCTGCCGGACGACCTGTGGGAACGTGAGCGTGCCCTACCCGTTCGGCATCGAGCCCGGCTGCTACCTGCTGGGGTTCGACCTCATCTGCAACCATAGTTACATGCCGCCGCAGCTGTTGCTCATGTTTGGCACAGGCGGATCACAGATCACAAAGATCTCCGTCGAGGATTCCACGCTGCAGTTCCCCATCGAGACGGTACAGAGGTTCCCATCACCGTCCTTCTTAATTGGGGACGACCGGCTGCTGAAATGGAAGCTGGTATCCATCGCCCTGCAAGAGCCAAACGAAACACGTGCCGGCAACGCAGTGTGCCCACATGATTTGGGCGCCGCCGCATGCCATAGCTCTCACAGCACCTGCTATGCTGGCCCCACTACGTACGTCCCCAACAACGGCCCAAACATGACTGGCTATGTATGCCGATGCGACGATGGTTATCAAGGCAACGTCTACCTCAGCGATGGATGCCATGGTACGTATTTATTTGTTCTTCTACATTATTCCATCGTCAACATTTTTATATGTCTATCTATCCGTGCGTGCTTAGCTTTTTCCCTTGCTTTCTTATTGTTAGATATCGATGAGTGCACAATTCAGCATAAATGCTTTGGTGATTGCCAAAATTTACCGGGCAAGTATTCATGCCAATGTCCCGAGGGAACCACCGGCAACCCATACACTCCAAATGGTTGCGTCAAAATAAATACAAGTAACTCTTCCTTCCTCATGTCTTGTTCAAATAACTTTTCTTTCCTCGGAGGCCATGGCTGGCTACTGAAACGATGGCGTGGAGAATGAAGTGAAATTTCGATGGGGCAGTGATGATGCTCCAATTATCATTGCAGGGGATACTATGGATCAGCGGTGATGCTCCATTACCACTGTATAGGTTTTGTGCGATAACCCGACAGAACTTTTTTCATTGGTTTCATCCCTAATCATAGATGACTGAAGACCTGTATCATAGGTCCACCTGTTGCATGCCACATAAGCCGACAGGTGGGTCCATGGTAATAGAGTTTTTTAGTTGTTACAATATACTTCCAAAATTGTTATAGGTTGTATTCATTAGTTGTACATACTCGGATTTCTATTAAGATTATGACATACCAGTATAACAGAGAAAATACCATACTATCATTTATTAATTGGAGTAGCTGCACACTGAACAATAATTATAGCATTTACTTTACCCATCTAACTATATAAATTCATGCCTGGATTGCTGGAAAGGAGTGAGAAGAGGGGGTGTAGTAAATATGAACGGACCCCAAAAAAATAAATGACCTAGTAGACCATTTAATTTTCTAGAGTATTGATTTTTTTAAGAAATTTTTTTATGTAGGATTCTATTTATTCAAGGACAGAGGCAGTAGTTTTATACTTTTTTATGTGACATATATCAAAATGGGTGTAGATTTTCAGAATTAACTCTTTGACACTAAATTGACAATTTTGTGGCTCCACCGCAGGGGTTAATTATTGGCCTAGGCGTTGGAAGTGGTGCCATGCTGATCTTTCTTGTCATAGGCATGGCATTTATAATCCGTAAAATCAAGACACAAAGGAAAAAAAGGATGAGATTAAGATTCTATAATCAAAATCATGGGCAGTTGTTGCAACAATTGTTACCTCAAAGGGCTGGCATTGCTGAAAGAATGGTTGTTATTACTTTGGAAGAGCTAGAGAAAGCAACTAACAACTTTGACAAAGCTCGTGAACTTGGTGGTGGGGGTCACGGAACAGTGTACAAGGGAATTTTATCGAGTCTGCATGTTGTGGCAATTAAGAAATCGAAAATAGTGATCCAAAGAGAAATTGATGAGTTCATAAATGAGGTAGCTATCCTTTCCCAGATAAACCATAGAAATATTGTGAACCTTCAGGGGTGTTGTCTTGAGACAGAAGTGCCTCTTCTTGTCTATGAGTTCATCTCCAATGGTAACCTTTACAGCCACCTTCATGTTGAAAATTCAATATCGCTATCATGGAGAGATAGACTGAGGATTTTGGTTGAAACGTCCAGGGCTCTGGCATATCTTCACTCACTCACTTCAATACCAATAATCCATAGAGATGTCAAGTCTCCTAATATACTTTTGGATGATAATTTAACTGTGAAGTTATCAGACTTTGGAGCTTCGAGGTACATTCCAATTGATCAAAGTGGGCTAAATACTACTGTGCAAGGAACGCTTGGGTACTTGGATCCCATGTACCATAGCACGGGGCACCTCACTGAGAAGAGTGATGTCTACAGCTTTGGCGTGCTTTTGATAGAGCTACTTACCCGGAAGAAGCCAGTATCATATAGATCCATACAAGGTTATAGCCTTGTGCATCATTTTGTCACCCTACTGTCGAACATAACCTAGATCAAATATTGGATCCACAAGTTGTCAAGGAGGGAGATGGAGAAGTTGTTGATATCGCTCTGTTGGCAGCAATATGTGTGAAGCACGTAAGTACAGAGCGACCGACAATGAGACAAGTGGAAATGACGCTTGAAAGCATTTATGCAGCGAAGGACTTTGTTTCGAGTGATACGACGGATGATGATTGGTCTGAGGAGATGACAAACGTGCATGCTACTATACAAACTGGGATTGATTAATTTCCAGAGCCCAGTGGATTTAAACTAATTTATTGATGTACATATTACAGTGAAGGTGCCACACGTAAGAATTTTGGTAGACGAATTCCCATTGGATTTAAACTTGGCCGCATTACATTGAAGCTGCCACACGTATTACAATCAAGAGCAAATAACTAGCATCTGCTAGTTGATGAATTGCCTTTGTACATGTGTACTAAGCTTATTAAGTGTTGGACCATATCAAATGAAACCTCCTGTTTATATATAGATATCGATTTGGCTAGCCTGGCAGGTTGCCTAGTCTCTTTTCTCCTTGTATTGCTCGATATGACATTGAGTTTTATTACTTTCCTTCAATATATCTTTTTTCTCCTTGTAATACCCAAAGTCAGACCTGTCAGCTTCCGTCATTCGCAACTTTATCATGATCATGGCCTGCATACATAAATGTGATCTCCGCCTCTTCATTTGTATGTATTCTGGTACAGTGTATGCCATATATGGATGCTTTGGGTTTTCCGTCAGTTCAAACGTTGGAATCAAACATATCGGAATATCCGTCACGTCAAGAGGCAGCCAACCCTTTGCAGACGTATCTGGAATTTACTAGCAAAATAGTACTAAATCCGTTCCAAATCTGTAGTTCGTTTGACTTTCTCAATCCTAAGTTTGACCACTCGTCTTATTCAAGAATTTGTGCAAAATATCACTGCTTTTGTTGTGACATGCTTTATTAACCAAAGGTCCTTAAAAAAAACTTAAATTTGACTATGTTTGCACAAATTTTTTGAATAAGACGCAGTGGTCAAAGTTGGGGTTAAAAAGTCAACGGAATTATAATTTGGAACGAGGGAGCAATACATATTACGTGTAGTTGCTAGCATTAGTCACAGCTAGCTTCGTTTGGTTCACAGGTCAAGCGACACCGCCAGTGTTTCAAGGCATGCGCAGGATCGAGTTCAACTATGCCACTGATGCGGCCACTGCTAGCTTGCAGCGGTGGTAGTGGCGGCGGCGAATGTCGTGCGTGGTGGGGGGGCGGTCGCGGGCAACATCGGGATGCCCGGCTGCCCGACCAGCTGCGGCAACATGACCTCACCTGCATGCGCCTCACCGCCCGGCAACGACGAGATCACAGAGATCGTGAGCATCTCGCTTGACACTCCACGCGTGCGGGGGCGCTACATATGCCCGCCGCGACATGGGCACCGCCGCTCGCACAGCATCTGCCGAGGTATGTAATTTATCTTCTCTGTAATAAATATGTGCTTGAAAATAAGGGCCTGTTTGGATCATAAGTTAGGCGATGACTAAATTTTTAGTCACCCGTCTAAGGGGCTGTTTGGTTAAGGGACTTTTTAGTCCATGTGACAAAAAAAAAAGTTTCTAGAAACCAAACAGAGAGGGACTTTTCCTAACTTTTCTTCGTCCCTAAAAGACCCTCTTAGAGGGACTTTTTTTACAAGTCCTTGAGACTAAAAAGTCCTAGAACGTTTTGAACTAAACAGCAAACTTTAGTCACCCCCTGTTTGGAATCATGGACTAATGACCATTAAAAGCTGTGAAAAAGACTGTTTTGCCCATCATCAGTGCTTGCACAGAGACAGCTGCTATTCACCGTTGCTCCAGTTGCATGTTATGATAGGTTCTGAACAAGACAAGGACCACGGCCACAAGAGCACCACCGAGGATCACATTCACAAGGGAAGGGGAGGACCATGCATGCAGGCGCCCATCAACAACAGCAGGCCCAGCCACCAGCAAAAAGATCGATGACAAACAAATTTGTACACATAAAAACCAGGTGCTTTTAGAACAGCAAACATTACAGAAAGGGTCCAGACATTACAGGAGATATGGCATACATGATAAATGGTACACCTTGGAACAAATATCAGCCTTGTTTGTTAAAGCACTGCAGCAGTCATTAATATAGTACAGGTTTACAGCCAACCACATTGACAACTCAAACTTGCTTCAGCGATACTTTACTTTGGCTAATGGGAATACTGTGCTTATGTTGTCTTTTTTTTAGATCCCTAAGGGAGTACTTCAAAAATTAGACTTTTATGGCTCCCGCTTTTTCTAGCAAATCTGAGGAGCATAAGAAGAAATATTGACTTGCTAAATGGAGTGTACTATGTACACCGAAAGATTTTGGTGGTCTAGGGATACATAATCTAGAACTCCAAAATAAATGTCTCTTGAGAAAGTGGTTGTTTAGGTTAATTAATGAGGACGGGGCTTGGCAAAGCCTTCTAAGAAGGAAATACTTGTAGAGTAAAGCTATAACTCAGGTGCAGTATAGGCCAGGGGACTCACATTTTTGGGCTGGCCACATGAAGGCAAAGGATGATTTTCTGGCCGTGTCACTTTTAAGGTGTATAATGGGGAGCAAGTTAGATTTTGGAAGGATGCGTGGCTTGTGGATAAACCTTTTGCTGAGGTTTACCTAGGCTTATTTAGAATTGTGAGAAAAAGATGATACAGTTGCAAAGGTCTTACGGACTACACCACTAAATGTGTCCTTTAGGCTAGGTTTGGATAATGCAAATTGGATCGCTTGGTTTGATCTAGTATCAAAATTACTAAATATTCACCTCACAAATGGGAGAGATTTCTTTCGATGGAACCTTTGTAAGAAAGGTATGTTCACAGTCAGTTCCATGTATAAAAATTTGATCCAACAAGACATTCTTCCGGACAAATGTTCCCTTTGGAAATTAAAAATACCACTGAAAATTAAAATTTTCTTGTGGTATTTAAGGAAAGGAGTAACCCCCCTGATGAAAGATAATCGGGCAAAGAGAAACTGGCAAGGAAGTGTCAAACGTTGTGTTCATGAAACTATCCAACATTTATTCTTTGATTCTCATTTTGCCAGTTTTGTTTGGAATACTTTGTATATCACGCTCGAATTCAACCACCTACTAGTTTTTCTAACCTTGTTTGGTTCTTGGCTGCATGGATTAAGTCCAAAGTTGAGAAGCCAAATTTTGCTAGGAGTGGCTGCACTTTGTTGGGCAATTTGGTTGAATAGAAATGATGTGGTATTTAATAAGGTTAAACCTAATACTTCCCTGCAGGTAACTTTCGGGGCAACTTATTGGATTCGACAAAGGGTTAATGCCCATACGGAGGAGGAGCAACCTTTGTTCATGGAAGGTTGCGTAAGACGGAGACTTTGCTCTTAGCTATCTTCACGAAATTTGGCTGGAAGTTTAGGAACCGCATCGAGGTTTAGCACTTTGTTTTGTTTCTAAACTCTCTTTCAAGGTAGAACTTTTTCTCCTTGTCATTCCGTAAAGCCTTATGGCTCTATTTTGTACCCAAACCCTTAGTTGTGTACCATCCCGAGATGGTAGAGGCTGGAACTTTTGTTCCAATATCGAAAAAAATGGGAAACAAAGAATTATAAATTTCTACTAAACAACTCATCAGCAAGTGAATCTCTAAATTCATTCATATTGGAGCAATCTGGCTCATCCGGCTGAAAGTTACGACGCCTTCTTCTTCTACGTAGCAATGGTTCATAATATTCATCCCTATCACGAGAAGTCAAATTCCATATCCACCAAATGGCTCTCTAATGAAATTATGAAGCGCTATGCATGCGATAATGATTTTTGTTTTGTTTTTGCATAGGATAACTTGGTAAATGAACGCTCTATGACATTTTGCGCGTCTAGAATGAGTATAGTTGAAGTGTTCTTTTTTACCTCTAGGCATGGTGCCTCGATGGAACTCCCCGAAATGATACTTTTGACCTCTATCGGGACTAAGATAGCCCAGCTTGTTTGTGTAGCCCGAGTCAACGAGGTAAAACATTCCTGCCCAACACAATGCATCTATGAGTTGCATGGAAATCGGGGAAAAGTCCCAGCCCTTCGTAAATAGGAAGAGCTAAATAGATAGGACAGATCATCCCTTCAAGAATAAGAAGAGTTATATAGATAGAACAGATTTATCCTAATAATATAATATGTATGCAGGCTTTTGTCCTATGTATACACATATATACTTGGCTACATAAATGAATATAAAAGGTAGAAGGCAAATACCTTGAGGTGGAGGTGGATACTTGTGAGCAAATCTGTTATGTGCATCATTGAATACCCTTATGTCATGAACTGATCCGTGCCATCCCCAAGGACAAAAGTGAATCTCATATCAAAGTCACATACTTGCCATCACATTCGACTAGTGTATCCATGTCAACTCAAGTACCGGGGAACCTTGCAAGGTGGTACCACAATTCTCACATGTGTCCCATCGATTGCTCCAATGCAATTATTGAACAATGGATACCACCGAGCACATTTTTAACCTTTCATGCACAATATTAAACTCGGATCTACGTGCCTAATGATATCCATTGCAAGCTTGACCGCACAATTCAACACTTTGTTAAATTTTCTACTTATTGTCTCCATAGATCTCACAAAAACGATTTTGAGCCCGCCTAACAGATTGGGGGCCTCCAACCATCCATAAAAACGTTGCCAAACACTCAACCGATGACATTTTCCTGTTGGACTTCAATCCATAAGACTCCACAAGAAAATTATGTAGTTTATCGAATACGTGCCTATTCATCCTAAACATGTTGTAGCAAGTTGTTCTGTCTCCTAGAGTTCTTGTTACCCACTCATATCCGTCTCCGAGCTACTCAGTACTTTGATTTTGACATAAAATGGTGCACATAATACGTACCAAGCCGAAAGGCCACCGGACTGATTGTGTTGAGTTGTGTGAACGACCGCTGCCCGAATTTTTCTCCTCTTAGCTGCTTCATCCTCGGAACTGTTGTCATCATTGTCCTGCATAAAAACAAGCCTTGATCAGTACTAAGATAAAATAGGTCAACAATGATTTTTCATAAGATAAAAACAAGCTGAATTTTTCATAAGACAAAAACAAGCCATCGATAAGATAATTTTGCAACAGGGACGCTGAAATGGGTCCATCACATAAAAGTAGGTCCATCACAACATAGATAAAGTAGGTCCAGCACATAACACATCAAGTCACTAAAATAAGTCTATTACATGAATAGGTTCACAGGGATGGATCACTAAAATAGTTTCATTACATAGATAAAACATAACAGATAATGAATCACCAATGATTCTCTCTAGACATCAAAGCAGGTTCCTATCCCTACAATTTCTGTGTAACCAAGTAAACCTAGCTTCATTGGAGCTCATGCTTTCAAAAATGATTCTATTGCGTTCCTCCAAAAACAACTTAGTGGCCACATAATACTCAACACTCGATCATGAGCTCCACACTCAACCGCCCGGCTTAAGACAATTCACCAAGGATCCATGTAACTTGTTCTTTGCCATTTGTTTCTCCTTCCCATGGTCCACAAGTTCTTGCAGTAGATAATAAGATTTTTGACTAGACTAACAATACCACTGGTCATGTCCTTCATAACTTTCATCAATGGAGTCTTGCTTTTGATTGCTGGGCTGGATTGGAAACTTCCTTTTGGAGTAGCTTCTCTTACCAGGACTGGACCCTGTACTCATGTCACTTGAATTGCTTCTCTTGCGGCTATTGGAACTCATTGGGTTGTTGATAAATCCTTCCTCAGCATCACTCCCCTCATCTTGATCTGCAGCCATAGGGTCATCTGTACCTGTACCCAAGTAGTGGACCCATCAACAGCCACAGCATGGAACATCTCATGTAACATATCAATGTATTCAGAGGACCTTTCTTCAGTTTCTTGGTGTCTGGTTTTTCCTATAACAAGTAGAAAACAAAATAAGAACAAATTACATGCCAAGCACACATCATCAAGAAGAAGAAATTAGAAGCCAAGCATCCATCAAATTACCTTAAAGGTTTTCTTCCACCACTCGGGGGTTGCTGTAATTTCTCCATTAGGTCCCTGGCCACATCCATTCTGTGCTTGCAGCCAAACCCAAGCTAGGTATAGATTCTTTAGTCTAGTCATCTTGCTCTTCAACTGTTGGGCAGTATGCCATAGTTCAACCCTTGCAGAAAACATATTCCTCATGTTCTTGTACCCTCTGTTTGTCCAAGTGCCACCAGAACAATTACCAGCATGTGTCTCCTCACATGCTATTTCACAGAACTTAAAAGTGTGTGCTTCATTCCATCTAGCCTTGTCAATTGGCCTCTATTAGAGAAATAACATACCAACTATTAAAATCTTAACTAGTTCACAGGTCAACTAATTAACATAGGTTGGAGCCACTGATCAGCTAATATAGGCAAATGACATAACAGGGTGCATGCTATTTATATCTGAGCAGGTCCAGCAAAAAAGACAGAAACAGTAACATTCAATGTAGGGACACGTCTTACAACAGAACATACAAGGTAGTCTCAGCCTATCATTGAAGTATAATCCAAAAGGCAAACAACAAAGCCGGCCAACCTAAGCATGTAAATGCAAGCATTCCTCTAACAAAAGTAGATCATAGATAGCTTCACGCCATCGACATACTACTCATCAACAGGAAAATGGGAAAATATATACTATATGACCAAATTAACAGGAAAATGGGAACATATAATTCTTGGAGTCACTTCCACTTAACATTGTTAAACCATGCAGATAGCATCCAGTGAGCATATATAACATAATTTGTATTGGAAAGCTAAAATGTCGGACATAGATATGAGCAGGAACAATAAACAACTTAACCAATGGTACCTCCAGCTCTAAACCGATGTCGGCCTCATCTTCGTCGTCCAGGTCATGATCCTCGTCCTCCTCGACAGGAATTGTGCCAGAGGATGAGGCATGGTGTCTGCCGCTGCCGCGGGCCATGGAACCCCCGAACTGCTGTTATGCCCCCATGTCCAACGTACGCGCCTCCTCGACGTCTATTAGAGCCACCAGCACCACATTGCACGGAGAACAAACAACACCGCTAGATCCCGCTGGCATGACCGCTCCCCCGAGTCATCCACCTCCTTGGCCTGCGCAGGATGAGGGCCTCTCTGTCCACGCGCTGGGCGAGGAGGGCGGCAAGGTACGGTAGTAGACGTGGACCTGCTTACTGGACATAGCGGTGGAACTCCATGGCGCTAGCGATCCGTTGGCCTCGCTGAAGGATCTCCGTGTAGGTGTCCATGTCGGGAAGCCCAAGCTCTGCGAAGTTGAGGTCGAGGCCCAAAACCCTAACCCTCTAGCA